>OZ024749.1:41749342-41826842 GCA_964016885.1 Eledone cirrhosa
GCAGTAGGTATAAAGTTTCTCCCCCCCCCCCCCTCTATATATAGTGCAATGTGCTGTTGAGTGTTTTACATATATATTATAATGTGTTGTTGCGTATATTACATATATATTACAATGTGTTATTACGTGAGCAGATTACTCTAGCGCGAAGTCCAATTGTCTAAAGTCCGGCTTTACATACAGCATACACCTTCATCCAGTTGACCCAACCAATCTAGCTCAAGCCTGCGCCTCTGCCCACGTGACATACTAGAGTAGAGGCCTGGAACACACGTCTCACAAACTACTTTTCCATGGCCAGTCGTAGAACCATTTTTGTGACTAATACTTGGTAATTTGTCCTTTGCCCCTTCCATACTCTCGCCATAGCAATAGTACTAAGCTTGAACTATCGACTTAATGCAAACAGATAATCAGCCTGAGTCTAACCACGTTTCTTCCCAGAGAAGAGTAGCATGTAGGTTAATATTTCAGTTGCTTTCACTTTAAGATCAAAAGTTGAAAACCAGAAATATGTATCCAATTTTATATACAAAAGAAAAAAGAAATTCTTAATAAGAGCGTGAGTGAAATCTACTTCGGCTTGTTTCAAAAACAAATAGTCGTAGAGGGGTGACTGAAAATCACGTCCTCCTCCTCATCTCACTTTTGGTCCGCTGTGCTTCTTCCCCAAGATGTTATTACCCTCTTAGGTCCTTCAGTTTGAGACTTCTGTGCTACTGGAGCGAAGATCCGACCAGATATACAGTAGTTGCCACACTGATAATTACACCAGCCTCGTTCTGAGCATGTTTCCTCCACCGTCGCCCTGACAACAACACTGACATGTAATACAAGCTGGTACCTTTTTTCACCTTACACCGGATTGCCTTTACCAGATAAAACTAATACTTCTAGCTTGGTCTATTTTGATTTCTTCTTTAGTTGCCTAATGTTGATTTTTCACGCACCTATAACCTATCTAACGACTCTCTCTAGGGAGCTTTAATTCAGTATAAATGCTGTAGATATTCTATATATATATAGATGATAGTAGTTTACACTGATTAAGCTGACTGCTAGACTTTTTTTTTTTGCCGACACAACAAACATTGATACTTTTCTGTTCTGCAAGCACTTGGTAAGTCAATCATTTAAACCTTTCATCTCATTGAACGTATATATATACACACACACACATATATATATATATATAAGGATGGTTTTCTGAAGGGGATCGGAAAAAATACAGTTAAATAGGTACTTAGTATCTTAATAGAGAAGAAGTATATTTATTTTATATAGAAAAGAGGAATGAAAAAGTTTTAGTCATGTAGAAATCATTTCTATATATATAATATATATAGGACTGGGCTCCTTATCATGAACATACCCGAGAAATCGCATATTTGATGCACCCTCATAGAAACCCAACTAAAGCTGTAAATTTCCTATATAATATGTGCGAATGCTTTCTCGTTTCAATATTCCGTATATATACGTGTGTAAGGAAAAGAGCTGATCGTCAGATCGGATATCTCATAAACTAAGTTTCTGTTAGACTTTAGATTGTATATATTATCTGCCGGTTGCATCTCCAGGCAGAAAGAAGCGGGATTTGAACTTAGATCACACAGTACCAGAACAGGAACTGCCTAGCATCCTGACCGACACTTTAACAATTTCGCCAATCCACCGTAGCTGAACTGGTATTCTATTTATCGAAAGGAGGAAAAGCAAAGTTAACATCGGCGGGATTTGAACTCAGCGCAGAGAGGTGGAACAAATACCGAGGCATTTAATCCGACACTAACTACAACAAAATCTGCCGATTCGAGTATAACTTACATAATTTCCCACGAAAATAGATGAAGAATCAGCATGCGACTTATGCACGAATATATACAGTCATTTGTTAATACACTCAGAACCAAACATCACCGAGTACATAAAAAGAGAGAAAACTTAAGCATCAAAACAACCAAGAAAACATGTTATACACAGGCATGCCTACCCTGTTCAAATTCTCTCCGAAAACACCATCAGCTCTGCTTCTTGTTGCCCCCTACAATCTCACTCGCACTATCCATTATCTTCTCTCTACCAAACCCCACTCCTTGGAGAAAAGTAAAGTTTTGTATCATAGAAGCAGAAGAATGAGTTTCAGATGGTTTGGTATGAAATGTAGTGTCCTTCATTAGAAGTATAGTCACAAATCACAAATGTTCAAATTATTATTTAACTGAATTCATCTCAGCTGTCTTGGATGCCCTACAAAGATCCTTTATTGGTTTCAGTCATTTAACTGAAGTCTTCTTGGCGCACTACTGTGAAGGGATTTCTATTGCTCATATGGAGGCACATGGCTTAGTGGTTAGAGCATTGGCCTTGCAATCGAAAGGTTGTGAGTTCAATTCTCAGACCGGGTGATGTGTTGTTTCCTTGAGCAAGACACTTTATTTCACATTGCTCCAGTTTACTCAGCTGTAGAAATGAGATGATAGGGACTGGGGTCCATATCATTCCACTGCAAAGTGGTCGTGGGGGTGGCACAGCAAAAAAAGCACCCAGCACTCACTGTAGATGAGGTTGGTATTAGGAAGGGCATCAAGCCAGAATCAGTTCCCGTCCCACTCTTGCAAACAGGGAAAAGCGGACGTAAAATGAAATTAAATGAATGAATGATGATGATTGACTCCAGTACTTATTTTATTAATCTCTCTTCTGTCACATAGCTAAATTATGGCACATTAACAGCATACACATGCACCCATTTATTTATATATATGTATATATATATATATATATGTGTGTGCGTGTGAGATAAAGACTTTACCACGAAAATATAATAGTATATATAGAGTAATGTAAATTAAATTCTAAAGGGTTAATAACACAACTATGCCCCGTCTTTTTTTTTTTTACTTTACAATTTTCTTCTAATGAAATATGATACGGATTGTTGCAGAGTCACAAAATGTATCTGTGTTTGTTTATATTTTAAAAAATTGGCCAACTTGTATCTACAATATGTTTATATTTTTCAGATTGCTGATTTATTAAACCTTGTTAAGAATGGCTGAAAAACACGAAGTGAAAGTAAGCAGTACGTTTAGTCCTGATTCCATGAAAGGAATTGCAGAGTCTATTGGGGTCAGTGGAATACCTGATGATGCTGCTAGTCAATTGGCAGAAGATGTTAGCTACAGACTTAAACTTCTTATCCAAGTAAGTTGCGTCGTCATCATCAAATCTTTCATGCCGGCATGGGCTGGACAAAAGTTAAAATAGTTACATGTGTTTTTATTTTAACCTTTTGTTGGGAGTATTTCTAGAAATACTCTATTTCAAATAATCAACAAAGAATTTTGAGGAATTTACTAAAATCTTTATTTACAGCATTTAAGATATGGTTAAAAGATCCATGGCAGCAATTGAGAGTTGTTAAGGCACCAGATACTTGCCATGGTATTTATTCTGGTTCTCTGCAGCATCCATCATTTTGGATTTGAACTCAAATGTAAAATGGTGATGATGTTGAGATATATATATATATGTATATATGTGTGTGTGTGTGTGTTAGCAGTTTAAAACACTCATAGCGAGACTGTATGTGCTTTCATGTGCACCTCTATTATAATACATATATACATACACATATATATTGTTGTTAAAGCAGACATTGTTTGCTTAAACTTTTAAATCTGTGCTAATAATAAATATTTGCTCTACAGGTGTATATATATATCATCATATATATATATAAAACCCTTATCAAGTCCTCACTAAATTTTCGCCTTTGTATATATTACTACTATATATATACATACATAAACACACACATATACTGATCAGCTCATTTACTTTTTTTCTTTATAAAATCCATTTTAGCAGTCTAATTATTTGTTGTACTCTTTTCTTCCCCAATCACAGGAAGCTGCCAAATTTATGCACCACTGCAAACGAAGCAAGCTAGTTACCAGCGACTTTGATATGGCTTTGAAGATCAAGAATTTAGAAGTAAGTTTTCAACCATTCTCCTTTTGAGAATATATGTATGCCTGGCTCTGTGGTTAAGACGTTTGCTTACAATTACAGGCATGTTTTTATCCATATATACTGCGTATATATAAGCCTGTATGTATATATAAACATACAGGCTTGTGTTCATATCAACAGCATTCTAATAAATATTGCCTGTACAGGTAATCAAAGCGTGTATACATTTTGGAGGAACACCCTGTATATATGTATATATATATATATTTATACAATGTAATATTGATTTATAGTAATATCAACTCGTTGACCATAATACCTCCAATGTAAATTCGCCGCTAAAATACCAAGAACAGAGGGCACTCATACAGATATTGTTATGGGTACAATATTATTAATATCTTGCATAAAAAACATATAATCAAGTAGAACATTACAATATTACTTTCATTACATTTAATACTGTTATAAACTGTATAGTACTAGATATATTGTTTGTGTGCATTTCCATCTTTATATGATTTGTACATCAGAAATACAAATAATTCAGAGTCCACATATATGTTAATCAGTAAGGTAAGGTAAACGACTATATGTAGGTAATAATATTTGTATATCATATAAGCTTGGACTGTTGACAGTTTCTGTGCTCCTATCAACAATAGTTCCAACTGCAACTATTAATCACAGTACTTAGGTAATATCTGCAGTCATTACATAACTTGGTGCTGGAACACTTTCTCAGTAGGTCGTCTCCCATGAATGCAAAAGTTTGTTTAAACAATTCATACAAGTCCAGTTACTGCCATCAAACCTGTAGTTAAATGTGACCTAAAGAAGAGGTTGGTCAAAAACTGACCATTGTTAGGGGACATGCTGGCAGGAAATCCAAAAACTGAATATAAGCCAAATTTCTCAACCAGGCTAATTATGGAAAGAACAAAGACAGAGTTGAAAAAATATATATTAATCGAACTAGAATAAATAGAAATGTTCAACTTACAATCAAATGCGGTTCCAACACTTGGAAGATTAGGTAAATATTGGTTTATGAAGCTTGTTGAAGAGAATTGGTACAGCTCCGGTCATTACTTACTCACTAAATGATATTACAAGATTTGTACACCTACGTTAATTACTAAGATGAATGACTATGTGTGGGTAATTATATTTGTATATCATATGTATATAGAAAGACTGATACTAATGTGTATATATATATATACACACATTGGGATCTGTCTTTCTTTTAAGAAAGGACATGACTATTACTCCATCAGTAGTTAGGGTCCAGTTCTGTTACCAACAAAATACATTTTAAGGCACCAGGAACACATTGTAAAGTGTGTAAACACATGTAAGCAAGTGGCAGCCTCTGGTCCATCTGGGATGTCAGGGTCTCCAACTCTGTATTTTGACTTAGCAGGGAGAACAGACTTTAAATGATGATAATTTCCCTCTTATGTAAAATTCTGGGGTCGTTTTTTTGTTTGGTTTTCTTTTCTTCTTTTTTATAAATTTTTATTTCTTAAAAATGTTGATGGGTTAGTCAGTTGGCTGGGGTTGGGTTTTCAAAAGAAGTTGAATTTCATTATTTGTTGTGTTGCAGCCGTTGTATGGTTTCCAGTCAAAAGACCTGATACCATTCCGTTACACCAGTGGTGGAGGACGTGAGCTACATTTCTATGATGAGAAAGAATTAGATCTTAATGAGATTATCAGCAGTCAGTTTCCAAAAATTCCATTAGATGTATCGTTAAAAAGTAAGTTTAATTCAACTACTCATGTTTTTTTAAAATTTATTTGTTGTTATTGTTTTGTTGTTTTTTTGTCATTTTATTTTTCCCTTTTTTGTATATTTACTTTTTGCCAAGTCTGTATCTGTTTTTATGAAGATGCATGGCTTAGTGGTTAGGGCTTTGGGCTCATGATCATATGGTTTTGTGTTTGATTCCCAGGATGGATGATGTGGTTTGTATTTGAGCAAGACACTTCATTTTGCATTGCTACAATAAATGCATCAAGTCCACTCTGTAAAGTGGTAGTGCTGATGCCATGATAAAAGCACCCAGTCCACCCTGTAAATCGGTAGTGACAGTACCATAATAAAATGCACCTAGTCCACTCTGTAAATTGGGAGTGACAGTGCCATGATAAAATGCACCCAGTACATGGCGTGAAGTGGTTGCTGTTAAGAAGGGCACCCAACCATAGAAACCATACCCAAAATGGTACATATGAACAAGGTGCAGTCATCTGACAACTTTTCTAACCTATGCAAGCTATTTTAATAGCATCTCTGCACTTGAGCACATCATCCTTTATACTTATATATATATGTACTTCCTTCTTTAGTTAACATATTTTCTCTCCTTGTTTTCAGCTCATTGGTTAAGTATTGAAGGGGTTCAACCAGCCATTCCTGAGAACCCACCCCCAGCATCTAAGGAACAGCAACAAAAGGAAAGCTTCGACACGTCCATCAAAGCAGTCATTGACCGTTTACATAAACCAAAACCACACACAGACCTGGCGAAGGCACGCATGAAACACAAGTGTGCTAACACAGCTAAGTTAAAGAATCTCATCATACATGAATTATCAGTGGTGAGTTAATGGTTCCTTTTTTGGTGGTGAGGATGGTAGTGGTGGTGGTGACTATAGCAGCAGTAAAGATGGTGGATGGAGGGGCAGATGTAGAGAGGGTGGTGGCAGCAGTGGTGTTGTGTGTGTACATACACACACATGCCAATACTCATCCTTTTCCATTTTTAAAGGGTTTTATACTCCACTATCAGGCTAAAATTTCTTTCGTCAAAAATGCGGCGAAAGCTTCTATTTCTACTAGATCTCAAACTTTGCTTGCTGTTTCAAAAAACAAACTTGCTTTATATATATATATATATATATATATATATATATACATACATACACATACACACACATACATACACAGAAAGAGAAAGAGGAGGAAAAGTGTTTCAGTAAGTTTTTCTATTCAGTTCTCCATCATCTCTTAATATTTCTTCCTCCTCTTCATTACAGGAACAACAATTGTATTATAAAGAAATCACAGAAGCTTGTGTTGGAGCTGATGAACCCCGACGTCAGGTAAGACTATCTCTTCTCTTTATTTACTTTATAAATATATATATATAGTTCAAGGAGACAACAAGCAGGGGTACAAAAACCCTTATTAGTTTCACACTTTATATGGAAAAGGAGAAAAAAAGTTCAATGTGTCAGGCTTAAGCCCTTCTTCGGGAGTACAAAATAGAGACAGGATCACAATGGAGAAACAGAAAACAAGAACGGTGACACAAACAAGCTAGAGGTAAAAACAAAAAGAGAGATATACCATCATTGTTTTTACCTCCGTTTTTCCATGCTTGCATAGGCTGGCCATGTCCTTTACAGCAGAGCATCTCTCCATTCACTCTGTTCCTTCGCCGTCATCTTTGTGAGACTCAGCGATTTGAGATCAGCTATCACCACCTCTGCTCAGGTCTTCCTTGGTCTACCTCTCCTGCAATTTCCTTCCACAGAGATTTCCTAGCACTTCTTCACCCAATGATCACCATCTATGCACATCACATGTCCATACGAACACAGTCTTCTCTCTTGCACACTACTTCAGACTCCCCCAGTTTATCCTTAAGTTCATCCAAGGTCTGCCTTTCTCTCACATTTACATTGCACAGTCACTGCCCATGTTTCACTACCATGCAGTATTGCACTTTGTACACACAGGCGTCATACAGTCGTCCTTTTGTACATAGGAAGAAACCTTTTATTGTTAACTGTAGGATAGCTCTCTAAACTTCTTCCATCCTATCTTTATTTTAGCTATTATGCTCTCAGAGGACCCTCCTCTGCAGCTAAATAGGTCACCTAGATAGCAGAAGCTATCCACCACTTCTATGGATCCTGCATGTGGAATGTAAAAGGTTTATATCATTGATGCTCCTCCCTTTGATTATATCTGTGCATCTTTTACATACAAATCTCCCCTTCTCTTTAATCTACCTGATATCCCACTACATCTCTTGTATATCCAAGATTTACATTGTGTATATCGTGTAAAGTTTATGCTTGCTCCTTTTCTACAAATTGAGCAGGGCCACTTCTCTGGGAGAATTAGGGTCCTATCTTTCCTACTCACTAGCACTTTAGTCTTGATTAAGTTTGCTCTCAGACCTTTTGATTCCAAATTCTGTTTCCATAGTCAGAAATAGCAGTGGGCTAAGAACCAAACCTTAATAAACTCCTACCTGTACTTTGAATTCCCCACTAAACTCACTTTTTACTCTCACTTTACTGACAGCTCTTCTGTACATGGCTTGCACTGCTCTCACAAGCCATTCTTTTACACCTAATTTCTTTAAGGACCATCAGATAATAGATCGAGGTACTCTGTTAAAGGCCTTTTCTAGATCAACATAAGCTAAATATAGCAGCACATTCTTTGCTAGGAACTTCTCTTGTTGCCTCACTAAAAAGAGGGCATCTGTAGTGCTTTTCCCAAGTATGAAACTAAACTGCATCTCATCTAATTTGACTCTTTCGCTAATGAGCTGTCCGTCATTTTTCATAACTTGTTCCATTATCTTTATTCTTCTGTAGTTGCTCCTTTCTTGAGCATCATTTTTACCCTTATAGCAATTTAAGATTGTACTGCTGCATCAGTTATTGGGTATGACTCTGTCCTGTATTACCTGATTGACTAAGTGGGTTACTAGTTTGACTCCTACTTCTCCCGATGCTTTTAGCATCTTGGCAACTATCTCTGACGATCCTTGATTGCTTCTTTGACCCTATAACTGTCAGTTTCAATAGTTAGTCACTCAGTTGGGTAAGTTGATTGTAGTCTCTCCTTGTTCTATTCATTCTTTACATTCATCAGCCTCTCAGTAACATTTCCAATGTAGTATATAAAATGGCAGTTTGAGTTATCTACCAATATATTACAAGTATATTATTTACTGTGTCAATGGTTTTTCTGTTGCTGATATTATTGTTGTTGTCTGCTGTAGCAAGCCTTACAGAGTTTGGTGTCCGACCCTGGCTTACACCAAATGTTACCTCGGTTCAGTACGTTTATATCTGAAGGTGTGAAGATTAATGTTGTTCAAAACAACCTAGCTTTGCTGATTTACCTCATGAGAATGGTGAAGTCCTTGATTGACAATCCAAACATGTATCTGGAAAAATATGTAAGTACTTCTTTCATTGTGTAAGTGTCTGTCTGTGCACATGTGTATCTGTGTATGTGTGTGTCTGCGTATGTATGTGTCTATGTGTATGTCTCTGTACATGTCTATGTGTATAAGTTGCTTTATTGTTGCACAACAAAAGGTAATATACTCATGCGCACACACACACACACACACATATATATATCATATTTTATTTTAAATAAAGACATTATCTCTATTCATATTTAAAATTCCAAAATAAAAATAAAAAGATTTTTTTTTTCACTTTTCTTTTTTCTTTCCCCCACAACTCTCTTTCTCTGTCCTTGCTATAATGACCTTTCTCTCTCTCTCTTCCCCCTCAGCTCCATGAAATTGTCCCTGCTGTAACGACCTGTATCGTAAGTAAACAGTTGTGTATGAAGCCCGATTTAGACAATCACTGGGCTTTGCGAGACTTTGCTGCAAGACTTATGAACAACATCTGCCGGTAGGTTCATCATCATCATCATCATTTCACGCGCACTTTCCATGTTGGCAACAGTTGGATAGGTTGTCACTGTCCATGACTAAACTGGTCAAAGAACCATGTCTTGTTCATACATTCCATATTACATAGGTCCTTTCGTGGTTTTTTTTTGGGGGGGGGGGGGGTTAACCCACATTTCAGTTAACCCATAATTGAGTTAACTCATGATAGAATTATTACACATAGAAGCAACCCACATTTAGGTTACCCAACATAGAATTAACCCACATATAGTTATGGTTTGATATCAGTTTGTAGAACTGCTGTGTGTTACATGGAAAACGACCATCTGTTTCTTTGAAATACTTTCCATGAGAACTGGGTCAATGAAATCAATCAATACTCTACTGTTTTTGCTATTTCATTGAGTTAAAATATGTTATTCCTATCAGTACTGAATAGTAAGTGTACTATCAGTTAAAACATGTTATTACGACAGTACCTTACCATAAGTGTACTGTCTGTTAAAACATGGTATTACGACAGTACCTTACAGTAAGTGTACTGTCAGTTAAAATTTGATATTTCTAGAGCACTTTACAGTAAGTGTACTGTCATATTGTAAGTGTAGTATTTACTATCAGTACACAACAGTAAGTGTGTTACCAGTTAAATATATTATTACTAGAGTACACCCAAGAAACCTCCAGTGAGATAAAACGCTAGGTAAACCTGTATAGGTGTGAGCTGTAAATTTCAATTCTTTTTCATTTTCAGTCATGCCTGTGCTTATGATAGTAATATCTTAATGTTTTTATTTTTATTCCTATCCTCTTTCTAGAATTATCTGGAGTTTTTTTTAACAAATAATGTTTTTTTAATCACCGACAGAACTTTTAACACTTGCCGAAACAACCTTCAAACTAGAGTGACAAAGCTCTTTAGTAAAGCTCTTCAAACAGAAAAGGTTCCTCTATCTACACAATATGGTGCACTGGTTGGTCTTGGAGAGCAAGGACAAGAGGTAATACCACATTTTTTCAAGCTACCCTCTTACATATTTTTATATATGTGTGTTTTTGTTTTATTTTTCCACATATTGTTTGGTTTGTTTTAATGCACTGTATATCTGGTGAGAATCATTAGAACATCGGATAGACTACTTTGCAGTATACACTCCAGCTCTTTGCTCTCTGAGTTAAAATCCTGTCACGGTCAACTTTGCCTTTGGAGGTCGATAAAACAAAGTACCATTTTAGTACTGGGGTTGATTCATCCTCTATATCGCTTTTTTATTTCCTTTCTCTGACACTCTCTACCCTTCTCTGGAAGAAATCTTCTGAATTCAGACCTGGTTTAAAAATGCAGAAGTCACTATGGTGCCTATATGATTCCATCAAGATTTACAGGTCCATACATATATAAATACATACATACATATCTGACATAAACCCCACACTTTTTACCCCAAATTTAACCTCAAAATCTGCCCACATCTTGTCCACAAAGATGTGAATGGAATGTTTTCTAATTTAGGCACAAGATCAGCATTTTGTGGAGAAGGGAAAGTTGATTATTTCAAGCCTCAATATTTGACTGGTATGATATTTTATCAACCATGGAAAGATAAAGGACAAAGTTAACTTCAGAATGTATAACCCTTTAGTATTTAGACCAGCTGTATCCAGCCAGAATTCTCTCACCTCTTTCTGTCCAAACAGGCTGTAACCAATCTCTCATACTGATGTTAAGGTATTGTTCTCAAAATGGATAATATCAAAATCTCATAGAATCGATATTATGTGAGGTAAAGCCTTTACCATGAAAATATAATAGTATACATAGAGTAATTTAAATGCTAAAGGGTTAAAGAACTGGAACAAATTCCACAAGGATTTGTCTGATGCTTTTTGGGTTCTGAAAATACACTACTTCATTATATTGATACACAGGTATGAATATAATTAAAAACATACTACAACAGGTGTCACTCAATCAATTATGATTTGATAGTATTTACCATGTTTTTGTTAAGGGATCTAAAGTACCTGTGTATTGTGAGCAGACACATACCCACTTGACCTTCACTTCTTCCCTTGATCCAGCAGAACATCCAGGATATGACAGCTGGTATAAGAGAGGGACTGGTATTTTCTTTATCAACCCCAAAAGTGGAACTTGATTAGATTTAAATCTTCCAAATACAATTGTGTTTTATACTCTGACGCCTGTTATAACACCCACAAAATTACAGTATTCACTAAATTCCATCTATATTCTTCTCTGTCCAATGTTGCTAACATCTTAATAATGAAAACCTCTCTATATACATATATATACTTTAGGTTGTGAAAGCTTTCATTGTACCCCACTTGAAAGTTCTTGGTGACCGGTTGAAAGCAGTTATTGACAGCCCTGTTGTGAATAGTTTGGACAAACTCGCTGTTGATCACGTGAAAAAAATTTTATTGGTAAATATTTTCTCATCTTTGTTCTGTTTTATTAAATATTTTTACTGATTCAAGTTTTGTCAAGTACACTGTAAGTTCTAACCACATGCCCTTGGACAGATTTTATGGGCAAAGCCAACCAGCAAGAGACCCAGGGTAGATCCCAATAAAGATGGTTGGATGATCCATGAGTTTGGTTGGTCACGCTTGGAGATCCAGTCAGTTGCTTCTGACATGATCCACTGGAAGGAGTGTTTGAGGACTCTGTCCCAACGACCCTCTCAGGAATAAGTGAGTGAAGAAGAAGAATAAGAAACATTGTAAGTTAGCAGAGTTGTTAGAGTGTTGAATAAAATACCCTGTTGTAATTGTTCTGGTTCACTTCACACTAAGTTCAAATCCTGCCACGGTCAACTTTGCATTTTATCCTTTCAGGGTTGAGAAAATAAAGTACTAGTTCATGACAGTGGATTGGCAGAATATTTAGAGTTTTAGACAAGGTGCCTAGTGGTATTTGGTCCAGCACTTTTCAACACAGCTTAACAAAGATCCTTTCATGAAATTATGATTGAAGGGTCTTCGATAAATATAAATACTTTAACCCTTTTGTTAACCATATTTCTAATGAAAGTTACTGTCCCGGATGATTTTCAAATAATTTTGAAAATAATCAAGAATTAAACTGATGTTTGGAACATAATAAAGCTTCTTAGATAAAATTATGATGGAAGGTTTTTAGACAAATATAAACACTTTAAATCAAACAATATTGTATCATCAAATCAGAGTTGGTATCAGGTAGTTTGATATCAGCTTTGTATCATAGAACCCTGGGATGGTTTCAGGTAGTTTGGTATCAAAAGGGTTAAAATATAGCTTTGTATCTTAGAACCAGTAGTTTCAAGCAGTTTGTTAACAAAAAGGTTAAAACATAGGTTTGTATCTTAGAACCAGGAATGGTTTCAGACAGTTTGCTATAAAAAAGGTTAAAACATAACTTTGTATAATAGAACCAAGCATGTTTTCAGGTATTTTGGCACGAAAAGTGTTAAAGAATTTGTTTGAAAAAAAAATTTTTTTTTTTTCCCAGAAAGTTGTGCCACCAGTCCTGAAGACAACAAAAACAGGGAATGATACTCTGGAAGATTATATGAAAGAATATGGATATCTTGGTCAGGCTTTACATACAGCTGTTGTTCAGGAGAGACAAACACCTATAACTACCAACATGGCATCAACCATGACAACTGGCACTAATGTAAGTAGCAAACAATTTAGTTTGTTTTTTGGCACAAGAAAGATGAGATTTCAAGAAACATTAGTTATGAGCTGAGGGTTTCCAGTGCTGAACAGAAAGTTTGGTGGCATTTATCATACTTTTTTTTTTTTTACCCCAAATTCAATATAATAGTATATCATCATTTTAAAATCAACTTCTCTATGTTGGCACAAGTGGGTTAGGACTTTATTGAGACAATGTTTTACAGCTTATTGCCAAATTTCTTCACATTTCATTGTAATTAATGCTGTATTAGGATGAAAAATTGGTAAAACATCTTTCGACTGTCTTCCATAAATTATTACTGTGACAGGAATGTAACATCATACATTATATTACTGTAACAGGAATGTAACATACACTAAATTACTGTGATAGAGATGTGACAAAATATATTAATATAACAGGAATGTGACAAGATATATTATATTACTGAGACAGGAATATGACATAGACTATATTACTGTAACAGAAGTGAGACAAGATATATTATATTACTGAGACAGGAATATGACATAGACTATATTACTGTAACAGAAGTGTGACAAGATATATTATATTACTGAGACAGGAATATGACATAGACTATATTACTGTAACAGAAGTGAGACAGGAATATGACATAGACTATAATACTGTAACAGAAGTGAGACAAAATATATTATATTATTGGGACAGGAATGTGACAAGATATATTATATTATTGGGTCAGGAATGTGACAAGATATATTACATTATTGGGACAGGAATGTGACAAGATATATTACATTATTGGGACAGGAATGACAAGATATATTACATTATTGGGACAGGAATGTGACAAGATATATTACATTATTGGGACAGGAATGTGACAAGATATATTACATTATTGGGACAGGAATGTGACAAGATATATTACATTATTGGGACAGGAATATGACAAGATATATTACATTATTGGGACAGGAATGTGACAAGATATATTACATTATTGGGACAGGAATGTGACAAGATATATTACATTATTGGGACAGGAATGTGACAAGATATATTACATTATTGGGACAGGAATGTGACAAGATATATTACTGTAATATGAAACACTATATTATATTAACTAATGTATTATTGTTTTCCATCTGTTCACAGCCACGACAACCAATTTTGATTCATTCTGGCAGCTCCACACAGACAAGCATGACTTCCAGTGGAACAAACACTCGTATAGTAACACCATCTGGTGGAATGGCTCGTGCACAAGGTCCCAGTCAAAACAAACTAGTAATCGTCACTCCACCGAACCGTCCGACAGGCATGGGTGTCCAGACATCTTGTTTCACAAGTGGCAGCAGTAACACATCCACACCCGCCATTGTGAAGTTAGTGACTGCCCCAAACACAAGTTCCAACAGTTCCAAGATTGTCGTCATGTCGGTTCCATCCGGGGCGACTTCAAATTCACAAACTTGCTCTTCCATCATGCAGACAAACAGCACAAACACTGCAGCTGTTTCCACCACCACTCACGATATGGGCATGAAAAGTGTCTTCAGTGGAACGCCATCGATTGCTCTTAAGAAAGATTCAAACAGTCCATAAAGATTTCATTTTTAATTCTTGCTAGAAAATTCCAAGTCTTGAAATATTTCTTTGTGCTTGATTGTTGTTCCTGATATCATTGAGAGCAGATTTTTGGACAACACAGGAAGATTATTTTTCAATCTAAAGAAAAAAAAACTAACAATAAAAAGTGTCCATTTTAATATCCAGTTTTAACAGACTGTGCTGCTTTGAGAAGTCGGGGAGAACTTTTGACAAATGTTTAAACCCTTTCATTACCATATTTCTAATGAAAGACACTGCCTAATTTTCAAATAATTTTGAAATAATTCAAGAATTTGAAGGGATTTAATAAAGAAACTACTAATAATATTAATAACCTTCTCATTATTAAACTGGTGTTTGGAACATAACTTAAAGGTTCTGACATAAAATTATGATGAAAGGTTTTTAGATAAATATAAACATTTTAAAATGAACAGCTCTGTATCATAGAATCAAGGACGGTTTGGTATGAGAAGGGTTAAAAAACTAAAATTCTAATGAATTCTGACCTCCTAGGAATTGATTATTGAAAGATTTCAGTGAATTTTATCATTTCATGACTCAATATTAGACTAATTAAATGGTTTAAAAGGCATTCTGTAAGCTAAGAAAATTTTTATGCATGCAAAATAAAAACCATTTTCAGTCTTCAAATATTTTTCATGTTTACTCTAAAAGATGTATTTATTTGATTTGTTCTTTATTTTGAAAATAATTAAGAATTCGAAAGGATTTAGTAATATAAGTAACTTTCTCATTATCAAGCTGATGTTTGGAGTATGACTTAACGAACGTATTGTACATAAAATCATAATGGAGTGTTTGGGGGGAAATATAAACACTTTTAAAACTGTTTTTGTACCATTGAACTAAGTGTAGTTTGGTATCAAAAGTGTTAACTCTTTCATTACCATATTTCTCATGAAATGCACTACCTATGTGTTTCCATTAATTTTGCAAATAATCAAGAATTTTAATGGATTTGGTCATCAGATAATAAACTTTTACTGCATTCATTTCTATTCCAAGTTGATATTTAAAACATACATTATCAAAATATTCTGACATAATATTATGATGGAAAGTTTTAATTTAGATGTGGAACATATGAAAACAACATATAGGCACTGGCTTATCTAGGAGGATGGTAGCTTCAATTAGTACTGACTTGATCTGTAACAACCCAACCAATTCATACCAACTTGGGGGAAAAATAGCTGTAAAATGATGATAATGTTGATGATACAAACAGTTTAAAATGGGCGATTTTCTTTTTGAAACAAAGAACCAGGGACAGCCTTAGGTGGAATTGTATCAAAAGGGTTAATTATACTTTCGGGAAACAGATAGAAATGATCAAGAAATAGTTAAGCAGAGGCTATCAGGTTTGTCGTCTACCATTTTTGTATTCCATAATACACTCAACACTTATCTACCTTTCACATGCCAGCATCAAAGAGTGGACGTAACAATGATGATAAACTTTCTGACATTGATAAAATTAAGTCATGTCATGCTATAGGTCCTTAACTTTCAATGGAGTCTTATGTCACATCTCATGGGCATTTAAGCTTGGTGGCACCCCACCCTCTCCAGGATAGCATACAGCTGATTTCTTCCAGAGAAATAGAGAGAGATAAGTGAGAAAAGAGATATAGAGGAAGAATTCACTTCAGAATTGAACTAGGACTTTATTTATCAACATCAAAAGGATGAAAGGCTAAACTGACAGCAGAATTTGAACTCAGAATGGAGAGAGATGGGATGAATACCACAAAGCATTTGATCCAACACTCTAATGACTCTGACATTAACTGTATACCTTCCCTACAAATTCTTGGTCGTTTCCAAATGAAAAAGACCCATTATATGTGTGTATCTACCAGCCACTGATCACTCCTCTATGTGGTTGCACGACCTATTCGAAATAACAACCAAATTTCCCTCAATTACACCCTACCATCTTAAAACAAAGGAGCCAATATTATACTATGCAGTCCCTGATATACAAAAAGATGCGATGGTCACAGTTGGGATGTCCTTGACCTAGGGTTAAACAACAGCAACATTCATTCACTGCTTATATATTTCATTTATGCTTAGTCTGTCCCCTGCATTAGTGAATAAAGTACCAGTAATGCACTAGTAATTGCTGGCCTTGTGCCAAAAGTAGAAACAATTATTAACAAAGTGTGACTCATTTGAATTGCTAGAAATAGCAGCCAGATCTTTCTCGTAATGTTTTTTTTTTACCTTATACAATTCGAGTTTATTACGTAACATGAATACTACATGTGGCTCTCATACATGGTCCCACTATCTCCCACATATTACCACCTTTCCTCTTTGCTTACTACGCTACCACTACAGTTCAATAGATGGGAGATTTGCTTATTTTTTTTACAATTATTTCACCTTAGGATGTCTCTCTCTCACCTAGCTTTAGTAACAGCAGCGATTGATTTAATATATATTGATACATTATATTTAATAGGCAGTAAATTAAACACGACGGGGTTCTCCAGCCATCTGTGACATTCTCAAAAAAAAGCGATTAGTTGTCTAATTGTCACGATAAAATGTACCTAGTATATATTGTAAAGTACTGAAACGTAAGCGAGATTTGATATGTGAGAGGGGGGGGGGTACAGAGGTCAGTAACTCCGACTAAATACATTCTTGGTCTGACGGGCGACAACCCTTGTCAGCATAAAAAAGAAAACGGGCGTCAAATGAGGATTAATGGAGAGGTCTCTCTCTTTTTTTTTTTTTATTAGTTATTTCTATTTGATGTACATCATTCTCCCGCGGAATATAATGTGGTGGTAGTTGCACCACCGACCTCCAAACTATATACAGTAGAAGGCAAGTCGAATGCACTATGACTTGGCAATGCCTATAAAACGCCTGCATGAGGTAATTAGAATTCGATGAAGAAGCACTGTGACCTGCTCGTAGTGAGCATTCCTGGTAGCTGTCGATGTATTAAATTTTGTTAATACACGACTGTTTTGTTATCAATTAGATTTTTTTAAATAAAATATTTGATAGTACGGTGAAAAATATACTCAAATACGTTTCCTTCTCAGCCCTAACCTTGCTAATTATAGAGTGCGTCATATGAGCCGGGAAATACGGTGTTTCATTTGCTGCGCGTCTGTCATCTTTATTACTTTTTATTATTATTATGCATTTAAAGGTTTCTTTCCATTATAGCAAACTTAAGTGCGTATATATATAAAGGGAGAGACACACACTTATATATTTGTTCTATATCAAGAATGGACAACCATTTTTGAGTAGTGGACCGCATAGCATGTGGTTCTTCACAAGGCGGGCGGCGCTACTAAAAAAATTCAAGACAATTTTGAAATAAAGCGTACCATTCAGAAAGCCAAATGATCTGAATGCGGCTTGCGGGCCGCAATTTGCAGATCATAGGCTGAACTATACTGGACCACCGCTTTTATACAGTGTCTATATTATATTACATACATACCTTAGCATATATATATTGCGCGAAATGACATGCTTTTTGTTGTTAAATGTCAGCAGAGCTATGTTTAAATCCAATATCTGAATCAATTTTTCTTTCCGTAATACAGGCGCCTATTAATATATATATAATTTCCCTAAGGCATTCTAGTTGAGCGAACAAAGGAGCTTCAACCTTCTAGAAATAGCAGTCAAATCACCAGCAAACCACGCCCTACTGTTAAAAAATAATATATAATAAAGTAAAATACATTTAGATAACCGTAGTTCTTGGTACACTTAAAAAATAATGGCTGGAATGACTGATCATCGATCTACCAGATTAGGGTTGACTCGGAACTAAACAAGTACATTCTGCTTTTTCTTGACACCACTAGATCGACGAACGGCCGACATCTGGCGACTTCAATAACAAACGCTAGATTGCTTGTTGTGAGTCTTGGAATTTTCGTTGGAAAATACAAATGTGTATTTTCCTGTTGAACTCCATGTTGTCAGCTTGATACAGACAAGTTGGCCGCACCTGTATATGCCGGCAACACTCAGAACTTGAAAGAACCTGTACAGTGATCGCAGCTGAAATTTATTGCTCAGACTGGAGTATTGAGTCCGTCGTCGTTTCCCCCCATACCACATACTCTTCTATTCCTTCTCATTATTTTCGTTTCTATTATTGCAATATATAATGTGTAGTTTTTATCACATTTCTTTCTTTAGTTTAATAACAATTTTGAGTAGAATAAAAAAAAAAAGAAGCAATCGCATAACATTTTTCTCCAACACTAACATCACCAACCCATCGCCTGCCCTGCCACTTTAATTTATTGACCACGGAAAGATGAAAGGGCAAAGTTGATATCGACAAAAGTTCAACTCGAGATAAAGCGCTAAAACATGCCGCAAAGCTTTTCGTCCGACGCTTCATTACTAGTGTCAAATTATGAGTTTTATTGTTACATAGGTTTAAATACTTCATTCATATATAATTTGAGGATTTTCTTGGATCAATAATACACGATTAAACGTAAGCTATTCCAAGCAAATTAAAGAAAAAGAGCGAAAAATAAGAATTGGTTGAGACCTGCATTCTCAATCACACGAATATTATTGTTGTTGTGTCCGGTTTCTTTTGACAGTTAACTTTTTAAAGAACTTCTTTGTTATATATTTAATAAATAAATGAAGCTTTAATAACCTATTCCTTTCCGAAATAGTGATTGCTACGGACTATGATTAATTGTTTTTTAAATGCCGTCTACTGTTAGAAAGAAAAAATCAAAACGCGAAGATTTAGACTATATCAAGCAGTGAAAACCACTTGTTATATATATACATATATATAAATATTATAGGTATTTCGTTCATTTGTACTAATAGAGTATTTAGCACAGTTACCTATTAGTCGTTGAATACTGAATTTAGTTTCCGATCTTAATTATTTTAAACGCCTTGTTGAGATTACACCTTTTTAACCGCACCCTTTTGTTGTATTCGAGTTCTGTAGAAATGCCGGCGAGATGATTAAAAACACGTGACCCGGCTTCTCTGTAGTTTTTAGTCTTTCTAAGTGATGTGTCACTCCTGTAGTTTATTGAAAAAAACACGAATAGATCTTTTTTTTTTCTCCAGCTATCCGTTTTATAAAATTTGAATGCAAAGGCTGACGCTCAAATAGGAAATCGATATGACGCCAGAAGCCAGAACACGAAACAGTAAGACGTTATAAAGCAGGAGGGAGGGAGCAAAAAGAGATCTAATCAGAAGTAAAAATAGAGGTGGATATATTTGGAACTTTGCAGTTGCAGGTGCCAGTATTTATATTGTCTGTCCACGTGACTTAGCCCTCGAGGCCACCTCAACCAATGAAATATCTACTTTCAATATAACCGGAAGTTTGTAATAGCTCCACTCGGACATGATAGTACCTCTGTCTCTCTCTTTCTCTCTTTCTTATTTAGAGAAAAACAACAGCTAAAGTGAAATAATGTGAGTATTAATGTTATTGTCATCAGCATCATCAATGGAATATTGGTTTTTCTTTCTGTAAACATTTAAATTACGTTAACTATTTAAGTTTAATTTAATTTGCTGCTAATATATTCTTTGCAATATTTTGTTGTTGTCTAAATTAAAAAAGACGCACTTGCTTCAGTAAAACCTCACCCACCCGCATCACACACACACGCGCCCGCTAATCTGCTGTTGCTCCTTGTTTTCTACATATTACGCGTTGATCAGCCACCAGATAAATATTGTATAAGCATAACACATTAGATAAATTATAGTTAAGATAGAACGTGTCTGATAAATATAAACAGAACATACATATATGTGTGTGCGTGTGTTCGGTGATGTTAGTTAGTTTTCCTTTGTTTTTGTTTTGTTAGTGTTATTTTAATCGTGTTTTGTGTGTGTCTGTATGATTGTGTCAGATTTTCTAATATTTATTATTATTGTTAATTATTGTTGCGCACCGCGGTAAACATGGCATTTTATTATTGCGGTGGGGTGGACAAAATGAAGCGTCGGTTATTAATATTTCCTCTCTGCACCAGTTTTGTTTTGATGAGTCACCTAAGAACATTTTTCTAATGTAATAGCTTTCTCTGTCGGTATCATTTACCATTTGCATAGTTTACACACACGCATGTTTATATATACGTAGACATACATGCATACACACCCGTGTGTATAATCTACGCAAATGGTTATATATTATGGTCTGAACCAATACAAAAAGTGGCGCATCGTCATTTTAATAGCTGATTGTCATGATTGTCAATGTCCATTTTTATATGTATGTGTAAAACAATAGATACACTCGATTGAATTAAATTATCGGTGCACTGTGATTTACTACTAATTATAGTATCGATCTCCTTCGAATAAATCGAATCCGCAAAGTCGTTCCGCGCAGTTATAACACCGATTGACCGGTTAACCGAATAGGAACGTCTATTTCGGCTCTCCTCATCTTATCTATCTAGAGAACCTTGTTTGTCCTATTTTAATGTTTTTGTTTTTAAATGTTATAATAGGCCCAACTTTGCGGCTGAGTGGTAAATTTTTGTACAATTGATTTTTTTTATTAGACAAAATCAAAGGTGCTTCAGACATGAGTATCTGTCTTCTTCTGAGACTGATATATTATCTTACGCAGACCTGTCAACTCTCCCCGTCCGTCGGGGAAATCTCCCACCCACTTTGGGGTGGGTGAGAGATGTTTTCTCTTGTGAAAATGGGTACAGCTTTCATCATGTAAAATTTCACCATTTTGCCTCATTTCTCCTCGTTTGGGGACACTTTTTTTCATAGTACTCCCCGTTTAGGTTTTTAGTAGTTGGCAGGTCAGCTAACGTATCCTTAGCCTTATTCTAAACTCAGTCGGGTGTCATTTGAAGAGAATTTAGCTGCCCTTTTCAGCAAGTTGAGCGCTTACACAGTCTCCCTCGCTGTGTGTTAGTTATTTATACTAACTAGACTGGCGTAGGACAACGAAACATTACGATTGTGGTTCTAAGTAGAATGTAGGTGACTGCTAATAACAACTAACATTCCTCTCTTTCCTAAATGCAATGACATTTTAGTGTCATTATTGTTTATTATAACGAATCTCAGTTATTTTTAACCAGCAAGTTTGATTCTGTAAACTGTTCTGTAAACTAGCTTGCCCCTCTCCCTAGATGGTTTATCATTAAATCGCAAAGTTTGCCCCATGCTTGCTTATTTAGCCCTCTATTTTACTTATAATTTTAAATAATTATTATTTAGCCCCCAAAATTTTGTTTTGTTAAATCATTTCCAGAACGTATTAGGAAATGGTCCTTGTTGCAATACTTTGCCTGAAAATGTGGTGTTCTTGATCGATCACTTTAAAAAATAATTAGGACAAATTGTTAATTCTATAACCAAATATTAAACCGATAGTCGAGCAAGTAGTATGCACTAGCAGTAGTATTTTATGTATAGACTCGCTTATTATATATTAAAAGCCATGTAATATTATTTACTTTTCTCGTTCCATTACAGGATCGATGGTTTAATCTCTCTAGATGAGTGTCAAAGATAGGTGTGGGGAGTGCTAGAACTAATAGGGTTTCGCGAACCTGTTTTCGGTTCTAGCTTGAAATCAATTCATTTACACCACTGCTAGCTCCTTGTTCTTCGCCCACTTATTCCTGAGAGGGTCGTGCGGGCAGAGCCCTAAAACAATCTTTCAACCGGGTCCTGTCAGAAGCAACCGTCTCCAACTAATCTGGCTGGATCCCCATAGCGTAACCAGCCAAGCTCATGGACGTTATCCAACCATCTTGCTCAGGGTCTACCCTTGGGTCTCTTCCCAGTTGGTTTTGCCCGTAAAATCTATCCAGCGATTCTTTCCGAGACATTCTAACCACATGCCCCTTGTATCGGAGCTGTGATCTCTCAATTCGGAGAAGTAGCTATTATCCATAAACCATGTACGTTAATTAATCAGCCATTCCGCTTCCCCTAAAAGCCTAGGTTAGAAATTATAACTGGCAAGGTTAGATTGTTTAGTAGTTGTTTTTATATAAATCTACAATGACTAATACATATCTTTAAAAAAGGAACTAATATGTGCATTGTATGTATCTATACTGCACGCACAGATACAGACACACACACACTTACTGTCAATAGCTGTATGCATGTGTATATATATATATGTGTGTGTGCACACGCAGATATCGATTCATGGATGACTGCGTCAAGCTAATGGCAAATTGTAGCTTACATGGCTGGTATTCTATGAGATACTGGCAACGTGAATGAACCGGGTGGCCTGAATACGCCGGCAATTGACTTTTCAAGATCTGCTTAATCACGGGAGAGAGGAGGGCGTTTATACATAGTCTAAGGTTTTTTGTTATATAGGCGATAATCGCGGGAATTATTCTTTTCACATTTTTTTTTTTACCGGGTTTTAATCTTTTGACTGTGGCCATGCTGGGTCACCACCTTCTTAGACCATTATTGCTTATATCAACCCAATACTTATTCTCTCTCTCTCTAATATAATATAATATAATATAATATAATATAATATAATATATATATATATATATACACATACACACGCATGCACGCTTACATATATATATATATGCGCAGACAGACACGTGTGGTTAAGAAATTCGCTTCGAAACTACGTGGTATCCAATTCGATCTTACTGCACAGTTGCTTCAGTAATTTTGGTTGATAAATGTTTTATTTTATAGACTGAAGTTCCATCTTACGCAAACCCCTGGTGTAGTTTTTTTGGTTCTCTTTTTGTTTAAGCTGTGTATCGAGTTGCGTCGTCCTTTTCTTGAATGGGTAGCTTAACCTTTTGAGGAAACAAGTCCTGGGGTATTTATGATTGACTAAAAACAGTCTGACTGAAACCAATAGAATATATAAAGTCTACGGGAACTATGAAAGAGAGAAGTATAAGAAAACTTGAAATGAAGTGATAAAAACTGTCCTTGTCCAATTAAACCTTACAAAGGAGATAACACAGGATTGAGATCTCTGTAGAAGACTCTAGTCTGCATCAATCGTCTGCTCTTTACCCCTCCTCATTCTTAATACCTCCATCCCCTACCACTACACCCACTAAATAACCTACGCATATTACCCATGTCAAACTTGCTTACTTGTTTCTCCTCCCCACCCCTCACTCTTCAACTCTTATATACTTCTCTTGCCAAACTACGTACCCCCCCCCCAAAAAAAAATCCACCCTGAATGGTGATCCGGTGCCAAAACAGCAAAGCACCTAGTTCACTCTGTGAGGCGCACGTGTTGGTGTCACGAAAAATTACTGTCCACCTTGTAACGTGGTTGAGCTGGTGACACGGCGAAAAAGCACCCAGTTCTCACTGTAACGTGGTTGGCGTTAGGAAGGACATCCAGTCGTAGAAACCAAGCCAAAATACAAATCCGTATAAGCAAGATGTGGTCACCTAACCTGACTGGTCTCATAAAGTGACAACCCGTTTAACCCATGCAAGCGTGGAAAATTGACGTTAAACGGTGATGATGAGGATGATATATAGAGGGAAGGGTGATTGTGTTTTAAATATAATCAGACATAAAATCTGCTACCAACCAATCCGACTTCCAAACATGCTGCAAAGCCTCCGGTGTTAAATTGGGGTTGTGGGGGAGGGGTGAGGGTCCCCCTCCCGACCTCCCTTTTTCTTGGGGAAAAAGTCCTTTGCACCATATTAGAAAATAAGTTTAATTGATAGCACATGAAAAAACAATTATTTCCCATTGAAATCGGTGGGGGTGCTTTTCGATAAATTTACCGTAATTTTAATTAACTATACTTGCGTTTCTAAGAATATACAATTCACATAGAAATTATAAATATATTTTTCGGAAATGTAAGCAAAGTTATTAGTATATATGTCGGAGTTATACTTGTCTGGCAAATGATTTTATGTGAAGCCATGTGTTGAAACTAAATCAATTACATGTTTTAATCATTTAAAAGCCTCACAAAGACTGTTTTTTTTTAATGGTTAAAATCACTCTTCTACGATGTAATTAATTGCTCTATAAACGTTGCCCCTATTTTTAGAGAGATGAACTTGGACGAGAGAAAACCAAAGAAGGTCTGGATGTTTTTCTGACTGTTAGACATGGAGAGAAGTAACAAAAATAAATATACTCCGAATACAACAAAGTCTTGAGTTTTTTTCCTTAGAAAAAAAAAAAAAAAAGGAACGAAATAATTTTATTTCTTGTTTTCTATGAAGCTTCTAGTACCTTCTTTCATGTGTTGGAATTTTTGTTTTTTTGTTTTCGTATTTGTTATGGCTGGTGCCAGTGTTGTATTTAAGACTTGATGTGACCCTAAGTTATATTAAGATCAAAAGTTTCTCAAAAACTGAAAATATACAGGCTTTGCTAATTACTTTGTAGCAAGAGTAACATTTGTTACGGACCCTGCGCTATGGGCTTTATACTATAGTACTATAATAAATCTTTATGTCACATTTTCTTCATAATTTAGGGGTCCCTATATAACCGTCACTGGTAGGTGTTGATTTTTTAGCAACAAGTTGGCCTTTATCGAACAGATCTATTTATTGCCAAATGCCTTTCAGTCATAACCGATATATTGGACCAATATAATCGACTTTCCCATCCCCATAATTGCTGGCCATGTGCCAAAATTAGAAACCATTATTTAGACTAATCTTACCATTATTTTTAAAGACGGTTTTAGTGTAATATGGGGGAAATTTTGGTTGATTCCTTACGAGCGTTGTCTTCCTTGGAAGCCACGTTAGTAAACACTTTCTTCGTAGTATATATTACTTTCATTCACTATTCTAATCTCGTTGTGGCAGGCTTTGTGTTTCATCCTTTCCTGTTGATATATTATATTTCTGATGTGCTATAAACATTAAGAAAATGTGTTAACAACATGTAGACATAATAAACCACGCCGACAACTTGCTAGATCTCGCTCTACCTGTTGTAACTTATTTGTGTGTCTTTACACAAGTAAGTGTTTGTTAATTAATTGGGACTGATAATATGCTCTTGTGATTTTTCAATCTTTTCGTCACATTTTTATTTAAAAGACACTGCCTATGATTTTCCAATTATTTTTTATTTAATTGTTGGGATTTAAATGTTTCGCTGATGTTTTGAAACGTTTCACGTAAAATTATGATGGAAAGTTTAAATTTTAATATGAACAAGTTAAAACAAATAGCTCTATATGATAGATCCTGGAGCGGTTTGTACAACTATGATTTTCAATTAATTTGTGGTAGGGATCCAAAATTTGTAGGGAAGCAGTAAAATAATAATTTCATTAAGCTCGTAAAGGGCGGTCGCTTGGCAGTATAGGTAGGGCGTCAGACAAAATGCTTTGCGGTATTACATTACGACTTTCTACGTTCTGAGTTCAAATCCTACCGATTTCAAATTTGCTTTTCATCCGGTGGTCCATAAAATTAACTATGAGTTAAGTAACATTTTGAAGGTTTAAAGTTGAAGGACATAGCTTTGTATGGCAGAACATGGAATGGTTTGATTTCAGAAGATTTAATTCATCAATTCTGTTGCATGTAGTTGTAGTACTTAAGTGGTTAAATTGTCTGACTTAAAAAGGGGAACGGTAGACGTGTCATGTGAAACGCCTATTATACACTGACCGATTTTGTTTTCCTGGTGACCTTTCAGTTGGAAATGATTATATGTGTGTGTTATTTTATTCTTTTACTTGTTTCAGTCTGTAAATTGCGGCTATGCTGGTGCACCGCCGCTAATGAATTTAATCGATCTTATCGATAGAGTATTTATTCCATAAACATGTTCAACCTTAATGTAATTCTCAGAGAGGCTAATTGGGATGCAGTGTCAGACAGGTTTACCCCTTGTGAAAGCAAGGGGCCGAATGGTTACTGTTTTGAATTCATGATCATTAGAACAGGGTTTCGATTCCTGGACCAGGCAACGTTTTTTTAGCAAGACTGCTCACGTTGCTTTTCATGATAGGGCTTGTACCCCTATCATTAGAATAACCAAAAAACCTCCTAAGAAGTACAACCTCGTAAGAGGCCAGGTAAAATCTATTTCTTTGCAACCATGTGGTTTTAGGTTCACTCCCACTGTATGATACCTTGCTTACACAACATATCCTGTTGTTCACATGCCATGCACACACTGCCTACACAAGACACACTTTCTGTAAAAGTGAGATTCATTAACTTAATCATCAAATATATTTCACTGATCATGATAATAATGGCATAGATATTTTGTTAAGTCTTTCTTGTTAGGACGGAATTATTTAAAATACCTACTTAATATTTTGCCCATGTGCAAACAAGGCACATGGACTAGTGTAGTGTTTAGAGTGTTGGTCCTCTGATCTCTGATTTGTAAAGTCCTGTGTTAGATCCTCAGATGAATCAGAGCATTGTATCCTTAACCCTTTAGCATTTAAACCGGTCATATCTGGCCAGAATTCTCTCACCTCTTTCTATTGAAACCGGCTGTAACTGGCCACTCATACTGACGTTAACCCTTTAGCAATCACATTACTCTATATATACTATTGTATTTTCACAAAAAAGGACAACCATCTTGTTTTGTACTCTCAGTTGCTTAACACTACATTCCTGAATCAATCAGCATTGTGTCCTTGAACAAGACACTTTATTTCATATTGCTCCAGCCCACTCAGCAAAAAAGCTGAGTGCCTACAGCAGTTGGGGAAATGGGGGCTGCTTTACCGTGCAAAGGTTGGCCATCTCATGTACTTTCAGTCACTTAACACCACATTATTGCAGGAGTCCAAGAAACGTCACACTTTGCAGCTGTTTTCACTTTATTGCGCTACTTCACATTCCTAATTTGTTAATTGGTGTTTATGTATATGTGTGCAAAAATTAAATGGAAACAACACAGTACAATGAAGAAATATATTTGTTTAATGCTTGATATAGTAGGAAAAGAGTGTTTACGTTTCGGACACTAGTCCTTCATCAGAAGATAAAATGTGCTCCAGTTCACTCAGCTGTAAAATAAAGTTGTGGCATCATTGGTGCCAAGCCGTATCGACCTTTACCTTTCACTTGCCGTGGCATAGGCCACGACAGGCCTAGCAAGACAGCGATGGATGATAACAAAACAAACTGGAGGCTTCATTCTGGAGGAACTTCTAGACTGACGGGTCATAGGCCTACTTGGTGTTGGATGAAGAGGAAGATGAACATTTTTCTCTAACCTTTGTCATGATAGATATCAAATGTTAAACTAATGAATATAACTTAATTATTCTCTTCAGCCTTTTGTAATAAATTTCATTATACTTTAACACATGATCTACTTACATTATATACACATCATGCAGCTTACAATCTCTGTAAGTCTTTCGTAACCTTATTTCTAATTAAATACACTGCCTATGATTCGAGTAATTTGGAAATATAATTAGCTCATTATTAAGCTGGTGTTTGAAGCATAACTTAACAAAGGTTCTTACATAAAATTAGGAATTTATGATTTATCAGGTTTTTAAATAAATAATACTTTAAAACACAGTTTTGTGTTGTAAAACCAGGAGCAGTTTTTGGTGGTTTGGTAGCAAAAGGAGTATGGCATATAACCATGGCTTATTTCATTTTACTTCATGATGCAGTTTTGCATCTAGACACAAATATCACCCCCTTGTTGGTACCACAATAAAATGTATCCAGTACATTCTGTAAAATGGTGGCTTTTGTGCCACAATAAAATGCACCCAGTACACTCTGTAAAGTGGTACTGCTGGTGCTATGATAAAATGCACTCGGTGCATTCTGTAGAGTTGTAGTGTTGGTGTGTTAATAAAATGTACCCACTACACTTTGTAGTGTTGGGGCCACAAAAAATGTACCTACTACACTCTGTAAAGTGGTAGTGTTGGTGCCACAATAAAATGCGTCTAATACACTCTGTAAAGTAGTTGATGTTAGGAAGGGTATCCAGCTACAGAAAACTTACCAAACAAAGACCCAAGAGGACTTCAGTTGTGTCAAAAACATGGCAACATCCCTAGTGCCGGTAGACATGATAGAATGCACCTGATGCACGATATAGAAGTCAAGAACGTATATAGGTGAGATGCAGGTTCCAACCCATCTGAGAGATCAGTAGCTGTTATTGAGTACTGACTCAGTCTCTGCTAGCAGGGAAACACCAGTCTTTATTGGTGATGATTAGGGAGAGGAAAGACCAGTTGAAATGTAGGAAAAGGTATTTTTTTTAACCTTTTTGATACCGACCTGGCCAAAACTGGCTCTGTTTCTATGAAACAAAACCTATTTTAAAGGATTCCTATTCAAATTAAAATCTTCCAACGTAATTTTATATATGAACCATATGCTAAGTTATTAACTTAGTAATGAAATAAATAATAATTTTAGTAAATCCCTCAAAATACTTCAATAATAGAGTGTATTTCATTAGAAATCCAGTCACGAAGAAGAGATGTCTCCTTCCCATTGAAGCTAACTCCACAACAAGGTAAGAAAAACTTACATGTAGAAAGAGAGAGAGACAACAGCTTATCACCTTCACCAACAATGAAAATTTCAGCAAGTGAACAGTTACCATCTGGTGCAGATATTATGTAGGAATAGAATGGAAATATTTAATCCTTTATTAACCATATTCCTAACAACAGTATACCACCTTTTGGCTTTAATTATCAAAGTTACCAGATGTTTCAGTCCAACATATGAATTTAAATTTGAACAGTTTAATAGAATTTTATCACTGTAATTATAATAATACATACTCAAAAATATATCTCTGTAAAATATGCACATATGTGTGTATATAATATATATAATATATATATATATATATATATATATAGTACAGAGTTGGGACCCAAATTTGCTGTTGAAATGGCAAGAACTCAGCCGTCGCGCCCTCACTTTCTACTATATTTACACTATATTACCCAAGTATCTAGTACTCTGCTGAATAATGGTCTTACAAGTTTAAAACTGGTATATTCCTGATCTATCTATCTCTCTATATATATATAGATAGATATAGTGGAGGCAGGTGGCCTAGTGGTAAAGGTGTTGGACTTAGATCATAATGTTGTGGGTTTGATTCCCAGGCTGTTTTCAACAAAACACTTCATTTCATGTTGCTCCAGTATACTCAGCTGAAAATGAATACCAACTGGGGGGATTTAACCTTGTTCTCTTAGTTGCTTAACGCCATGAAACCAAGATAAGCACCAGCCTGATGAAACTTCCGGCTTACAGACTTTAGAGCTATATATATATATACATAATTATGTGAAGGCATGTGGCTGAGTGGTTAGAGAATTGAATTCGCAATTGGGAGGTTGTGAGTTTGATTCTTCGGCAATGTGTATGTCCTTGGGCAAGACACTTTATTTCACATTGCTCCTTCTACCTGGATTTGCGACCGATAGTATTAGCAATTAGAAATACCAATGGAAACATTGTTTCCTTGGTCTGATTTGACGAAAGTCGATCGACTGTTGATATATAATTATGCATTACAGTTTAGTGCCCACACCAAACTTTGTTTCTACTTTTTGGCACAAGGCCAGCAATCACCCAGTGCATTACTGGTACTTTATTTTATTGACCCCGTAAGGATGAAAGGCAAAGTTAACCTCGGCGGGATTTGAACTCGGATCATAAAGGGAGGTAACTCTATGCTTCAAAGAATGGTGTCCGACCATCTACCGATACTGCCAATCCACATAATAATGCATAGTTGTAGATTATGATTATATTAGCATTTAAACTGGCCATATCTGTCCAGAATTCTTTCACCCCTTTCTGTTCAAACTGGCCATAACTGGCCGCTCATACTAACATTAAGGTATTGTTCTCAAAATAAATAATATCAAAACTTCATAGATTCGATATTAAGTGAGATAATTGGGTAAGATAAAGTCTTTACCATGAAAACACAATAGTAAATATAGACTAATGTAAATGCTAAAGGGTTAAGAAGAAGATAAATTATTATTTTCACTTATGGAAACTACCGGAAGTTATATGGATTATTTAACTGAATGCAAAATGGTCTTGATAAAAAGAAGCGTGAAATGAATATACTCTGCCACGTATTGACTGACTTTTCACCCAAGCCTGTGTGTGTGTGTATATATATATGTGTGTGTCGGTGTGTGTGTGAACACTATATTTTATTTATTGAGTATTCAGTATGTGCTACTTATATAATCTATTGTAAGGAAAGAGAAAAGTTTGTTGGTTATGAAGGTTCTTTCAGTAATTTTGTTGTTCCCCATGAGTAAGACATCTGGTTGTTCTTGTAATATGCTACCTCGCTTTTGAGTGGTTTTTCTATTTACAACCATGTTTTCATGTTCAGTCATATGTAAAATTGGATATAAAACATTAATATATGCACTCATATACAATATGTTCCATGAATGAGGTGGTAATTAAAACTTAATGAATTAAATGCTTAATTTGTGGGACAAAACTTTGTTACATTGAAATATTTTTTATTATTCTAATCATTTGTAGACAACATAGTAAGGTGTAGCTTATCACAAAAGAAGCAAATTTCTCTCAGAATTGTGTTGTAGCAGTTTGTTAGAGAGTGAAGTTAGTTAGGTCAGGTTCCAGCTTGGATACCATTGGATACATTTCTCTGTCCACTATTACCATCTTCGGTTCCTGGATAAATTCCAGGTCAGTATCCTGCTTCAGGCTGTCAATGTATGTGACATGATGTCCAGTATACTCCTCTATCCATCATTGTCATCTTCAGTTCCTGGATAAATTCCAGGCTAGTATCCTTTTCAGGTTAATGTATGTGACATGATGTTCAGTACATTTTTCTGTCCACCATTATCATCTTCAGTTCTTGGATAAATTCCAAGCTAATATCCTACTTCAGGTTAATGTATGTAGCATGGCATCCTACTCTGTGCTTTCTCACTTTGTGCCATTGATCCAACAAGACCATCTTTGATGCTTCCTTTTTGGGATGTTTTGCACAATTTCCCAATAGAGTCAACATTCTTGGATCTTCTCGCTTACTTTAGAAACCAACCAAAAATAAGTGAGAAGATCAGATGGTGAAATAGCCATTATAAGAATGAGTTTTTCTTATTCAATTATTTCAAACTGTGTTGCTTCTTTTCCAGGTCTTCAGATTCATCAGAAAAGATTCAACCTCCAGCCCCTGATGAGACGGGGTCCAGTGAGATTGAAGTAAGAATTTTTATCACTTTTTATACATTGTTATATATGTGTGCTTGTTTTATTACTGAACATAGGTTCAACTCCTTGAACAAACAGCACGTTGTGTTCTTGAGAAAGACACTTCATTTCATGTGGCTTTTCATAACACAATAAAGTTTCTTATATAAAATTATGAAAGAAAGGTGTTTAGGTAAATATAAACATTTTAAAACAAACACCTTGGTATTGTAGAACCAAGGGCAGTTTCAGGTTGTTTAGTATCAAAGAGTTAAAATGATCAACATATGTAACAATATAAATTTGGTGGGAATATCATTAAAAGAACTTTCACATTGTCATTTAAAAATAGTTTAAACCTGACCAAAACCATTTTTGGTTCTGTGAAATAAAACCACCCATTTTAAAGGGTTCCTATTTAATATTTTTAGGTAACAAAGGGTTCCTATTTAATATTTTTAGCCAAAACCAGCTGTGGTTCTATGAAAGAGGACTACCCATATTAAACTTTTCTGTTTAACCCTTTTGTTACCATATTTATAATGAAATATACTCCTTTCAATTAATTAATGCAGAATGTTGAAGGATAATTGTCAATAAAATAAAGTACCAGTAATGCTGGTCTTGTGCCAAAAGTAGAAACAATTATTAGTTTTTTAATTTAAACATTTTTTTTAAATAAAAATTTTCCAATATTAACTTATTTTCATTTTTGGAATATATTTACTAATTCTGTAATAATTAAATTTTATTTTATACTTTCAGTCAAACTACGATGAAGTTGTCAGTACATTTGATGATATGAACTTGCGGACTGAGCTGTTAAGAGGCATATACGCTTATGGTTTTGAGAAACCATCCCTTATCCAGCAAAGAGCAATTGTACCTTGTATAAAAGGTAACTATTAACTTTTAATATCCTGTAATGATTTCACAGAAATTATTTAAAAATTGGTTTATTAATTCAAATGTTTATAGCATCTTTACTAGTGGGCAGATTGTTGGGAAAATTTGTAATATTATCTCTTAACATTCTGTAATAATTTAGCAGAAAATATCTAAAATTAGATGTGTTAATTCAAATTATATGTTCAACGCTGATTACCAGACGACACAGTACATATAGTTACATATTCTACACTGACCACTACATAACACAGTACATATGGTCATGTGTTCTATACTGAATACTACACAACACTGGCCACTACACCACACTGAATACTACACCACACTGTACACTACACAATACTGACCACTACACCACAATGTATATATGGTCATGTGTTCAACACAACACTGACCACTACACCACAACACTGACCACTTCACCACACTGTACATGTGGTCATGTGTTCAACACAACACTGACCACTACACCACAACACTGACCACTTCACCACACTGTACATGTGGTCATGTGTTCAACACAACACTGACCACTACACCACAACACTGACCATTTCACCACACTGTACATGTGGTCATGTGTTCAACACAACACTGATCACTACACCACAACACTGACCACTACACCACAATATATATATGGTCATGTGTTCAACACAACACTGACCACTACACCACAACACTGACCACTACACCACAATATATATATATGGTCATGTGTTCAACACAACACTGACCACTACACCACAACACTGACCACTACACCACAATATATATATGGTCATGTGTTCAACACAACACTGATCACTACACCACAATATATATATATGGTCATGTGTTCAACACAACACTGACCACTACACCACAACACTGATCACTACACCACAATATATATATGGCCATGTGTTCAACACAACACTGACCACTACACCACAACACTGACCACTACACCACAATATATATATGGTCATGTGTTCAACACAACACTGACCACTACAACACAACACTGATCACTACACCACAATATATATATGGCCATGTGTTCAACACAACACTGACCACTACACCACAACACTGACCACTACACCACAATATATATATGGTCATGTGTTCAACACAACACTGACCACTACAACACAACACTGATCACTACACCACAATATATATATGGCCATGTGTTCAACACAACACTGACCACTACACCACAACACTGACCACTACACCACAATATATATATGGTCATGTGTTCAACACAACACTGACCACTACACCACAACACTGACCACTACACCACAATATATATATATGGCCATGTGTTCAACACAACACTGACCACTACACCACAACACTGACCACTACACCACAATATATATATATGGTCATGTGTTCAACACAACACTGACCACTACACCACAATATATATATATGGTCATGTGTTCAACACAACACTGACCACTACACCACAACACTGACCACTACACCACAATATATATATATGGTCATGTGTTCAACACAACACTGATCACTACACCACAATATATATATATGGTCATGTGTTCAACACAACACTGACCACTACACCACAACACTGACCACTACACCACAATATATATATATGGTCATGTGTTCAACACAACACTGACCACTACACCACAACACTGACCACTACACCACAATGTATATATGGCCATGATGATGATCATCAGTAATATTTGTTTGCTTTCTGTATATAATCCTGTGTTTTGCAGAACCTCACAACAAACCTCCAATTTTTCAGGTCATGATGTCATTGCTCAAGCCCAGTCAGGCACAGGAAAGACAGCTACATTTTCTATTGCCATTTTGCAACAGTTAAATATGTCCCTTCAGGACTGTCAAGCTTTGGTCCTGGCGCCTACGAGAGAATTAGCTCAACAGGTAACTAGTTTTTTTTTGTTCTTACCTCTCCTCATTACTCTACTGAGTCCAGAAACTGAACCCACTACCTCATGACTGTGAGTCTAATATCCTAATCCCTAGACCATGTATATTCATACTCTAGTCAAGATATCTGCCATAGGAAGATACAAATGATGATGATGATGATGACAACAGCAACAACAACTATGACCATTAATTATCATCATCATTTATTTCACTTAATAAACATATAAAAACACTACCTATGATTTTCAAACCAATTCAATATTTGAAAAAGAGATCTTAACCTTGAAATATCATGAAATATAAGATATAAATGTTAATTGATTTTCTTATTTTAATCTATTCTAGTTTTCATTCCTATATGTCTAACTTGCATTGGTACAAAACTAATCATAACCACATATTTCACAATGCTTCACATATAAAAAAACTATGCTGCTTTAATCCATTAGCATTTAAACCGGCTGTATTCAACCAGAATTCTCTTACCTCTTTCTGTCCAAACCGGCTGTAACCAATCACTCATACTGATGTTAAGGTATTGGTCTCAAAATAAATCATATCAAAATCTCACAGATTCAATATTATGTGAGATAATTATGTGAGGTAGAGCCTTTACCACAAAAATACAATAATATATATATATATATATAGAGAGAGAGAGAGAGTAATGTAAATGCTAATGGGTTAATCTAAATAATTTATTTCTTCTCAAAATTCTTCAGATTCAGAAAGTAGTTGTGGCTCTTGGAGATTATATGGGTGCTAAGTGCCATGCTTGTATTGGTGGAACCAACGTCCATGATGACAAATTACAATTGTTTGATGGTGTTCATACAGTGGTTGGCACCCCTGGACGTGTTAGTGATATTATACAGCGCGAATGGCTTTGTAAGTTTGTTTTTTAAAATAAATTTCAGTATTTCTCAAGTCTATCATTTCTTTTATTTAGATTTAATGCAAGCATTGAAAATAACCATCAACATCATTTAACGTCCACTTTCCATGCTAGCAAGGCTTGAACAGGTCTTCACAGACTGAGTCAGTACTGAAGTGGAGCTACTAACTTCTCAGCTAGGCCAGGGGTCTGCATCTCACTTACGTACGGTCCCACGCTCTACTGAGGGCATTTTAATGAGGTACCAACAATAGGGAGGTTGTCATGTTTTCAATTCAACTGAAGGGGCTTCACAACCCTTTCTTTGCCAAGCTTTCTACAGTTGGATACTCTTCCTATCACCAACCACTTTACAGCATTTACTGCAAAAGTGAATGTAAAATGATGATGATGATAATGATATTTCAATGATTTATGTGGCTTTTTAAAATTTATTTTCATTTCTCCTTTCTTGATTTTTAGCAACTTCAAATATTAAAGTATTTGTCCTTGACGAAGCAGATGAGATGTTGTCTCGAGGTTTCAAAGATCAGATTTACAGTGTTTTTAAATACATGCCTCAGAATGTTCAGGTTAGTTGATGTCTTCTGTACTTTTATCTAAACTCTGAGCTACTCCAGCAACAATCCTCACAACATGCAAACTCTTGTAGTTAGAATTATTAATGCATGTATTGAATTTATCATCATCATCCAGGCATGTTTATTGCACAGATTGCTATGACTCATTCTCTCCTGTTTGGTCTGCCATTGTTTGTGGTAGGTATCCTTGGGTGCACTCTAGGGGCATCCAATAGACCAGCAAATACGATAATTTGGAAATTTAAGCAATGTCTTTCATTAGGAATATGATTATGAAAGGGTTAATATAATTATAGACAATACAGGGTAGAAAGGACTCTTTAATAGCTGAGCACAAGACGAAATTCTCTAGTGATGGTGCCATGAGAAAATGAACCTAGTCCAAATTGTATGTAAAGTAGTTAATGATAGGAAAAACGTGCAAGTATTTTTTAAAATCATCATTATTTTACGTTCTGCTTTCCATGTATGTGTTGGATAAGTTGTCATGGTTTGAGATTGAACTGGTTGGAGAAACTTGTCTTGTTTAAACATTTCATTTTTGGCATGATTTCTACTGCTGGATGCCCTTCTTAATGCCAACTATTTTACAGAGTATAGTGGGTTCATTTTATCATGGCATTGGCACTACTTTACAGAGTTATTAGGTGCATTTTATCACAGCACCAACACTACCACTTCACAGAGTATACTTGCTGTGTGAATTTTATTGTGTCATCAGCACTATTTCTTTACAGAGTGTACTAGGTGCATTTTATCTTGGCACCAACATTAGTGGGTTTTTCTTGACTCTCAAGCCTAGCAATGTACATTACCCTACATTGCAAGGGGCATGGTGATTGTACTGGTGCCACAACAAAAAGCACCCAGTTCACCCTGTAAGGTTGTTATATTAGGAATGGCATCCAGCCATAGAAAACTAAGCCAAAATAGGATCATATGCGCAAGACATCACTGACCGGTCTGGCCCATGCAAGCATGGAAAATAGACATTAAGCAGTGATGATGTTTTTAAGTATTCTGTTTCTTTTGTTTATTTTACCAGGTGATCTTATTATCAGCTACCATGCCACCCGATGTATTTGATGTCACCAGCCAATTTATGAGGAAACCTATTAAGATTTTAGTAAAAAAAGAGGAGTTGACTCTGGAAGGTATCAAACAGTTCTTCGTTCTTATTTGTAAAGAGGTAAGTTATATATCAATCTATATTTATATGTAAAAAAGACCAATTTTTCTACAATGCAGTAGAAAAATACAAAGGTCAAATGTTGACAAATAAAAGTAAACAAAGTAATGTTTTACTCAATATATTTCAACATGATATTTCAGGGCTATAACCCTATTTTCAAATGTGGAGCTGAAACATTTCAAAACAAAATGGTTTTCTACCGCATTGTATCGGCTTTTTGAAAATCATCGGCCTTTTATTACATGTCTCACAATGCTTCGTATTAACTACACTACTATATTTATATATAAAAATGGAACATCTGAGCAAGACATTGTCCTCTGGTTTCTCTAGAGGAGCAATAACTCCAAATAAGAACCAACTCAGCCCATGACAATCCCTCAATTACCCACCCAAACTATGTCTGCCTGGGAAGTAGGTATAATCTGATTTTTAATAATGATATTAACCTTTGTAAAGTGGTTGGTGTTGTGAAGGGCATTTGGCCATGGAAAACCTGCCAAACATAGAGTTGACAGGACTCTTCAGTTGTGTTAAGGGCACAGCAACTTCTCTAGTGCTGGTGCTACAATAAAATGCTCCAGTGCACTCTTGTAAATGGAAGGGCATATATATAAGCAAGGTTCCAATTGACTACAGACTTGATCTGTGATCACCCACCTGATCTTTTCTAGTGTGGAAGGCAGGCATTAAAAGGTAATGATGATGATGATGATGTTTGTTTATCTAATTAACTTTTTTAATTTATAGTGTGTTCATTTCTTACGCGAAGATGCGTTCGTGAACGCGGCACATAAAGCAAATTCGTGTAATTCAATTCTAATGTTATATTATAATTCTGATAAATAAAAAAAATTAAAAACCACATGCGTTATAGCAAGTTATTCACACAAAGTAAATATTAAATATTTTTTCAAGAGACATTAAAGTGAATTCACATACTTCAAATTTGCGTAAAAAGTGAACAGACTGTATTTATATATTTTCTTTAATTTCAGGAATGGAAACTAGAGGCTTTGATAGATCTGTATGCAACTCTAACAATTACCCAAGCTGTTATATTCTGTAATACTCGTAGGAAAGTAGATTGGCTTACTGATCAGCTAACAGAAAGACATTTCACTATTTCTGCTTTGGTAATTTCACTTGTATTATTATATTATCATTATTATTATTATTTTCAAATTCAGTTATCAACCAAGTCCATTGTGAAGATTGTCCCGTCAGCAATCTTATAGTCAAGAAGAGCAGGCTGTTTTTTATATGTCTTGTGGCCATGGCGAAAGAGGTTGTATGGTGGACACGCTTGAAAGGTTTGAAGTAGCACTTGAGGAGGAAAATAAGGGTAGAGAAAGAAGTGTCACCTTCAAAAAAATTTGTTGAAAGATAGGTGAGAGAGGCGAACATGGCCCAAGTGAATGGGCCTACTCTGAGTATGTGCCTGTAGATTGGAGGTGGAAAACTGGGAGAGGGCACTTGCCCTGGTGGCCAGGGTCACTAAGGCTTTTTGTGGGCTTTCTCCACAAGTGACCCTCGGAAATCTCCCCCTATTGGGGAATTTTCTTTTGTTTCATTTTTTGTTACTTCCTTTGTTATTGTTTTTTTTTCTTCTTTATATGCAGAAATGCCCATTTGTACCATCTTGTGCTGTCCTTAATGTTATACTTTATGTCAACCCTTGTGGTTAATAAACAAAGCATTATTAGCGGTGGATTGGCAGTATTGGTAGGGGGGCGGATGCCATGATTTGACACATAGAGTTACGGACCTTTCCATTCTGAGTTCAAATCCCGCCGAAGTTAACTTTGCCTTTCATCCTTATGGGGTCGATGAAATAAAGTACCAGTAATGCACTGGGGTAATTGCTGGCCTTGTGCCAAAAATAGAAACAATTATTATTATCATTTTTTTTTTATGGCGGTGGAATGACAGTATTGGTAGAGCGTCAGACAAAATGGTTTGTGGTATTTAGTTATGACTTCCTACATTCTGAGATGAAATCCCACTGGTGTCAACTTTGCCTTTCATCCTTCAGTGGTAGATAAAATATAATACCAGCTATGTACTAGAGACAATATAATGGACTTTCTCCTTCCTTGAATTTGCTTGACTTGTGCCAATATTAGAAAGAATTATTATTGTTATTATTATTATGCAGTATCGGTAGAGCGTCAGATATCATGCTTTGCAGCATAGAGTTATGGCCCTTTACGTTCTGGGTTCAAATTCCGCCGAGGTTAACTTTGCCTTTCACCCTTACGGGGGTCGATAAAATAAAGTACCAGTCACATACTGGGGTCGATTTAATCGACTTTCCCCTTCCCCAAAATTGCTTATATAAGAAACCATTATTATTATTTTCATTGTGTGCTGTAACTATATTATCAAGTACAACTGCGTAATATGTGGATATGTTCAGTTTTGTTTTTGCTGCTGTTGTTTCTATTGTATTGAAAGTATTCTTCATAATATGTGTGTAGTGCCTTGTAGCGCTATTTTATGTATGTTGTATGTGTGTTAAGTCCTGTAGTTTTCCTTGTAATATGTGAAGTGCTTCTGTATGTTGATTGTTTGTGTAAGTCCCGTGGCACTCCATGTAATATGTGTGTACTACCTAGTATTGCTATTTTCTGTTGTGTGTGTGTGTAGGTCCTATGATTTCCTATGTAATATGTGAAGTGCTTCTGTATGTTGTGTGTGTGTGTAAGTCCTGCAGTTTGCCTGAATAATCAAAACAAATATTAAAAAGCTCACATCATCAATGTGATACCAAATACTTCTTTGTGCGAACAATGAAAACAAATCACCAATGTCAAATTATTTCTACAAACTTAGTTTAAGTTTATGGTTCATTTCTTTTTCATTTAGGATCCTATAAATGGTAGAAACGTCTCCTGCATATACACAGATGAAAATGGACAAAAAATGCAACCTGGCTAAAATCAACAAGTGTTGAATTAAAATTTTTCTATTTTTTCGGCATAGCATTCAAAAAGCATCAAACTGTGCAATCCCTAAGTATCTCCTCATATTTTTACCTGTGTAGCATTTTTATGTGAAATGGATCCAGGACACAATTGACATGAGGTGATTTCAACTAAAAGACATTTTCCCTATAAATATGAAACACCCTAGTGATCCTAGTAATCCTATTTTCTGTATGTTGTGTGTGTATGTGTGTAGGTCTCATGGAACTCCATGTGACATATGTACAGTACCTAGTAGTGCTAAGCAATGAATTGGCAGAGTCGTTAAGACGTTGGATAGAATGCTTTACGGTATTCGTCCCACCTCATTGCATGCCTTGAGTTCAAATCTCTCCTAGGTCAACTTTGTCTTTCATCCTTTTCAGGTTGATAAAAAAAGTACCAGTCCAGTACTGGGGTCGATTCTTCCTCTATAGAAAAAATCGACTGTGTTCAGGCCTGAAGAGGGTTGGGCTCCGTCAGGTTTAAAAGAGCCCTAGACACATCGTATGACAGTGCCTCTATGACTCCACAAGAAGTTATGGGATCTTTATCCTTATCCTAGTAGGGCTATTTACTGCATGTTGTGTGTATGTTTAAACCCCCTCTACACTATAGCAGTTTTTATTCAGTGACTGCTCTCCTAGATGGCTGCCTTTATTACAAGTTATGGACTCCACATCTATGACTGCTCTCCTTGGAAAGAAGGAAGAAAGTTACTAAATGTTTTTAAAATAAACTAAATGTCTTTAAAATAAACAATTCTGTATCATAAAAACAGAGGCAGTTTCTGGTGGTTTGGTATCAAATGGGTTAAAATTCTTGTTAAATTTTCAGCTAAACCTGCATAGGTGAGCTGTAAAAGGTGAAATAGTGTTTTGTCTGTTTGTAGCATGGTGAAATGGACCAGAAAGATAGAGAGGTGATTATGACAGCCTTCCGTAGTGGTTCCAGTCGTATCCTTATTACTACTGATCTTCTGGCTAGAGGGATTGATGTTCAGCAAGTATCTCTTGTTATTAATTATGATTTACCTACAAACAGAGAGAACTACATTCACAGGTAAGTAGTTGCACTCTTGTATAATATATGCATGTATAAAGGAATGCATGTATGTGTGAGCGCAGAGTTGTTAGAGTATCAACATTTTTTCTGGCTCTTCTATCAAAGTCAACTTTGCTTTCCATCCAGGGAAAGGGGGTAAATAAAACACTGGTCATGGGGCAGAGGATTGGTAGAATTTTTAGGGAGTTGGATAGGATCCAGCTCTGAGTGTTTTAAGTTCAAATTCTGCCTCCCCCTGCCAGGAGTTGCAACCAGCAGATAATAACAATGGAAAGACAAATAGAAATTGTGTTTCCTTGATCTCATCTGACAATGAGATCTTACCATGAAAATTATTGTGTACAGCGCTCAGGTGCACTACAACTCATCAAAGGTGCATGTAATAATAATAATGAAATTATTGTGTACAGTGCTCAGGTGTACTACAACTCATCAAAGGTGCATGTATAGTACATAGAATAATGTACAAATATCAGGAAAATGAACAGTGTATGAGTTGTGATGTACATGTGTGCGTGTGTATTGAGGGGGGATATCAGGTATAGTGTTGGCGAATTTCAGGAAGCATGGAGGTTTTAAAGGATGCAGTGTCTCGGCAGCTAACAACTGATGCAGGTAGTTTGTTCCATGCTTCAGCAACTCTGAGTGTTAAAAAATGTTTTCAAAAGTCATGGGAGCTGTACTGTTTTCTGACTTTGTAGGCATGCCCACAGAATTCAAAAAAGTGCTCTGGGTTGTTGTTGTTGGCAAGTTGGTTAATAATTTTTTTTTAGATTTTTCCTTTCCATTTTTGTACTCTTCTTGCTAATATGGTTTTTATGTAATATTGTGAAAATTTGTAAAGAATTTTGAATGTGATGCAGTCATGGTGCTGTTTCGTATTTTTGAAAAAATGTCTTGCTATTGTAGGTTCATACAATAGAGACTGTTAAGAATTAATGTTACTTTTCTTTTTTTTTTTGTTATTGTTTTGTAGAATTGGACGAGGTGGACGGTTTGGTCGTAAAGGCGTTGCCATTAACTTCATCACTGACGATGATGTTCGAATTCTCAACGACATACAGCAATTTTACAGCACTTCCATCACAGAAATGCCAACAGATGTAGCTGATTTGATCTAAGGTTGCTGGCTAACACCACCACCTTTTCTGTTTACAAAGATAGCATTGCTTGTTGTTCAGATGATATCAAACATAACCTTTCTCTTCCGTGTTTTTTTTTTAACCCTTTAGCATTTACATTACTCTATATTTACTATTATATTTTCACGGTAAAGGTTTTATCTCACATAATATCGAATCTATGAAATTTTGATATTATTTATTTTGAGAACCAGACCATAACATCAGTTTGAGCAGCCGGTTACGGCCGGTTTGAACAGAAAGAGATGAGAGAATTCTGGCCAGATATGGACAGCTTAAATGCTAAAGGGTTAAACATATATTCAAAATATATACAAACTACTCTTTTCTTTCCTACAAAGACAAAGGCTTTTCAGGTGTTGACACTGCCCATGCAATCTCAATTTCTACATGGTCATTTTTTTTATGGTCCCCACTCCTCGCCCCAAAGTGTACTCATTAATCTTTTTAAAAATCTATTTGTTAATTTTTTATTCTTTGTTAATACAGTTTAATTTTTACACTATGGCACCTGAAAAGTGTGTAAAAAAACTTTAACATTCAATTCAGCTAGCATCTCTTCAAGATTTTCAACTAAAATTTCTTAAAAACAAAATCAATTTCCACTCAGATTTCATAAGGTTATTATATATTAATTGAAAGGGTTTTTAAATCTTATTTTCTGTATTATATTTTATATAATATATATATGTATGTATGATATTAATAAGGCGGCAAAATGGCAGAGTCGTTAGAACGTCGTATAGAATGCTTTGTAGTATTCGTTTCAGCTCTCTGCTCTCTCAGTTCAAATCTCTCCTAGGGCAACTTTGCTTTCATCCATTCAAGGTCGATAAAAAAAAGTACCAGTCTAGTACTGGGGTCGATTCTTTCTCTATATCTCTTTCTCACTTTCTATCCTTCTCTGGAAGGAATCTGCTGTATTCATACCTGGAGAGGAGATGGGCTTTGCCAGGTTTAAAAAAACAAAATGCCCTAAAAATGCTGTATGTCAATAGGGCGCACCTATGACTCCCTCAGGAATTATGGGACCATACATATATGAGATTAATAAACTATAGGCATATATCATATATATATATATATATATATATATATATATATATATATATATAATGTGCATATGTATGTATTATATTAATAAATTATATACATATATATATTATGTGCATATGTGTGTATTATATTAACAAATTGTATGCATATATATATATATAATGTGCATATGAGGAATATATATTCATTGTTTATAAGTAAGATATTGCTATATAGAATTTTCTTTTCGATATAGCTAATTCAAAACAGCTACTGGTGCATTTTTCCTACAAAGTGAAATTAATGAACCAGTGATAAGCCTGTTTTTTTTTTTTAAACACTTGTATTGTAATTTGTATAAACGAAATAAAATTTTATATTTGAAATTGTCATCATTGACTAATGCTGGCCATCAAAGATTCAAACATCTTCAGCTGCAGAATCATATATATAAAATTACCTCACTGGAGGTGATTAAAACTTTTTTTTTTTATAAGAACATTTCATTTTTTTTTTTACTTGCATAATTTTCTCTTGTAGCTATTATGTCTGTAAATCTAATTTAATAAAATCTCTATAAATAGAATTTGAATTCATGTTGGACAAAACAAAAGAAAATTTTTTTTTTAATGATGTATCAACTCTTTCACCACATAGTTTCAGGTGTGCTACTGTGTGCTACCTTGGGCAAGTATCTTTGGTAGACAAAAACATTTATAGAAGCCTGTTGTGAATATGTATATTATTATCACCATTTAACGTCCATTTTTCCACACTAGCATGGGTTAAACAAGTTGTTCCATTGTGAGACAAGCCAGATCAGACAACTGTGTCTTGCTCATACAGGACTGATTTTGGCTTGGTTTTCACAGCTAATGCCAGTTTTCATGGCCCTTCCTAATGCCAACCACACTTACAGAGTGGACTGGGTGCTTTTTGTTGTGACACCTACACAACCGATTTACAGTGTGGACTGGGTGCTTTTTGTCATAACACCTACACAACCACCTTACAGTGTAGGCTGGGTGCTTTTTGTCATAACACCTACACAACCACTTTACAGTGCCCACTGGGTGCCTTTTGTCATGACACCTACATGACCGCTTTACAGTGTGGACTTGTATATAATATATATATATAGTTTAACAAAGCTTATTGTGTATAATCCATATAGCTACGGCCATCATCTACTCAGTCAATGATTTTACACAAATCATGTTGTAAATGTGAACTTATAATTCAGAGTGGACCCTTTGCGTTAATTAGTAAATATAACAGCTTTGTGTGCATATAATGTATGCACCCAGACTGTACAGTTTCTGTTATGATCCATGTGCAACAGTTGCATCAACAAATGTTTCAGACGTTTTGCAATATTTCCAAATATTACATAATCAGACTAACGCTAGCAGTTTCAGACAGTAGCATTCACGTGATCTTATAAAGAAGAGGTCTGTTGAAATCAGCTAAGAGGAAAAACATGTTGGCAGGAAATTCAAGTAACTGAATACATGCCCAAGCACTTGGCCAGGGTGGTTATGAGAGTAACAAAAACAGAAACGCATAATGTGTGAAAATCGAACTATATAGAAAAATTGTGTTCAACTTATATTAAAAGCTGATCTGTCACCTGCGAGATTAGATAAATAAATCATCATCATCGTTTAACGTCTATCTTCCACGCTAACATGGGTAAATATATATATGTATATAGTATTAATATATAAGGGAACAAAGAATCAGTGTTGCATCATACATATCTAATTACATATTATATATGTTCCACTGTCGATCAGCTCGAGGAACGATCTATCAATGATCAAACCTGACTCTGGAATCGGAAGTTCTTTATATGCTACCACAAACTCTGTCATAGGGGTGTGTCACTGTATTCACTTGTTGGTTTGTTTTCAGTCAGATCACAGCTTGGGGCTTTCTATAATTTAGCGGCCATTATCGCCATCTCTGGTCAAGTTGTTGTATGTATCCATGCATGTCGAACCGTCTGCCTGACGCCCACTGCTATATTGTTTGAAATAAGCATTAAGGAGATAAGGTAATACAAGAATGTATTGCCTTATCTCGAGCTGATCGACAGTGAAACATATGTAATATGTAATTAAATATGCACATGATGCAACATTGATTTTTTGTTCTCTTATATATTAATACTATTGATACTCTGCTCCCCAAGAGCATCCAGTGCTCATTCGGTATACTGCCTATGGACACAATTAATTTGTACCTTAATACCTATATATGTATATATAAAAATATATATACATCTTATGAATTATCAAATTGCTTTAGAAATGTGTTTACTTCGGCTCTAGCTACAAGCTGTTCAGTATAGCACCTTAAATTTGACAGAATTCATTGTCAGCTTGATGTAATAACATGCTCACCAAGTATTCAAGAGATACAGAGTTCGGTCATCTGTAGCGGCTGCTGACCACTTTTTTCCATCTCTAAGGGTATTTTACCAGATTTTCTAAAGCAATCGACTGTTCTTACAGTTAATTTCTACATTAGGAATCTTGCATTTCCATCTTATATAAAATCACTGAAGGGTAGATTACTGTAGAAGCATCTTTCCCTATGAATATATATATATATATATGTATGTGTGTGTGTGTTCATGTTTAGTAACTTAGTTCAACAAAAAAGATCTATAAATATGTAACACTCTTGAAAAGATTAGTTCTGGGGTCAATATGATCAACTAAAATATCATTAAAGTAGTGCCCTAGCATAGCCACAGTCTAATGACTGAAACCAGTAAAAGAGTATTTGTTCATACAGGCATTTGTTCTTTCAGGGAACAAATTAGGAAAATCTGAATTTATTTGAGCAAATGTTAGTATTGTCAACTTCACCATATTTTCTTTGTGAGAGATAAGTTGTTTTTCTTTTATTATCTCTTACATGATTACAAAGATAAAATAGTTTACAAGTTGTCTATGGCAATAGAAAACATTGCTCTACTATCTAATATTGATACAGTATTTCACCTTTAAAATAGATAGTTGGACTTCAGTTTTAAAGATATAAATTTTCTGGAAAAGATCATCATCATCCTTTTTATGTCAATTTTCTTTCCAGGCTAGCATGGGTTGGATGCAACTATTTGCTTCAATGTTTTAATGTTTTACAGCCAAATGTCCTTCTTGACACCAACCCTTTTAATTGCTTCTTACAACAGACAGGGATATTGTGTACCTATTCTAAACTGGAAACAACTGAAAGAATTTCGATCCTTCATCTCCACACCTGTCCTCTTTTTTAAAACAGGGAAGTGTTAGAGCAGTAATTCCTAGTCTTTTCACTACCAAGGACCCCTTTTATTTAAATGATGTATTCTTACATTACCCTCACCTAAAAGAAAAAAATTCAAATAATCATTCCCTTAGAGGAAAATGATATACCTAATAGTGTGTTTACATTGTTTTTAACAAAGTACTTTATTCACATATCCCTAGAAGAATGCATACCCAATATTGTGTTTACATATGTTTAACAAAGTACTTAGCTCACATATCCCCAGAAGAATGGATACTAAATACCATCATCATTATCATTTAACAGCCATTTTTAGTTAGGAGTAAGCCACTGTATATAGCACTAATTATATTATTTATTCTATATAAATTAATGATTTTATTTATATATTATTTGTAATTTGCATGTAGGCAGGTCTCTCTGGATATAAGGTGGGAGTGGGGGCACTGAGAGTATTACATAGCCATGAGGGGGGTAGTGGCCCAAAAGTTTGAGAACCTCTCGTCTATGGGAACTCATTGTATGCTGGTGATCTAATTCCCAAGGCTGAATATGCTGAAGAATTAGAGAAGAAATATTAAACATGGAAGCAAAGCTAAGAATCGAGAAACTTCAAAGTAAACCAGATAAAGACAAAAAAAGATTTAGATAGTTGGTAAGTAGTCGGCCTTCTTTTATCATTAGAGAAATAGCCACATTTTAGCTAGCCATGAAAGACAATAGGACTGTGCTATCACCAGGAAGTTAACCATACTTTAGCTAGCAGGAAAGAAGTCAGGACTTAACTAATATCAGAGAAGTAGCCATATCCTAAGCAAGCAGGAAAGAAGACAGGATTTTACTACCATCAGAGAGGTGGCCATACTTTAACTAACAAACAATAAGACAGGACATTTCTGCTGTCAGGGAGGTAGCCATACTTTAGCTAGCCAGGTCATTACTGTTGATGGGGAGGTAGATATAATCAATATATTGAACATGATATAACATGTTCTACATATCTATCAGTGGCTTAGTCAGTAATATATTGTGGAAACCAGGAAATTCTAAATCATTGATCATATTAAAATTCTTATCAATTTTTGTTTGCATTTCCCTGCCATCCACCTTCTTCTAACATAAATAAATAAATAGAAAAATTAAAATATTGCTTAATCATTATTTGCACTTACAATAGAGTACAGAAAAGCTTGAAAATATTTCTTCCATTTCTTAATGTTTGTTGTCATGGCATTGAGTTCTGTCCATGTGATAAGATATATTAAACCTCACATTATATCCATATGCATCATTTAAAAAGATCTGTGGATCTTTATAATTAGATTGTTAAAAAGCCCGAGAGATCCTCATGGAGGGGATGTAGGTGTTTCCAAAGAGTATTTCAACATTCTGCTAAGATCCAAGACAAGTTTATATTGACAAGAAACACAAATGAGGGTAGCAGTGTTAAATTCTAAACTCCCTCGTTCATAAATGGTCAACCAGAGAGGGATGGTTATAGAAAGTGTAGCAATAGAGTGTCCCAGCATGGCCACTGCCCATGTGCTGGACCAAGTAAAAGAAAGACGTTACAAGGCCTATTGACCACCTTGATATAACAAATCAACCAAATTAAGAACTCCCTTTATATCCAGATGTATCATATGACAAGATCTGTTGATCTTCATTTTATATCCAGATGTATCACATGGCAAGAGATGTCATCACTCTTTATATCCAGATGTCATTAATATGACAAGATCTGACGACACTCAAATTACATCTAGATTTTATCATGCGACAAGACCTTTCAGCATTCTTAATATATCAGTTATACCAAGATATCAACTGTCATTGACGCATAGAGTTACGGTCCTTGCCATTCTGAGTTCAAATCCCTCCGAGGTTAACTTTGCCTTTCATCCTTAAGGAATCGATAAAATAAAGTACCAGTAATGCACTGGATAATTGCTGGCCTTGTGCCAAAAGTAGAAACAATTATATTAACTCTTAATGTTCTCTATGCTGTACAAGCAAGACATATTTCAAAAGTACAAAACATATAAATATATAAAGGAATTTGTTAATTCAACTGTTTCTAGTATCTTCACTAGTGGACAGATCATTGTGAACAAAGTCTTTAATTTTTAATGTGATGCAATCACAGTGCTGTCTTGCCTAACGTAGTTTCATTGATACATGATTTATTAGATAAAATTAAATAAGATATATTTTATTGCAAAAAAAAAAAAGATTTACTATTTTTCAACTAAATTCTCTCTCTAAAGTCCAAAACAAATTTCGTTTCATTTAATACATTGTCTGTAAAATACAATTTTGGGTGGGTTCCGTTCTCTTTTGGGGGAAATCGTATAATGAAATGTTCCATGACAAAATAAGTTTCGGAACTAATACGTAAGACCCTTTAAATTATGAACGCAGATAGCTGGATTCTTTCGTAAGAGTAAGACCTCATATATCATGTATAAGGAAAATATATTTAAGTAATAAACGAAATAAGCACACCGTGTAAAATATTTTTCGGCAGAATACTTATTTCATAATTAAAATGTCTAATTAAACCCTTCTACTATTTCCAACTAAGGCAGCCTCTACATGGTCTCTTGTGATACTAGAAATAGCAGCTCAAAACGAAACCATTTCTGGGGTGCGGGTTAAAATTCTTACAGAATCGTAAATTTCTGTTTCCAAAGCGAAGAATTTCGAAAAAAAATAATCAAGTTATGGCTATTTACATGGGGTGCTTATTCCCCAAATCCACCGACATATTTTTGCCTCGGGTCCATCCTGATTGATTAAAAAAGCGTTCCAGCCGGGACCATTGCGTTCTAATTTGATATACACACACATATATATATTACAAGCATGGTCTTATCTACGACTACATGATCTAATTTGTCCTCTTAAAAATAAATAAGACTGTAGATACGGTTTGAGGGAAATTTGGTAGCTATTTCCAGCAGCTCAACATGTTGCTATCTAAGATAGATAGATGAGCGAGGAGGAATTGCTAGGAAATAGCGAGTTATTGATATTATAGAATAATAATAACGGGCGGACATATTTATCAAATTGCTAATAAGAAGCTATATTATATCTTCTGAATATTCCAAGGGAGTTGCTTGAAAATATACACTTTACATCATAGACCGCTGACTGGTATAATTTTCTTCCCCAAAGGTTTGTATTTTTTTTTTTTTCAAGTAATCTGTAACTTCTTCCTTACGTCACATCCAAGTCGAAAACCTTGTCAAAATAAAAGTTCAGACCATCTCCTTACATTCGTAAATAATTAAGCAACTAAGTAATTATTTTGTGTATGTTTTGTTTGTTTTAAAAATTCTTGTATTTCAAGTTTAATTAATTAATTTATAGTCTTATGTGAAAGAATCAGTTAAAGACCATAGAAATGACTAGTTTCCGAACATGGTTTAACACAGTTAAGCAGCTTTAGATCGGGATTTCTTTCAAATATTAATGTGTCCACATTGGCAAACACATGTGAAGTGATCCGGGTATCGAAATAAATCTATTGTTTTATTCATTTAAGGATAGATTCTAAATAAACTATAATAAAACGGTTAATATTAAATGTGAAACATTTATATAATATATATACTACATTCATCGTGGAGCAGAGAAAACTACTCAAGAACTTTACATTTTGAACGATTCTTTTTTTGTTTGTTGGTCTTTTAGTCTGAATGACTGTTTTAATTTCAATTAATTATCGCTAAACTACACTGTCCCAGTACAATAGTAGCCACTGTAATTAAGTGATCGTAATTACAGTAGATAGAAAAGAGAGGAAGTACCTGAACAAAGATAGACAGATGTACGCGTATATGGAGAGATTGATCAGTAAATGTGAGAGAATTGTCAGGGTAAATGAGTAAAAGCAAAAATAAGAAAGGAATAAATTAAAAAAGAGCGAACGAAATAAAATGAAAATGAATGATGAAACGATTCGTTGTTTGGCAAACAGGTTTATTTCTAGCTATCACTTTAGTCAACTTCGAAGTAGCATACATACCACATTTCACTGACTTCAAATGTTTTCTATATATTTCTGACGCCAGAATATAGCAAATAAATAAGATGAATATGATAAAAATAATATATCGGGGAGTTTTGGATGTTAAAAATACAAATATATGTATATATTCAGATTAGCTAGAGCGAGATGTTAGTAGATGTAGTCGAAGTAAGCAGCAAGTAATTTTAGTTGAGGAGGTGAGAAAGACTATATTTGTTGGTTAATGGTGTAGAGGTGAGTATAAGTGTGTGTGTGTGAAGATGAAGAGTAAAGTAGTTAGTTAATGGTGTAGAGGTGAGTGTATAGAGACACACACACGTGTGTATGTACCTACACACATGTGTGTGTGAAAAAAGGAGAGGGAGAAAGAGCGGCAATATAAGAGTGGACGTTGGTGGAGGTTAGCGAAGAGGAAGTAGCTGTATTAATATGATGGCGATGAAATGATCATAATGAAAAGGAGGTGAAATGATAAGAATTAATGGAAATAATAATAATATAAAATAAGGATGAATAAAGAGAAAGGATTCAATAGTGTTGTTTAGTTTATGACGTTAATATCTTCTATAATTAGACGAAAGTGCGTAGAAATTCATTGCGCAGGTCGAGTGAACCATCCACTACGCATGCGCAATGGCGTCATAATGAACATTAAAGCTAGCAATTTTGTTTTCATAACTTCGTTTAGTGGAAAATATATTTATTAACTGTTAATACATTATTTTAATATTTAATTCTTTATGTTAAATTTCTATTCTGCGTTATTACAAATATTCCTCGACTATTTTATACTGCCAAAAACAAGTATGCAAAGCCTCTAACTATCGGTATATTTTATATACGAAGAGGGCGGCCGTGAACTATTGTAGAACTCTGTTCTAATCCACGTGTGGCAAGACAAGAAGGCTACCAGCGGGTCCTTTATACTCAAAGTTGATAATATGGGGTAAGTATGATAATTTTTACTGTATTTTTAACATTTCTCACATCTTAAGAACACCAATATTGAAATCTAACAATCTTCAATTCTTGTTGTAACTGTAACATATTAGTCGGCAGAGCTTCTCGTTAGCTCCGTCTTTTCATCCTCGACTCGGCAAGTCTTGAGTGTTTGCTCTCACTCAGGTTTTGCTATGGCCGCCATGTCACTCATACTCCGTCTCCTTCACTCTACTACAATCAGTTACTACGCCTGCTTTTAACGATTCCACATCTCGGAGAGCTTACTTAACGTTTACACACATATATACGACTCCATCAGTTGCTGGCCAATGTACTTAACTTATTTCAGAATATTGGGAAGAAAATAGAATAAATCAAGGTATCATTTTAGTATTTTTTTTTCATTTGTTAGCTTTGCGTACGAAAATAAAATGTTACATGAAAAGTATGGTGCTTTTTTTTTTTTTTTTTCCATTTTTTTTCTTTCTTCTCCTAATCGTCGATTTTTTTTTTTTTTTTTTCCATTTTTTTCACCATGAAAAAATATTTGTTGATTCATTAGAGAAGAGAGTAAAATAATTTCTACACAATTCTATTTTATATATGAAATGTGTGTAGTTTTCTCTTGTGATGGAAGGTGTCTCTGTCTCTGAACAACAAGAAATTAAAACAGCATATGTAATGCCAGCTTGCACGGCTCTTCTTCATCTCTCTCATATGGATGGCCGACCGGTTTTTTCTCTTTTTCCATAAAGAACAGCCATATATATATATATATATATTAGTGATGTTACTCTGTTACCGAGTTCGCGCATTGCCTTTATATATAAAAACTTTGTAGCTTTCACTCGTTTCTCATCTTAGCATGCGATCGGCCTTTATGTATATATATATTACATGCATTTTATCTATCTTTGTTTAATGACTAAATTTTCACCGCTTAAGTTATTGTGTAATGTACATGTCGGTGTCTTTATTTTATGTAGTACGATCGTTTTATGTGTATAAGCTCGCATAAGATGTTCCTAATTGGGACTAGTACTCTGTACTTTAGGGAAATTAGATAGTATATTTAATATATATATAAACAACGGCGATATATTTATCGCTGACAAATATATATATTTAAAACACGCAGCGTATATATATATATATATATGTGTGTGTGTGTGATAATAGTTATTTATGCGTGTGTTGTGTATATATATAAATGTATACAATGAAAAAAAATTAAGTTACTAACTAGTTATCCAATGTCTGGTATATTCTGTGGTTACAGATGGCGGATTGTCTTCGACAGAGAGTGCCGCCATCGCCATAGTGAGAGAAAAAGGGGGGTGAGATGGAGTAGAGGGAGGAGGAGGGGGGTGACATCTCTTCCTAACATGGCAGGAGGAAGAATTGTGGGCGAAGATATTTGAACAATGTTATTTCATGTATTATTTCGGAGGGCGAGATTGAAAAACGATTTCTTTACACACACATACACATATATATATATATATAAAAGAAAGAAATGTACATACTAATAGCTAGTATTATAATAGTCAACATGTTGTCTAGAAACGAGCCACCTAGGGAATCCCTTACTCACTAGCTTTCTTTCTAACTATACGACTAACACTGCTGAATTCCTGGTCTTCCTGCTGTTGAAATGTCGCCGGAATTTTTTTGTATCTTTTACTTTACTGTCTTACTCGATTCCTCTTCTCCGTGAAGGCAAGTAGCTAGCGGTAGACCCGAGGAAAATAGATTCTCGTTATCTACTGTAAGTGTATAGAAAAGCCGACAGATCCGCTACGAACAGTTTCTAGCAATATGTGGATGATTTAAACAACCCCTCCTTTAAAAAAATAAATAAAAACAAAAACAAACAAACTAAGAACCAGCTTAGGTAGTAGTTGGTTGATCTGGTGATAATAATAGACAACGGTGTTTTAAATAAAACTTATTCAAAGCTTCATACAACTATCTCCTCGCTCCTATAACATTTTCGATTTTTGCACTAATTATAAAAGCATGTGAGTAGATGGTGACTTTTTCATTCCCACATCTTAGGAGTAAATTAATTTACTGATTGATAACGGGAGCCTTTATAATATATATATATATATATATTTATTATTTTATTTGTTTCCTATTTTAACGGCGTAAAAATAAGAATTAAAAAAAAAACTTTTATTGAATGCTTTCGTTTGAAACTTTACACACACACACACACACACACACACACACACACACACACACACACACACACACACACACACACACACACACACATTATATACTTGTTATATAATTGTGTGTGGTGGGCTTTAACGCCCCATAGTATTTCGATGTCCGTTTTCTATATATTTCAGGTCAATGGACGATACTCTACAACAACAACAACAAGATAGTCGTGGTGCGAGTTGTGATCTAATAGAGGTATGTCTAATCCTTTTTAAAAAAAAATCGAAGTTTATTCAACTTTGTCTCTATATATATTTTTCTTTCTTGAAGATTCTTTGTTTTAAAAAATTCTTAAAAGAGCGTGATTTTTATTTGATTTTTTTTTTTTTTTTTTTTTTTTTTAACATGCCTTGTGTGTCTATTGTTCAGTGAATATATATGCGAATATGGCGGCGAATTGACAGTCCTTAGAACATGAATTAAAATGTTTTGCGGTGTTCGCACCGGCTCTCTGTGCCTTGGGTTCGAAGCTCATCGAGGTCAACTTTACCTTTCGATCGAGGTCGATAAAAGAACCAGTCTTGTGTTACAGTCTATTTTTTTTTTTTTAGTTTTTACTCTGGAAGAAATCGGTTATTTATACAGACCCGGAGAAGGATAGGCTCTGCTAGGTCTAAATGCACAGTATCTTGTTGACCTTAACGATTCCATTAAGGAATTTGGGACCTGTGAATGTAGAATAGTATTATAGTCGACAATAAATGTAAACCTATGAAAATGTAGAATAGTAATTAGATATGGTCGACAGTAAAACAAAAAAACTGAAATGTATCTGTATTTTCGCCAAATTACGAATAATTTGTGAGTTTTATTTAATTGGAAAAAAAATTTTTTAATTAAAATCTTAATCTTTTTTCTTTGTCAATTGCTATGTATTTTCAATATTCTATGCAAGTTTGAAGGGGGGATTGACAGCGGTTTTTGTTTTGGCTCTTTATATTCTGAGTTCAAATCTGCCGAGGTCAACTTTTCATCCTTCCATGGTCAATAAAATAAAGTACCTGTCAAGTACTATGGTTGATTTAATCAAATTTGCTGGCCTTGTTTTTCTACGTTAGAAACAATTATTGCATGTACGTTTATTGGCATGTACACGGTTCTGATTATGATCAATGGTGTCATGTGCGTAAACACCATTAAATTTGAGATTGCCGTATGTTCACCGGATGCTAAGCCGGCTTTTTGGTATTCACTAAACTAGATTTTTGTCAGCCATATCCGACTCTATTCTACACGTATACTACCTAGAGTATTTTCTCGATATTTCCATTGGCATACATTTCTTTGTTAATTTTCTTGTTAGCCATATCCGACTACATTTCTATACGTGTACCGTTCAAAGTATTATTCCTTAATATCTCTTTCGATATACACGTGTTTAAACCATAAAATCACATTTATTCTGAATTTTATTTGGGGTTTTTCGTTAACGTTTCTCTCTCCCGTTTTTGTGACTTTTTGATGTTTAACCCCGAGTAAGCTACAATTAAAAATGTACGTACTCTCTAAACTAAATGCTGTTCTGTTATATATGAAGGCGCGTGACCTAGTGGCTAGGGTATTGCACTCTCACGAACATAAGGTCGTGGGTTCTTGACCAAGATGGTTTATTTCACATTGCTTTTTTTATTTTATTTTTTTCACAAATCTGGGGTCCTTCGCTGGAAGCCAGGTGTGAGCTGTAATTTCTTTCATCTGAAGTTTTGTTTAAGGTTTTTGTTTAACCATAAGTCAGCCGCACTCGTGCAGACACCCAAACCAGTTTATTTCCATGACTTGCATTATCCATTCTTAGAGGACGTTTTAGCTGCTATTTCTAGCACGTGGTGCCATTGAGTCGTCTCCTTCGCTGTCTTTTGTTATATTTATAGCGCATGTGATCTGGTGACTCATTTTCAGTCCTTCCTGAATGACACTATAGCAATATATTTGTCCCTTTTGGAGTGATTATAGCCTTCCTGTCACCACTTTCATTTTAATCATTCAGTTATGGCTGTAGTTAAGGAATCCATTTCACAACCACATGGATTTGGGTTCAGTCTCAATGCTTTGAGGTATATATGTATAATGTAAAAGTGCAAGCATGGTTGTTTGGTTTATAACCACATGGTTTAGAGTTGGATCAAACTGTCACAATGGGCGTTTCAACGTAGTAAGTGCCAGGGTTATGATTGACTAAGTTCCGTCGAGATATGTCAATCAGTAAAAAGTGTGTATTCATACGCACCCACATGTGGTGAGAGGAGGTGGAGCAATGCCCAGGCACTAATGAGCGGCCAGGAAAATTAACAAAGGTTTGATTTGAATGCTTGCAATAGTAAATGTTTGCTGAAAGTACCACAGGAACAAGATGTTTGTATGTTAAATCATTCAGTGTTAGCCTTTGTTAATGATGTTGGTGATCGTGAAGTCTGGATAATTGTTTCTGTTCTACATTTGCCCAGTTTAGTATAGTCTTTTTGTCTCACCTCGTGTTATTAGGCAGAAATAGGCTGCACTGAACTTTGTGTATATGTATAATATATGACAGCTGCCCTGGTGCATGCACCATGATACAGTACATGGTGCACTGTATATGCTCTAGATCAAAACTTGCTGTGGCCTACTTGGGTGTTATCTGAAATCACTCCTGCTTCCATGATACACAACTATATTTTCTGAAGAGAAATGAAATATTTCCTCTATAATTTTATCTAATTCATTAGACATCACATTATAAACAGGTCTTTCATCATCATCATCATTTTACGTCCGCTTTTCCCTGCTTGTTAACTATAAATTTTAGTCTCGTGAATTAGTTGATCCCAGAATTTTGGGTTGGTGCCAATGAAAGATTCACAATGTAAGGTAGTTGGTATTAAGAAGGGCATCCAGCTGTAGAATCCCTGTATAATATAGAACATTCAAGCAAGATCAAGTTGCTCCAACCCATCTGGTCTCTGACCATGGCAATCTGCCAGTATAGACAAATGTGAATATAAATTTTTTATTTCAATTTCTTTGTCTAATACAAAGTGTCATCAGAAACAAATATTGGTAAAGTTTTCACTAGAGTGAATCTCATAAATGATACAAGCACTACAGTTGAATTGCCTGAAATCCCAGGTAGTTACTCTTAATTGTTAGATGTTGAACCAGGTTTTACATTATGGATCTTGTTAGATAAGAGGAATTTGCAGCGTGAACCACACATGTCAAAGAAAATAATTTAACTCTGGCTTAACTTCTAATGCCCTGTACCACATTGGCAAAACATTCTTGAAAAGTATAAAACAGCACTGACTTCTACATGAAAAAGTCCTTGCTCTAATAATGCAAATTTTCTCATTTGTTCTGTCAACTAGTAAAGATGCTATGAACATTTGAAGTAACTATGTAAAATCACACTGGCAAGACTTTCTTAAAATGTAACAAGCCGAACTGTGACTACTGCACATTTTCGCAATTTGTCCACTAGTACAGATACTATATTTGAATTAATAAACCTATCAAGAGTGATTGTTTGCAATTAAGATATAAGCACAGCAATTTGAGTACTTCACTGGCAGTCAATCTCAGCATAAATCCCTTATGATTCTGCCAATCCTATGATACCATGCAACCTGCAAAGGGGCTAGCATTTGAACAGAAACAATGTAGGATTGAAGAGTCTTTAGTAGTTCCTGCTGAGGACATAATTGCCCAGCTAGTGTTGCAATAAATATGTGTATTGCATTCAGTGAAGTAGTTGTGAGAAATATGCCGAAAAATGGAACGGGAATGAGGTGTGGTCCTTTGACTTGCTTAGGAAGACATTAGCTTTGAATAAGTACACATGGTGACCTGTCCAACCCATATCAGCATAGAAAGAGGACATAAAATGGGTGGTTTGCTTTTAGGGTTCTGAGTTTAAATCCTGTTAAAATCAACTTTGCTTCCCAAGGTGGATAAAATAAAGTATCCAGATAAATAAAGTTATATTACTAAATCATTGATTATTTAAATTAATAGAATATATAATACACTGAAGTAAAAGAATGAATGGAATCAGTTGGACTTTGTTTCAATGTTGTGTTGGTGGGTATAGACATATATATATTCAGTAGTATATAGCATTGAAACAAAACACTGTTGAGGTATATGTAATTTAATTGAACTTAGCTGCCAACAATGGATTATATTTCATCATAATTTTATGTCCACTTTCCATGGACTGAGACTAGTTGCGTCAGAAAGAGCTCATATTGCTCATATGTTCCATATTTGGCTGGGTGCCCTTCATAATGCTGACCACCTTGCAGTGTACTATGTACGTTTTCTCGTGTCACCATCACTTCCATGTTGCAGAATATATTTGTAGACAGGCATGTGTGTGTAATGTGAAAATCCCATAGTCAGAATTTATAAGCAGTGTCTCCCTAAACAAAGAACTCTCTCTCCCTCTAATGTATGCACACTATTTAGTAAAATATCCATAGTAACGGGAAAAGGGAAAACTGCTCATCATGTATGAGAGCTGATATACAGAACAAAAGCACTACCTAAGGTTTCATGGCCTACTATATTTCCATATTATAAGAGGGATCAAATTTGCGACCTAGTCTTCAGGGGCTTAGATGAGTTTGAAGATACTGTTAAAGTGTGTGTGAAATATTTGAATTAATGAAGATTTTGAAGCGATTTGCTAAAATTTTATGAATGATAATGTTTAAAAGGGTTTGGTATCGAGGTATGTTGAAGGGATTAAATCTAAATAGGAACATTTTAAAATGAGTTTCTATTCATAGAACCAGAGACTGTTTTAGGTGGTTTGGTATCAAATGGCTTAATGCATCAGTTATATATATATAATATAAAATGTTGTTTTTTTTTAATCTTCTACTCACCCAAATTTACCATACCCTCTGTTGGATATTTGTGTACAATGTAATTAAATAGTTAATCACTTGGGGTGTGAAGTAAATGCCAGTTGGTACCAATTATTAATAACAGCTAAATTATTCAGGGAATGAAAAATGCTTTCTTGTGTGCATGGCTCCGACAAAAACTGCAGTCAGAAAGGTTAGCCACAGAAAATTGTTTGAATTATGTGTATTTATGTGTGTGTGTGGGGGGGGGGGGGGGTAGAGAAGTTCACTTTGCAACCACCTAGTCTGGGGTTTAACCTAACTGCATGGTTACACCTCATGACTTAACAAATAGTAATTGATGAAATACACAGGTAAATATGATTAACTAAAAGACTTCAAGGTTTACACAGGCTCAGTCAAATGATTAAAAACCAGTAAACGATCAAAAGAATATATTTTTTACTGTTTTGAAGGGAGGGTAGGGTACTGCCTGTGACTCTAGAGCCCTGAAGGCCTTAAAATGCTTCTAATTTCAATGGTTTTCCTACACTTGCATGATATAAGATCCTTTTTAAGTATAGTATATGCTGAAGGCACAGTTAAACTGCTACTTTGCTGAGCACATGCGATGGAGGTGCAGGCTGATAACTGGAATTCACACATGTATGATTGGTTTCAGATATAGTCTATGCCTACAAAGTTCATTCACAATGTATTGGTTAGGCTGAGGCTATAATTAAAGAAACTTGATCAAGCTGCCACAGGAGTACCTAAGACCATATAGTTACAAAGTACAGCCATACCCACATTTATCAAAATATATATCAAGAAAGTTATCAATTTGAGGATATTTTGTCTAATTAAATTCAATTTAACACTTAAGGGTGTCATTTGTTGCATAAACAAAGATTCAAAATGTTTTACTGCCACCCATTCAGTTAAAGGTTACACCTGTGTGGTTAAAACATTTACACCACAATGTGGTTTGGGTTCAATTTTACTGCATGGAAAAAGTCTTCAATGCAAGAAAAAGTCTTCAATATTTGGTAGGAAGAACCTGCACATATTAAAAATAAGTTTTTAGACAAATATTAGCATTTTATGTCTGCTTTTGAAAGCATTCATGACATGTCTGTTTTCAGGATACTCTCTTAATAAACAGTTGGTTGTTTATTAGTTTTTAATCATTGGATTGAACCTAAAAGGTTTTTTAGTCAATCGTATCTGCATTTTCCCAATTTCTATTTGTTGACTCACTGAGTAACAAAATGTGACCATGCAGTGGGACTGAAACCTAGACTACCTGTATATATACACCTCAACTAATTACTATTGCTAACGTTTGTGACTGCCATTTTTGTTGGAACTATACACACATTGGGAAAGAAGTTTTCATTCCATGAATGACTCAGCTGTTATTTATAGCTGGGGTTCTCTTCCTGGTGCCGACCCTACTCCTGCAGATGGTGATAATGTATCTTGAATTTTATTAATTGTAATAATTTTTGCATAATATTTTGTAGAGCAATTGGGATGAAGTCGTTGAAACTTTTGATGATATGAATTTAAGAGAAGCTCTACTTCGTGGTATCTATGCTTATGGTTTTGAAAAGCCTTCTCTCATTCAACAAAGAGCTATTGTTCCTTGTATTAGAGGTAAGTTCCGGTTTGTAATAATACTGTTTAGTAGTTCTATTAAAATAAGAATTTTTAATCCTACATTTATTCTTTATCCTATTTATGGTTCATGTATATTTATTTTGTATGAAAAGAGGATATTTTAAAAAAGATTCATGCACTTGTGCTTGTCTATTTTAGTATGATCCTTTTGATACCAAACTTCCCCTGATTCTATGATACAAAATCGTTTTAAAGTATTTATATATAATAACCAACCAACATAATCTAGGTACCTTTGAACAAATAATAACAAAGTTAATATTGCTTAATCTATCCAAATTTTTATCATTAATCATTTTCAAAGTTTGAAAATTATAGACAATGTATTTTATTAAGTTTGGTGGCAAGTGGTTTCAATGTTTTAACTCTTTCCTGACGTCTCCCACTGCCACCACTGATTATCTCCCTGAAAAACATTGATATTTTAACACTAGTTCTCGAAGCCATGTAGTGAAAATCAATGTATAAAAATTGGTCTTCGTTTATAAATAATAAAGATAAAAACATGAAATTTTCAATGAAGTTTCAAAACTAAAGGATGTTGCAAAAAAGTTCATTATATTTACATTCCATTCCATTTCATTAAATAAACAATCTAGTATCATAAGATAGGGGGGGAGGGAAACATTTTCTTTATATATATATATATATCATCATTTTACGTCTGCTTTTCCCTGCTTGCAAGGGTGAGACTGGAACTGATTCTGGCTTGATTTCTACAGCTAAATGCCCTTCCTAACACCAACCTCATTTACTGTGAGTGCTGGGTGCTTTTTTTTCCGTGGCACATATACGCCCACTTTAGTGTGGGCTGGGTGCTTTTTTGGCATGGCACCTCCACGACCACTTTGCAGTGGAATGATAGGGACTCCAGTCCTATCATCTCATTTCTACAGCTGAGTAAACTGGAGCAACGTGAAATAGGATTGAACTCACAACCTTTCGATTGCAAGCCCAATGCGCTAACCACTAAGCCATGTGCCTCTATATATATATATACATATATACAGACACACACACACACACACACACACACACACACACACACACACACACACAATGCATACATACCAGGAAAGTTTGTTTATATCAATACAGCTTGGATCAACTGATGTAGATGTTCAGTTTGCACTGTTCACATCCTGTTTTTGGTTCCCTTCTAATGTTTTTTCACTGATTTGATATCAAAAGGGTGAAAAAACATTTTTGCTATGTCTGATTTATCAGCTTGTTCAGATTTCACAGTAATTGAATTTCATTGACTCCAATATAATATAAATTGATGGGATTTAAAAAAAAGTTTTAGTATATTCCTTTTGGCAAATTTTCTTTAGAAAGTTTTGTATATATAACAATTTAGCCAGTTTGATACCAACAGCCCTGAAACACCATAGTTATGATGAACATTTAAACCATCCATTGTGATTTTTTGTTAGAAATTTTGTTTCAAACGCTGAACTTGTTGCATGTTGTTTACTAAATCCCTCTAAATTTTTTATAATTTAAAAAATTATTTGAAAGGTGTTTTTCATTATAAACATGGTTGTGTGGATTCTTATATTTATAAGCAAGAAGAATATTCAACTATACATCTAGATTTATGATAATCAATTTAAACTACCAATATTATTAATCCTCTTAAAAAAGGATTAAGCCTTAAGTGTGTGTTATTAGCTTAAACTTTAATATAAGCTCTGTTGATCAACTAATGTATACATTTGATCTTAAACCATAGTTTTTTTGTTTTTTTTTCTAAATTTGATTTGAAATATAGTTATACACCCTTTCTAACGAAATTCATTACCTATGATTTTCAAGTCATTTTGAAAATCTCATTAAGTTAGTGTTTGGAGCCAGCTTAACCCTTTAGTGTTCAAATCGCCCGAAATTATTTCCCCTTCATTTGTTGAAATCGCCCGATAACACCCACACTAAAAAAATCGTTCTAAAAATAAACAAACCATCATCGAAATCTCATCAAAATCTCATCAATTCGAGATTAGGCTCTTGCCGCGAAAATTAACACTTAATATAGTGAAACAACTTAAAGCAACAAGTGTTTTTTTTTTTTTTTTTTGTATCAACATGGCTTATGAAAGTAGCGATACCGACTTTGAAGGTTTTACACACGACGACATTCAGTATAAACAAGAAACGAACGATAATATTAGTGATTTATCTTCAAATGAATCTGATGTTTATATTTCTGAAATTTCGTCCGATGATTGTTTTGAAAGTAAAAACGGAGATCTCTAGGACGCCATTGAAAATATTAAATATTACAGCAACGTGGGTGAAAAATACCTCACTAATATATGTTCCCGATTTTATTCAAAATACTGGTCCACAACACACATTAGCTCCCGATGCTAAAGCACTGGATTATTTCTTTTTGTTTTTACCACAAACTTTCTTCAAAGTTGTGGCAGAAGAGATTAATCGATATGCCCAACAACAGATTTCAAAACGAGGAAAACCCAATCTGTTTGGCAACTGACGGATGCTGCAGAAATGCAAGCATTTTTTACCGTAACCATTATGTTCGGTATAAAACAATTTCCAAGACTGTGGAATTACTGGAACACTGATATAAGGTTTAGTGATCCTTATATATCCGAAAACAACGTATTTAAAATTAAACCAGTATTTGCACCTGGTTGATACTTCAAATGCCCATAAAAGTCAAATTTGACCCCCAAAAATCAGGTAAAATTATATAATTGTAAATTATTGATATTTAAACATCTGACAAAATTACAAACAAATAAAATTGATAACCCTCTTGAGTATGATTAACTCAAAATAATGCGAACAGATAAACATGACATTTGAAAATTAATGTGAATGCTAAAGGGTTAAAGGCCTTTACATAAAATTCATAAAACCTTTGTCTTATATGTACCTCTAATGGAGTGTTATATTTTTCTAAAAACATTTCTAGCATAATTTTATCTAAGAACCATTATGTTCCCAATGCCAACTTAATAATGTTAGGTTAGTTATATTATTAAATCACTACAAATTTTTTATTTTCGAAATTAATTGAAAATGACTTTTTTTTTTTTGTAGGAATATGATAATGAAAGGGTTACATTTTCTGATTAGTTGACAAATGATCTAGGTGCTCAGTTTTACAATGTATGATTGCTTTTCTTTACTTCAGGTCTAGATGTGATTGCACAGGCTCAATCAGGTACTGGCAAAACAGCAACCTTTTCTATTGCACTTTTGCAGAAGCTTGATATTGGTATGAAAGAATGTCAAGCACTTGTGCTAGCCCCAACAAGAGAATTGGCTCAGCAGGTAATGTTATGATTTTTACTTTTCTTTATTAAGAAACAAATGAAGCAACGTTAGTAAGATGTTCTGTACAAATATATGATAGTACTGTGGCTGCATCACATTCAAAGTTCATCTTTAAATCTATTACTGCAATTCTTAGCAGTGGTCTATCTACTAGTGAAGATACTGTACACATTTGACTTAACAAATCTGTCTTTAGATATTTTCTGCTAATTCTTTATGTTAAGAGTTAATAATTTCTTTGCATATTAGAGTAAAATTATTTAAAACATTAGATGTCACCTTGCCTCTCACATGGTTAGTCATGATTATAAGATACAAGTATTCTGAATCAAGCAGAATTGTTTTGTCACAATGATGCGCTATGGCTTAGTGCCTTAACATTGCACACAAATATTTCACGTCCTGTAATCTGATTTGGTATCATGTGTTGGTCTAGTCTTTTTTGATAAACTAGTTTCACTTTAGAAAATAGCTAAAAATGGATAGTTAGATCATTGTGAAAATTTGGAAGACAAAATGGAAATATGATTTTATAGTATCTTTACTGTGAAAATTTGCACTATACATGGTTGTTAATTGATTAACATCCTATAAGAATATATCTAAAATAGGTTTCTTTAAAATTCAAATGTTTACGATATCTTTACTAGTAGAAAATTTGCAGTAAACTATAAACTTTAATGTTTAAAGTGATGCAATTAAAGTGCTGTTTTTGTCCTTTTTGAGAAAGTCTTATTAATGTAGTTTCGAATGGTTCAGGATGTTAACAGTTAATATTGGTCTTGCGTTATAACATCTTATTGTAATAGATATTTAGTGTTGATGGAATTTGTTTGATATAGAGACCATAATTTTTACCTTTGTTTTTCCACAGTAGCATGCTTTAGCTGGGTCAGTTCCAAGTTTTCCCACTTGTTGCAATCCTTTATATTGATGTGAAATTCAGCATCCTGTGGAATGGTCATCACTTCAATTCTCTCCTCTCTTGTATTTCTTTCGCACTATAGTAAATAGTTTGTGTATGTAACACAATATTCTCTTGCGCACTACAGTAAATAGCTTTCATGTGCAACACGCTATTCTGATATACACTAGAGAAAATGGCTACAAATCTATAATGATTAGTTTTTCTTTTCCACCTCACAATACATACACTACATTTGATCAAGATACTTTCTCCCAATTTAATGAGCAAATGTGGAGTGGCAGTTTTATAACCAGGCTACAGCGTGGCTCGTTTCACCAAACTTTAACAAAATTTACATCGTGCTTTAATGCCTCTTCTCTACTAGGGCAGATGTAGGTCTTGCAGGCTTCTTGACAAACTTCTCCACTCCATTTCCCCCTTTAAATGATTTTCATTTCATCCTACATTTTTACCCATCTCTTTCTTAGTCGCCCCCTTCCTCTATTTTCTTCCCCATTCTTTTCCATCACTCCTTTCACCCAGGCTTCATCCTTCAACATATCACTCGTCCAGTTGGCATTATGCCTCAAAAAGGGCGAGTATAATAAGGCTGGTTTTTGGATACAGTGTGTTTGTGTGGAGGGACATGGTTGTGGTTAGGTTATGGATTCTATTCCTAGTCCATGTACCATGTTTGTCAGCAAAACACTTCATTTTACCTTGCTTTTCATAATAGGACCAAGGTCACTATCATTAAAACACTCAACAAACCTATAAGATACAAAACTTGTAGGAGTTGAGCTAAATATGTATATGACAGCTATAAATTTCACTTTCGTTTCATTGTTATGAGAGTATGAGAGACATTCATTGATAAAGAATGTATTTTACATGTATAACACACTTGCCTTCGTTTCTCTCTCTCTTTTTTGTTGACTTTTGTGTGTTTTATGAAATTTAAATGAACATTCTGGAATGTTTTTTGTGAAATTGTACAAAAAAACTCTTGTACAATCTTTGTTTTAGAGATTTCATGTTGAATATCATTTTGTTAAAATATCTCCTTCCAATAAATGTTATTTTAATTTTTTTGTTTCCCTTAATTTCAGATTCGTAAAGTTGTACTTGCTTTAGGAGACTATATGGAAGCACAATGTCATGCTTGTATAGGAGGTACAGATGTCCGTGATGATAAGATACGTCTCAACCAAGGTGTGCATATAATTGTAGGAACGCCAGGCCGTGTTCAAGACATGATTACTCGGAGCTTTTTAAGTACGTATGCTATTCTACCATCTTTAAATGTTTATGGGAGTAATGAATTAACTGTTAGTTAGTATGATAAAGGGAAATAAGTATAGCTTTGCACTATTGTTTCTACATTTGTTTTTCAAGTTAGTGTGTGTTAGGTACAGCATTTTAGGCTGGATGTCCTTAAAGCCATAGCTGGCTTTAAGCAAACCTCTGATCATTGATCACTGAGACATTGGGCATAAATTTTGCTGCCTTTGCAAATAGTGTGTAATGTGGAGCGAGGTATGGAGATAAACATACTCATACATACACAAGCACTAGTTTTTGTCTTGTCTCTACAATTTAAATCTTGGAAAAAATACGGGTCTTGCAGGTTTAACTTGATGTGCCCCGGCATGTTATTGAGTTAGAGGGATAAAAAATATGCATACTGTCTACTCGCTTTTTATGCGAATTTGCTTGCTTTAACACCTCTTGAAAAATATTAAATATTCACTTTACATATGAGTGGTTTTTATTTTATTTTATTTATCAGAAATACGATAATTTGCTTTTCATGCCACGTTCACGAACGCATCTTCACGTAAAAAGCAAACGCACTATATAGCTTTTAGCATTTAAACCGGTCATATCCGGTCAGAATTCTCTCACCTATTTCTGTTCAAATTGGTTGTAAACAGTCATTCATACTGATGTTAAGGTGTTCTCAAAATAAATGATATCAAAATCTCAGATTTGATATGTAAGATAAAATTAAAATCTTTAATTTTCATTTTTTTTATTATTTCAGAAACTGATAAAATCAAGTTGTTTGTATTGGATGAAGCTGATGAGATGTTGTCTCGCGGTTTTAAAGATCAAATTTACAGTGTGTTCCGCTGTATGCCTGAAAACATTCAGGTAGGTTCACCATGACATTATCTAATATGCCCTTTCTTATTGTTAACCTCGTGACCATCATGTATCTAAGACTACATTATCCTTTTTTTATCAATTATTTTCTATATTTGGCCTGCTTTCTAGAGCTGATGCCCTTACACTAACACTTTACAGTGTGTGCTGGGTACATTTTATTGTCACTAGCATTAGAGTTCTCAGTGTACTCAACAAGACTGAATGTTTTCTTTACCTTATGTCTACATGTTTCTAACCACTTTACAGAGTGTATTAGTTGCATACCAAAGCAGTTCTACCCTGTATTGTCTCCATTTTTATTTTGAATATTAAAAAGGAATTTTTAGGAAATGATTTCTTTTTTAATGAATATTTTCATTTTGAAATTAAATGAATTGTTTTTTTTTTGTTTGTTTTTTTTCAGGTACTTTTGTTATCAGCCACCATGCCTAAAGATGTCTTAGATGTCACAAAACAATTTATGAGAGATCCTGTCAAAATTCTCGTCAAAAAGGAGGAACTTACTCTTGAAGGCATCAAACAATTTTACATTCAAGTAGAACGTGAAGTAAGTAATTTACTTAATTGATTAGTAGTTAGGGTTCTTGAGCAAGATGGTTTCATATTTTATGTTCCAGTTCATTTAATGAAAAATTGGAACCCATGGGATGGGGGGGGGGGGGGGGGGGGAGTTTCTTGTCAGCAGAGTGCAGCTGATATATATACCACCCAACCAAAACAAGGGTGTATAGTTTGTCCCTATTTCTTTTAGTTATATAAAATGAATAACTTTTGTCATATTTGTTGCATATGTTCTCTTCTCTTTGTGTTTAGGTGTGGAAGTTGGATACTTTATCAGATCTGTATGAGACCCTGACCATCACCCAGGCTGTCATATTCTGTAATACACGTAGAAAGGTTGACTGGTTGACTACCAAAATGTTGGAAAGAGATTTTACTGTCTCTGCTATGGTATGTATTATATTTATAGAGTTTTGTTCAGAGACATGCAGTGTGTCTGAGTGTTTTCGTTATCTCATTTATGTAGTAGTTTTATATACTCTGGTTGAGAACAGGTCTCTGTGCGTCTTTTCCTTTACATCTGGCTTGTCTGTCCAACCCCAACTATGAGGGATGATGCCTTTGTTTTTGTGTGGTGTTGTGTGCTAGATTTTATTACCTGAGTTGTCCGATTACTAATGAAGGTTGCCCTGCAAACAAAGGACGGGATGGTAAAAATGAATGGCAGGTTGTATGATGAATGCAAATAATATACATAGGCTGGGGAGAAAAGATGCAAATATGTTCCATTGGGTGTGTTAGTATGCATGGATGTGTTAGAGGGAAAAACTGTGTGCAAGATATGAGACTGCTGGTATGGACACATGGTCTGTGTTGATTAGGAACCTGCAAACAACCACTTTTCTTTGTTGGTAGGGACCAGGCAATATTCTTTCAAAGCCGGATTTGTTCCTAATATACTTATTCCATTGGTCTTTGTTGAAATAGGCTGCATAACAAACAAATATCTACAGCTGTTGTAGCAGGTAACACTCATACACACACAATATAGATGACTGGCTTTCATGTCATTCGGCCTACCAAGTTTCACTTGTGCAATCCAATATAACGTGGTTGTGAAGCCTGCTTAATTGCAAAGCTATATATTGAGCAAAAGTAATTGTGTTGGTATCGATATGTGATGCACATGAATGGTGATCAATGGGTGAGGGAGTGTCAAGAGATCCCAGTAGAGGGAAATTTCAGAAGATCAATCATCAAAGGAAGCTTGAACAGAAGTAATGAGACCTGGTCTCAAGATGTGATGTCATGCAACAAGTGGAAGAACACTTGTTCTGGAACCCCCAAAACATAAGGGCATTGAATTATTGTGATGTGATTTCAAGGAATACTTTGATGTAATAAGAACCTTTATATTTAAAAACATTCTTAATTCAAATGTTTGTATCTTTCTTAAGAAAATTTAGTTTTAGGGTGGAGGCTTTAATTTAACGTGATGCAGTCAGTGCTGCAGTTTACTTTCCAAGAATGTCTTGTTTTTCGTCAATTTACCAAAGCTAGTGATATAACTACACATTTTTGTTCTGTTTTGACTTACATCTGATCTGTATGTATGTATTTTTTAGCATGGCGATATGGAGCAAAAAGACAGAGACATCATCATGAAGGAGTTTCGTACCGGTTCCAGCCGTGTTCTTATTACCACAGATCTATTAGCTCGTGGAATAGATGTGCAACAAGTATCTCTGGTTATCAATTATGATTTACCTTCGAATAGAGAAAATTATATCCATCGGTGAGTAAAACTTTAGTTTCATCAGCATTTGTTGCTTGTCATTTTAAAATCCTTTCATTACTTTATTCCTAATAGAACATTGTATTTGAATTAAGGATTTTGTTGCATAGAACCAGAAGTGTTTTTCTAGCAGGTTGGGATCAGACAAGTAGCTCAAGTGTTTTGAATCTCGTGAGCAATTCTCTCTTCTTTCCCACCACTAGGATTACATCCTCGATTTTATAGAGTTAATGTGTTGTAAACCTTTGCAAAAGCAAAACATACTCATAAATTTTAATCTTACTACAACCTTCTTAAGCATTCCATTGTTTACATTCTAACATTATAACTGTAAGGCATGAAATTTAAATTAATAGAAAGGACAGGCAATAGGTGTGTGGTTCAGTTTCTACATGTGATTCTAATGTTTGCTTCTCCAGTGGTTATATCTCTGATTTTATTCTATCTTATAGTTAATGTTTTGTCGTAGCCTTTGCAAGATCTCTTAAATTTCAATATTATTGCATGCTTCTTAAAACATTCCATTTGTTTACATTCTCAGAAAAATAAATTTCCTTTTATTTTTTTCCCCAATCTTTTCAGTATTGGCAGGGGTGGTCGATTTGGTCGTAAAGGAGTTGCTATCAACTTCGTAACTGACGATGATATTCGGACTCTTCGAGACATCGAACATTTTTATAACACTGTAGTTGCTGAAATGCCAATGAATGTTGCTGACCTCATTTAAATCTATTTTGGAGCAACCCTGTTTTATCTTGGAAGACAATCATTGTCTCTGCAGATCATGAACTTCCTCCAGCTTTTCCAAAGAAATTCTCTTCTAAAGAAAAGAAAGAAAAAAAGATTAAAAGGAAAAAAAAAAACCCTTGGTTGTCTTACTGACTTGTTCTATGTTTTTTGTTAGCATAGTGAAACTATAATCAATTTCTCATTGTGTATGGACATATATATATATATGTATATATCTATATATGTATATATGTACATATATATAAATATATATATATGACTTTTTTTTTTTTCTTTCCTAACTATACATAGCTGTTAAGTTCATAGGTATTGTATATACTACTTTATTACAGAGACCATATCAAAAAAAATAATTCATTTGTCCTGTTCTGACTAGTCATGTTATATTTTTTTTAATGTGTTTATTGGTGAAAAAAATCTTTAAAATATATATTTACTAAGTTTAAGTTACTTCAATTTAATTTTTTTTTTTTTTTTTTTTTATGTATAAAAAAAATGTGAAAGGAATGGAAAATGAATTAATAAAATGGGTCTTATTTTAAAATGGCTGTCCTAACAGTTAATTCTCCTCTCTTACGTTCCGGTAACATTCCATAATTGATCAAGCAGTCATTAAGAAGAAAGTTTTAGTTATAATAATATTATTAATTAAATGTTTACTGTTTGAAAATGTTGTTCATTTTTTCTCCACCTCCATATATATAAAACTAAATGTTATTTTTTATGCTTGATTTTAAAAATGGATCTTCCAGAATGAGGATGATGGAAATAATCTGGCAAAAAAAAAAAGAAAAATGAAATGTTTCTATATTTTCTGTTTTCCATCCTTTATTATATCTATATATAGCGTCTCTCTTACACAAACTAAATTTCTTCCTGCTCTGTAGAGTAATATGATGCAAGAGTTAAGTTCTGTCAGCAGGGATGATGATAATGGTGTTGATGTCCAGCTACATTTAGATTACACATGAGATAGTTTTTTTTCACTTAACAAGCTGGTCATTCATGTGGTGTTAAAAATAGTTTTTAAAAAAATGTTTTTCCCTCTTGAGTTTTATATTATGTTTATTCAGTTAAAAGGTTGTTCTACTTGCAGTTTAAAGTTTCTGACAGTTAGTATAGATATTAAAAAAAAACTGAAGTTTTGGTTTAATTAGTTAACAGCTTTTCAGGGCAGTAAAGAATTGCTTTTTTTTTTTTTTATTTTTTACATTTACCTTTCCTATCAGATGCAGTTTTGGATAATATAACTAGATTTAATCTATTCTTTCTATTCTGCGGCTATGTTACCAACTCCCTTTTTTTTTTAGTAGGTGTCTATTAACTCTTAAAGTCCTGTACTACATGCAATCATATTGGCAAAACATTCTTGAAAAGTACAAAATAGCACTGGCTGCATTACATGATATAATTTAGTCTTAAGTTTACTGCAAATTTTCAGTCTGTGCACTAATAAAAATACTATAAACATTTGAATTAACAAAACCCATTTAAAAATATTTTCTACTAAATCATTACAGGATATTAAGAGTTAAAACTTTGGTTGTCTTTTTTTTTCTTTTTTTTTCTTTTTTTTCAAATAAGTCATGCTGCTTACTTCTCAAGAGGTTGCAAAATACTTCTACTTTTGTTTAACCTGGCCTCAAATAATCTTTTGTTACTGTTACACACAGTTAACATTAACCTAAGGCATGGCTGTGGTGGTCTTAACTCCTATTGCCATTTGTCTGTCTCTATGTATCTCTCTCTCTCCAAAGTGGTGACAGGGGTTTTCTTAGCATGTTGATTCCTTGCTGCAGATCTGATGGGATATTTTGGAACAACATAGCAACAGCTGTAATCTGTATTCTCTGAATCATGGAATTACAAGGGACTACAGAAATGTTTCATAAACTCTCTTGGTTTTGTCCATTGTTGAAAGAAAAGAAAATTATATTCTGTTTTGAGTAATTCATTCAATAAAAGAAGAAAAAAGAGAAGGGGTAATTTCATTTTTTGGCTTGTTTCTTTGCTTTAATTTTTTTCTCCAAGGCCTTTTCCAATCTTTAATTAGAATTGCAATACAATTGCTGGTTTTACTGGCTGTCCATAAAACTATTGAGAGAAGTATTGTGACTAGCTTGCGCTTCTTAATTTAATTTATTTTTAGTGCTGTGGCTTTGTTTATGGCAAAAAAGAAAACAGTTGTGTCAAAAACAATAAATAGAGCATTACATTAAATTAAGCATGATCTTCATGTAATGTAGTGGTGGTTGTAGATATTCACACCATATCCTTTTTGCCAGCTGCATGCTATCTATCAGTCAGATTCAACCATATGATCTTTACTTATTTGTCCTTTTGTTCTACGGGTATCTTTTGATCACCTCAATTTTTGTTTTCAATAGATTAGTTATGAAGCTTGAGTATAAAAGACTGTATTGATGTATTTGTAAACTAGGTATCTGGCATTGGTTAATTTGCTGTCATCTCATCTAGAATTACAATAGTAAATACTAATCTATTCATCTGACAATGATTTCTAATTTAAGCAGATTTGAATGGGAGGGAAAATCAAGTTGGATCTTCAGTATTTGACTGGTGCTTTATTTTATCAATGTCCAAAAGATGAAAGCCATTAACAGTAATAATAGTAATAATGACTTATGGAGCATAGGCATGGCTAGTGACTAAAAAATATGGGATATAGAGGCAACTAAATAAGTTTAGGAATAGCAGCAGCTGGGCTTTCTACAAATTGGAGATCAAAGTTTCACAGTGATGGAAAAGGAAGTGAGATGTGTGGGTGTTAGATGAAGCTTTGTCCAGTGATGACCAAAGGTAAGATGTTTGTGTAGACAAGGAAGCAAGGATTAAATCAAGAAGTTAGTGTTTCAAGATATGAACTGTTGGTGAGAACCTTTCCTTTACAGTAGGCGGATAATTGCTGAGAATAACTTTCTTTATCAATTCTATAGACTAGTTGTAATTTAGCTCGTCTGCATTTCTTTGAAATGTCAAGATTTCAAATCCATATACACTCAGTTAAAATGTTTTATCAATTTCAAAATTTAAAGCATGGTATGTGGAAGATAATTTAGATGCTTTATCTATGAAGCTATATCCAAAAATTTTAATTTTAAATTGGAATTTGTAACCAGGCATGGATTACTATGAAAAGGCTTAAATTGAATATACAGTTGTTAGGGTGAAATTCCCATCTCAAAATTCAACTATAAGTCCATTATTCAAAGCCTGAATTGTGTTTTGGACTCTTTAATGGCATTCATAAGTAGTGTTTGCCTACTTACTCAAATAGGCTTATGGCTGTTATCCAACCAAATTGCTTGTAATCTACCTCTGGGTTACATGCTGGTTAGTTTTGTCCATAAAATCTGTTGTAATTCTTTCCTTAAACATTCTAGTCAAGTCCATAGTGTAGGAGTTGTGATTCCTTGATCTATGAATCGAGTCAGATCTCTCACCATTCTGACTTAAAAATTACATCATTGATATCACAATTTAACATCCATTTTTCCAAGCTAGCATGGGTTATACCCACATGAAGCTATGAACAATGTAGTCAGATATGTGATGACTGGCTGGAATGCCTTTACTCATCTTCACGTCAATTCTCTCATCTCTTCATGCTTTAATTGAATGGAGAAAATGTAGTGGAAGGGGCTTTTTAGTCTTTGTAGGGATAGAGCAATCTAATGCTGGAGCCACAAAATAAACCGAGTGCACTCCTAAAGTTGGTAAACATAGCATTTGAGTAGCGGGGACACTTTAATATTGCCTACATATAAGATCTCTCTGGTTTTAGGGTTATGGTTAAATACACCCAGTAAATTGGTTGCTTCAATAGAGGGAACACTTTAGTACTGCTAAAGAAGACCATTTTAGTTTTAGGGCCACGATAGAATAAACCCAGCACACTCAGTAAATTGGTTGCTTAACAGATAACACTTTAGTACTGCTAAATAATATAACCTTTCTTATCCTTGTACCACCATACACTGTAAAATGGCTTTAAGAAGGGCATCCACCTGTAGAAACCATGCTACAAGTGAGATGTATCAATTCTGGATAGGACCCATTTTATAATCAAGTTCAAGTAAATGTCGCCAGCAAAGTGACAACAAACCATGTAGTCCCTTTACTGTTTTATTTCTGATTCATTCAAAATAGCTTCTGTTTCTTTTAAACAAACCCACCCATTTTAAAGGGTTTCTGGTTAGCCTTTATGCCAAAGCCTCTTTTGGTTCTAAGAAACAAAACTACCAATTTTAAACGGTCTCTATATAAATTAAAATCTTTCAACATTTTATAAAGAACTGTATTATGTTATCTTAAGCCTTTAACATTTACATTATATATACTATTGTATTTTTGCGGTAAAGGCTTTACCTCAATATCAAATCTGAGATTTTGAAAACTACACCTTAATATCGGTATGAGTGGCCAGTTACGGCTGTTTTGAACAGAAAAAGGTGATAGAATTCTGGCCAGTTTAAATGCTTGAGGGTTAATAATGAAATAATTATTTTAGTAAATTCCTCATTAATTAAATTAAAATAGAGTAATTCATTAGAAATACAGCCATTAAAGATTTAACTCGAGCAACTTGTTGCATTAACACTTCAATCTTTCAGATACAGAGCCTATCTGGTCACCTGATGTAACACATGCAAGCATAGAAAATAGATTGTAAACATTGATGAGTATATTTATAATTTGATTTTAGGTTTAATCAATACATATATAGAATCAATAATATAAAATAATTTTAAACGATATATAGATATATTAATTGAGAAACTAACCAGGCTTTAATACATATATACATATAGAAACAAATACAATTTAAGGTGTTAAACAAGAAACATTACTCGTATAACAATTAAATGGCTGTACCATGTTTCTGAGGACTAAAAAGAATTGAAAATTCACCATTGATTACAATAATTAGTATCAATCACCAACCATCAATTATTGTAAAAATTCAATTGATATCTATAAATCGTTTAAAATTATTTTATATATATATATTTCAATAATCCATGTTGGTTGATTCAAGTAGTCAACAAATTGTATTGTCAAGGATCAATGGGAAGAAACCCAACAAAGGCTTTCTTTGTCCTCGGGCTAGGTATAGATACCTCAAATGGTACACCGTTGTCAGCTACTCTTTTTCTCCATCACACATGCTAAATGCTGTAGTAGAAAAAGGGGTCTCTGTATTCCCAACCAAATGAAATAAACTGTTGAAATACTGTAGTTTATCAGGTAAATTATGGTTTTTAACCTGTCAAATACAATAAAATTCAAGGGAGTTGAGCAGCTAGCAATAAAGTTTTTATTATCAATGGTGCCCTATCTTAAAGTATCAGTGGTGCTTGACTGTTACAGCACCTTCACCACACTATCAACTACAGTAATGCCATGAGTGTTTTTACTTGCCTCAAAAATGTTTAGAGAGCAACACTATATATATATGCAGAGGTTATTTTTAATTTGTTGGGATTCAACGAGCTTAAAATTTTTTATAACTGATATAAAGCACTCAACAGTTAGTGGAGTAAATATTCAATATATTAATAAATGAAAACTATATTTATAAAACCATAATTATTTATTATATATTTCAAGGGCAACCAAGGCAAATTATAGTGCGCTTTCATCAGATAAAATACAGATTTGTTTTATAAATAAATATTGACATACCCGGAAAAAAGACAACCTTACCGGTTGAAGTTCCCTGGAGATAATATTTTATTGAGAGTGATACAAAGTTGTGTCAGAAAAATTGAAAAAACAACGGTTTATTTAAATTAAACTGTTGGAAGAAGGGAGAGGGGAAAAAATATTTTTTTCTCTCTCCCTCTCCTTTTTACGTCTCCTTTCTTCCAACAGTTTAATTTAAATAAACCGTTGTTTTTTCAATTTTTCTGACACTCATTTGCATATCCACTCATAACTTTGTATCACCCTCAATAAAATATTATCTCCACTATCCAGGGAACTTCAACCGTTAAGGTTGTCTTTTTTCCAGGTATGTCAATATTTATTTATAAAACAAATCTGTATTTTATCTGATGAAAGCGTACCATAAATTGCCTTGGTTGCCCTTGAAATATATATAATAAAATAATTATGGTTTTATAAATATAGTTTCCATTTATTAATATATTGTATGCCGAGGTTAACTTTGCCTTTCATCCTTCCAGGGTCAATAAAATAAAGTACCAGTAATGCACTGGGTAATTGCTGGCCTTGTGCCAAAAGTAGAAACAATTAATATATTGTATATATATATATACACATATAGGTGACAAAAAGCACCCAGTCCACACTGTAAATGTGGTTGGTGTTAGGAAGGGCATCCAGCCATAGAAAACATGCCAGAAACAGTTCTGTATGAACAAGACACGGTCACCCGACTAATCTTGCATCAAGTGGGACAAACCCGTCCAACCCATGCTAGTGTGGGAGATGGACGTTAAACAATGATGATATATATATATATAATGTATGTCTGATGACCCTGTGATAAACAGGCAAGACTCATTATTTAGCCTTAATTAAAACTCTACTTCGGTATTGAGTACTCTTTTCTTTCAACCGTCAACCACATGGATATATATATATGCATGTGTATATACACATATATGAAATTTGCATGCCTTGGTGAATGTGTAAAAGTAGCATGCATGAATAGCAAAGCGTCAATGAACTAAAAGGGGTCAGATGCAGAGCGCTCAAATTTGTTGGAAGAGGAAGTCCTAGAAAAGATTGGAATAAAGTGATAAAATTTGACCTTGCACAATTAAACCTATTAAAGGAGGTGACACAGGATTGAGATTTCTGGCGTTATGCTGTACTGCAGAAGATCTGTCATCCCATGTGTACAGGATGAAACATACTAGTGGACATTAATCTGCACCAATCTTCTCCCTGCCCCTCTTCCATTCACTCTCACCTCGTCCATGTCCAAATTGCACACCCGTTCCCCTGCCCACCTTCCCCTCACCCGATTACCTATCCTGTCCTTTTCAAAGCATTTTGGCTACCGTGTATGGCAATCTGGTGCCTCAACAACAAAAGTACCCAGTGCACCTTGTAAAGTTGCTGTAAACATGACAAGAGGCAGCTCCCAACCCACCATGTATAATGGTCACGCTGGTG
>OZ024749.1:41831842-41834342 GCA_964016885.1 Eledone cirrhosa
CCGCTCTTGTTCATTATAGTCCTCCAAGCCATAACAGAGGAGTTTAAGACTGGCTGTCCATGGGAACTTCTCTATGCTGACGATCTGGTTCTTATAGCAGAATCAGTAGAGGAGCTAGAGAATAAATTCTGGCTATGGAAACAGCATTTGGAAGCAAGAGGACTGAGAGTGAATCTAGCTAAGACAAAAGTGTTGATGAGTAGAAAAGAGGACAAAACCTTGATTCCGTCAGGGCAATGGCCATGTTAGATATGCAGAAAAGGAACTGGCATAAATTCTATAAAATGCACACAATGCAGATCCTGGGTACACAAGAGATGTAGCGGGATAGCAGGCAAACTAACAGGTAGGGAGAAATATGTATGCAGTAGATGTACAGGGAAATTAGACAGTAGAAGTTGCACTGATAGACACATTTTTCAAATGCAAGAGGGCGCTATAGAAGTGGTGGATAGCTTCCGGTACCTAGGAGATCAGATTAGCATGGGAGGAGGGTGTTCCGAGGCCATAGTATCTAGAATAAGGACGGGTTGGAAGAAGTTTAGGGAGCTGCTTCTTCTGTTGACGAAGAAGAGTTTCTCCCTGCGTACGAAAGGCCGGTTGTATGATGCCTGTGTGAGGAGCGCGATGCTGCATGGTAGTGAGACATGGGCAGCAACTGCAGAGTATATGCGACAGCTGGAGAGAAATGAGGCAAGCATGCTCCGTTGGATGTGCAGTGTAAATGTGCGTGAACGACCCAGCATAAATGTGTTGAGAGGGATAGAATGTAGTGTACGGGAGAGGAGACTGAGGTGGTATGGACATGTGATGCGCATGGAGGATGACCGATGGGTGAAGAAGTGCCAGGAAATGCCAGTTGAAGGAAGACGTGGTAGAGGTAGACCACGAAAAACATGGGCGGAGGTGGTGAGAACAGACCTCAGATCATTGAAGCTCACGGTGGAGATGACGAGGGACCGTGAAGAGTGGAGAGATGCTGTGCTGAATAAGACCCGTCCCACCCTTGCAAGCAGGGAAAAGCGGACGTAAAATGATGATGATAATGAGGATGATGATATATATGTCAATGGTGGAAGGCAAAAAATTAAATGTAGTTGTATATTGAGGACCAGCTATGAAATATGTAGGTTTACCTAACGTATAAGCAGTTGGGGGAACAATTGCAGGGGTTACCTAAGAATTCAGTGGGATTCTATTAAGATTAATTGTAATTGAAGCACATGTAGGTAGTGTAATCATTAGAAACACAGTCAAGGAATGGTGAAGACCCCAGTATGGGCATGCTTGCCACATTTCCTTCTACACCCTTCACACATGTAACCAGTACTTATGTCTCATTATTGTGTAACACTGCATTTCATATAAATGCATCATTCCATGTTGAAAGAATTATTGCTTTTGATACCAGAAGAGATAATAGCTGCCTGAACTTTTTTTCCATCCCCTTTTTACTCTGTTTTCTGTGCTTTCAGAGCACCCTCCTCTTTTAATTCATTAGATCACCCATGTACCAGAAGGGAAACTTCCAAACATTTGAAAAAAACAAAACAAAAACAATCCTGGGTGCTCTTACTGTCATTCTAACTTGTGAAGGGCACCATCGCTTAGTGATTTGTGTGTTGGGCTTACAGTTGTATTATGTGTTCGGTTTCTTGTTTAGATGGCATGTGTTCTTGGACTGGTGTCAATCAAACACAAGCTCTGGCCTGATGAACTTCCAGGCTTGGAACAGACTTTAACTTTACTGCTAAACACCTATGCATCTGCTACATACAAATCCCTTCTCTGTCAGCTTATTTGTGATCCCACTGCACCTCTTGTACATCATATAGAATTCCTACCTACTCCTTTTCTGCATATGGGGTATAGTCATTTCACAGATAACAGTAGAGTCTAGATTATTTCTGTTGTGCTTCAGGAAGATGATACCAATGGTAGCCATCCTAGTACAAACCAGAACCACATTTCATTTAAGTTAATTTTCTTCCTAATTCTGTCCTACTATAACTGTGTAACTTCCATCACAACTTTGTCCATCAGTTTCCTTCATCTATAGTTGCTTTTTTTTAGAGTATCTCTTTTGTCCTTGTAGCAGTTGATGAAGATGATGTGCTACACCATTGATTATGTGGGTGACTAGCATGTGCCAGATATATTCAACATCCCTAATGACTCAGGTGCCTTCATATCCATCACCATTTCACCTGTAAAGCTGCCAGTTTCAGTAACTGTTCTCTCTGTTGGGTCTAGCTGTGGTAATTCCACTATGGTGCCCAGACACCACATATTCCACTTGATTATGTTTGTTTTGGTGATTAATAACAGAAACTGAAAATGAAATGAGATAAATTTACAGCTCACACCTATGCAAGTTTAGCTGGCCTCCTATGTGGTTGCATCTCGTAAGAGGCTTTTTGGGCCTCTTAATGATAGGGACTCAGTCTTATCTTGAAAAGCAACATGATCACGAACACAATGCATCCAGTCCAGGAATTAA
>OZ024749.1:41841842-41871842 GCA_964016885.1 Eledone cirrhosa
TCATTTACACTGTTCCATTACAGTTGTTTTGACACAAATGCACTACAGTTTAGAATCTTAGTTACTATTTGGGAATGTGTGAAGACACATAGCTTAGTGATTAGGGTCTTGAAATTATGATCATATGGTCTTAATCTTTCACTCTGATTGATCAATAAGACCCCAGACATCTTCGCCTACCGAGTGGGGTGGACCTTGTCTAATCGGACCAAGGAAACGATGTTTCCATTGGTCTTTCCATGGTAATACTATCTACCGGTCGCAACTCCTTGTAGAAAGAGCAATGTGAAATAGTGTCTTGTTGAAGAACACAACGCATCGCCTGGTCCAAGAATTGAACTCACAACTTCATGATTACGAATCCAACTCTCTGCCCATGCGCCTTCACATGTATATAATACATAATTTAAATACAGTTCTATGCTGTCTTTTCAAGGTCCACGAAACAAACAAACCTCATGGTAATATTCCCATGATGATCTACAGTTATGAATCTTTGGTGATGAACAAAAATACGATTATGAATACAAGGTCTTTTGAAGGGTCTTTTTGAGTAAAGTTACTAAATAGGGTGTGTATTTCAAAGATCTGGGAGCCGCAACTTCTCATCAATAGATCATAGCAGCTGTACTGTGGACATTTCTAAGGAAAGAATTGCTGGACAGATTGTACAGGTAAAGCCAACTGAACAAGAGACCTAGATGTAGACCATAAGCAAGATGGTTTGATAACATCCATAACCTTGGTTGGTTTTGCTTGGGGATCTAGTTGGATTATTTGGAGACGGTTGCTTCTGATAGGAACCCTCTGGAAAGAGTGACTGAGGACACTACTCATACAACTCTTTTGGAAATATGTGGCAGAAGAAAAGACAGCTTTTGAATAAATTTTCGAAAATTGATAGGAAGTATGTCAAAATATTTTTACTTGTTCTAAAGTGGACTGAATAAGAAAAAGTTTGGGAAGCACTGATTTAACTGGGAAAATGATTTTAAAATACTTGTTCTGTTTCAGTTAACTGAAGAACGAGAAGTTCAGAAACGGAAAGAAGAAGAAGCCAGCGTAGCTCTGTTGAACTCCCTCCGTGAAGAAGAAGAAAGGTTGAGAAGAGAACAGCAGAAGTTAGAATCGCAGCTGAAAAAAGATGAAGAACTAGCTCGTCTCTTGGAGGTGAGTTCTGACATTTTACAGTGTTTTTACCATGCCTGGAGTTGTAGGAGATTTGTCATGACACATGCTGCTGTGTCATGGGCATTGAAACTTGGTAGAGCCCCTCCTGGTCTGAACACAGCTGATTTCTTCTGGAGAAGAAGAACTGATCTCAGTACATGGCTGGTATTTTATTTATTGATCTCAAATGAAAGCCAAAGTTGCTTTTGGCTCAGAATTCAGAGAGTTGGAATGACTATTGCAAGCATTGTTTGATGTTCTAATGACTCTGCCAATTTCTCACCTATGTTTTATCTGTATGTATATATATTATAATACCTGTAAGATGTTGTTGTACCTTTTAAGGTATTGTTACTTACCTGTATATTTATTATACCAAATGATTACATAGGCTCGGTGACCCGACAATGTTTTGTTAAACCTTTTTGATACCTCTTCAGCTGAAACTGCCTTAGATTCTGTTACAAAAATATAGTGTTTGTATTTTATCTAAAAATCTTCCATTATGATTTTATGTAAAATATTAAGTCAATGTTCTCCAGACACTGGCTTGACTCTTTAGCATTTAAACTGGTTGTATCCGGCCAGAATTCTCTCACCTCTTTCTGTTCAAACCGGCCGCTCATACTGATGTTACGGTATTTTTCTCAAAATAAATATCAAAATTTCATAGATTCCATATTATGAGAGATAATTATGTAAGTTAAAACTTTTACCACAAAAATATAATAGTAAATATAGAGTTATGTAAATGCTAAAAGGTTAAAAACAGAAATCACACTACAAATCTGTGACTTTGATATATGTAATGTTTTTGTTATTGTCTAGACTGCAGGTACTCCAGCCCCACATAGGAGAGATGAGAGAATCACTAGTCATGAACAGATCTCAGTCAGGTTGAATAGAATTGAAGAACATAGAGAGGTTGGTAGCATTACTGCTGGCAATTCTCAACATCCGGCTGTCGCAGGTGAAGGCCACATCATTTCTTCCACAGACTCTGCTGAAAGTAGTCGGTTGAAAGATGACAATAATTCCAGCAGCACTTTCGAAGCTGCAGACCATCATTCCCCTATTGATGATGGTGCGGATAGTAACTGCAGCAGCAGCAGCAACAACAACAGTTGTTGGCCAATGGATACTACCTTATCTTCCTCTCCTCCACCTTCTCCTACATCGAACTATAACAGTGTACCCAAACCCAACATCACCACTACCACCACCACCACCACCACCACCACCACAACCACACTATCCTCTTCTCATAAATCCACATCACGTACTCCGAAACAGTATAAATCCATCAACAGTGAAGTTTCCAAGCGTCGGATATTATTCGAGAAGAAACTGAATGTGAACAAAAAGGATACAAGAAGAAAAAACTCTGTTTCAAATGTTCACTCCAAAATTAAGTCAAATTTACTGAAAACTGATCATAACTCTAAAAAATCTGCGAAGCTTGATTTGTATTTTAGTAAAAAAGAAGCTAACAACCAACACCACCACCATCACAATAATAATAATGAAGAACACCACTACAATAATAACCATCATTCCGGTAACTATTTCGATGATGCTACAGATATCAGTGAAGAACAAGACAGATTGTATGCTCTAGCCCTTCAGAAACAGTACGACCTTGAGTATAAACTTTCTTCAATGGTGGATCGCTCCAAGGGCACATCAGATGGTTATAAGTTGAGGGCAACAAAAAATGAAACATCAACGACCAATGATAAACGAAAAAGAAATGAAAGTGAGGATAGAGTTTCTAAAAAAGGAAAAACTTAAAAGTAAAGTAAAAAGAAACTCTCAAAATACCAAATCAATCCAGAAATCTAATGAATGGACAAATATGAGGAAATCTCAGAATAAGCCAAACAAATCCACTGATGGATGAAAGAGCTGGTAAAATCAACTAAAAATTACTTTTCTTCTTTACTTTTTCCATTGTAAAATCTAAATTTGGCCAGTTTTTAGTTGATTTTCAGGAAAAAAAAAGAGGCTTTCTTATTTGGCACTTTTATTTCCATCTTTTTTTCAGAAGAATGAGAAAAAGAAAAACAAAATACCAATAAAAATGTTATATTTTGTATTTATTTCTTAAGAAATGTCACATGTTTGTATTTTTATTTCATTTTTTAATTTGAAATGAAAGGAACTTATTATGGTACACAGTGTATAGACTTGTATATAAGTTGCACCAGTAAATCAGTTTTTAACCCCTTTGATATTCAAACCATTTCTGCTTTTAACCCTCAAGCATTTAAACTGGCTGTATCCGGCCAGAATTCTCTCACCCCTTTCTGTTCAAACTGACCACTCATATTGATGTTAAGGTATTGTTCCCAAAATCGATATTATGTGAGATTGTAAGGTAAAGCTTTTACCTTGAAAATACAATAGTAAATATAGAGTAATGTGAATGCTAAAGGGTTAAAGTATTATAATTTTATGTAAGAACTTTAAAGTTGTTTTTGAACAGCAGCTTAATAATAGTTATATTAGTAAATCCATGTAACTTCTTGATTATTTAAAACACACCTATTAGAAATCTGGTAGGTGAGTACATAAATTATAGCTGTCTATATTATATATTAGTTAAATTATTTAAGTAAAACTTAACATAGATGTTTTGTAAGTCCAGTAGGTGAAGTTGCAACTTATCCAGAAGTGTTTAAAAACTGTTCTTGATTGCAGGTGTAACGATTTAGCACAAAATATCAAAGTGGGTTTGTTAATTCAAATATTTATAGTATCGTTACTGATGGATAGATTGTTGCAAATATTTGCAGGAAATTGAAGACTTTAAATCTTAAGCTATAGTGTGGTTTCATAGTTTGCAAGAATGTTTTGTTAATGTCAGACATGATGTCTATTTATTTCTAACAGGTTAGTTTCATCTTTAACTACATATCACACCCATCCCTACCCTATTTTATAATCTTTCACTGGGGCACTGATCTGAAGTGATTTAATCGATCACATTGACTTCCGGTACTTATTTTATCAATCTCTTTTTGTTGAATAACTAATGTTAAGACGTAAACAAACATGCACACATATGGGACCCATGGGTGAGTATTTTTAATGACCCTTTCCCCCTTGCCTAAGGTCCAGGAAACAGCACAGCAATGGATGTTAATACTAATGAAACATAACTTTATCTTTTAACAAAAGTGGATGTTTTGATATTCATGCATTTCCAGTGGCATTAATAAAGTGAAATGTTCTCTAAACAGACTACTTTATGTAATAGTAGTACTTAGTCTCTACTAGTATTATTACATAATGGTTTGATATAGATACAAGGCCAGCAATTTGAACTCAGAACGTAAAGGGCCATAATTATGCTGCGAAGCATGTCTGACATTGCCAATCCACCTAATGATGAACTATGTAGTAGTAGTAGTAGTAGAGACTATTGTTATACTATACCCTATAGTAAGAGTATCTACTACTGTATGGTATAGTAGTAGAGACTATTGCCTTGTTATACTATGTTTGTTGTACATAATAGACTTATTGTTATACAATGTGAGACCTAATACTATTATTTTAACCCTTTAGCATTGAAACTGGCCACTCATACTGATGTTAAGGTATTGTTTGCAAAATAAATAACATCAAAATCTCGTAGATTTGATATTTTGTGAAATAAAGCCTTTACCACAAAATACAATAGTATATGCTAAAGGGTTAAGGTCAATCATTTAATTCAATATGACCCTTTCTCTGCTCCCACTACTCTAACTAAACCTATGACAGTGAAAATGTAAATTATAACAAAACTCAAAAGCAATGATCAGAGATTTATAAATACAAGTTGGTTAAAGTAGCTTTTAATCCGAGTCTGGTGGGGCTTCCACAAAGGCTTTTAACATGCTGTCCACTTGCATCATCTGGAAAAAGAAATACAGGAGCATTTTAGAGTTGAGTACTTTTGATCTTGAAGTAGGGTATAACACCCCCCCCCCCCCCTTTTTTTTTTGAAAACCCCAAAATGTGCATCTTGTACACTGATGTTATGAGTAAATTACCCTCACGTAGACAAAAGTGCCTCAGTAATTTTCTCAACTGTTATTAGTTGTTTGGGACTCTCACTTTTTCAAATGATGAGGGGGGGGGGGGGGGGGTCAAGTAAATTGCTCCCTTAGTACTGGTACTTTATTTGATTAACCCATTAGCATTTAAACCTGCTGCTCAAAATAAATAATATAAAATTCTCAGATTCGATATGTGAGGTACTTGTATGAAATATAGAGTAACCTTGATGGGAAGAGCCAGAACAAATACTACCAAGTATTTGTCCAACACTAATGATTCTGCCATTCCACTGCTTTATTTGGGTGGAAGGGAAAGTCGATTTCATTGACCCAGTAGGGGTGAATGGCAAGGCTAACCTTGGCAGGGTTTGAGCTCTGAATGTAAAAGGACGTCCCATGCTCTACCAATTCATAGCCCTATATAATAGACTTCTTTCTTACAGTTTAGTTAATACTGATACAGGCATCAACATCTAAAGAGAAATGTAATAACTTACATCATTGGTTTCTTCACTGGCCTCTTCCGCACTGTTTTCTTCTTCTGCAGAATCTTCACCACATTCTACAAACTATTACAAAGAGGGACATATAGATAGATATGAACACACATAAATATATATATACAGGTAATAATTCCGTTATAACATGTGACCCAATACAAATACTTGCAACTGAGGGAGCAATTTGATTACTTTTCCCTCCCTCTCATGTTGCCACTAAACTTTCCGAAGGGCCTGGTAATGGTACTAAACTAAGCAATGGATTAATAATGGTTTCTGATTTAGACACGAGGTCAACAATTTTTTGGGAGATGAAAGTGGATTACTGGTACTTTATTTTATTGACCCCGTAAGGATGAAAAGCAAAGCTAACCGACCAATGAATTAATGGTTTCTAAAGCCACTGGGATTTGAACCCTTGCTAACGGAAAGCAGGCGTTAAAATTACGTTGGTGAGAGTTAACACCAGAAGGTGTTTTATCTGACACTTTCCACTGCCCCTAGAGAGGTACTTTATTTTACTCGAGCCTTTAAATGGATGAAACACTAAATTGATTGTGGCAGGATTTGAACTTAGTATGCAGAGGACTATAACAAGCACCATGCCTGACACACAAACAACTGTCAATCCATCACTGTGGACTGCTACTTTGTTGTTTTATTCATCCGGAAAGGCAGGATTTGAACTTGGAACACAGAGAGCCGGAACAAACACTACAAGGCAATTATACAACAACAAATGGTTGAGATGATCATGGTTGGAAGACCTTTAATCTTATGTCAGCTTGATTAGGACTAATGTGGGACTAAATGACAACAACAGTATCTATATTTACCTGGATATCCGAGTCTGAGTTAATAGGTTCAGCAGAATTTGACTCGGAGGGAGGTTCACTGACAACATCATCCATAGGTTCCCCAATTCTGGAGGACACTGGATCCATACGGATCACTTCAGAGGGAGCTGCTATTGGTGGTACGGAGGTGGATACTTGAGAAGAACTGGCTCCCTGAAACAGAAATTTCACGCAACAGTCATTAGTGATGATATATGAGGGCTACCTGCGCCATTCACCAATATTAATAATGAAAAACACTGCCTGTGATGTTCAATTAATTTTTATTTTAAAAAAAAATGGAAAAAATTTAGTAATATAACTTTGCCATTATGAAGGTGGTGTTTAGAATGGAAGGTTTAAATTTCAAAACAATTGGTATTTTTATCAGGGGTGACTTGATATAATTTTATGTCAAGCCTTTGCTAAGTTATGTTCCAAACAGCAGTTAAATAATGAGAAAGTGTGTTATTAAATCTCTTAAAATTCTTCATTATTTGAAACTCAAGAAGCAATGTCTTTTCTTAGAAATATGGTATTGAAAGGGTTAAATAAACCCCTGACGTGAGTGATACGAGAAGTAGCTATGGAATTGGGGTTTGAACATCTAGCTACAGACACCAGTAACAAGAGGAAGGCTACCTGTGGAATCAGTTACTTAAATCTTGTCCCAAGTCCAGAGATTATTCTGGTACTTTGGACGTTGACCGGTTAAGAATATATGTTTGTAAATGGATATATATATCTCTTTATGTATATCAGAATACATATAACGAACAGAGCCTTTTGAAAAGAAGTCCTGCATCGAATTACAAATATTCCCTTGTGATATATAATATATAAACATGTGTTAAAATTTCCACTGACCTCATCAAAGGAAATATTCTTTTTGAAACTGTCTGTGTTTGTTTGGCTGAGAGAGATGGCAGGTAGGTAAGCAAGAGATTCAGAACTGACAGCTGGGTTCACATTTGTCTGTTTTTGTTGGGTCCCACCAAACTCTGTCTGTAGTGGAAAGTTATTGAACGATGTCTCTCTTGGTTCTGACTCGGGGAGATTCTCCAACATCCACATACTTGGCCGACTGGAACTGATTTTCACAGTTTCTGATTGTGGCTGTGTTGATACTGTCTGGAACATCACGGAACGGCAGGCAATAGCTACAAACTCAAAACTACTCATGGCTTCTTGGCAATAACTGGAAACCTTTGAAGGACATAATACACAAAAATTTGAATTAAAATTAGGGGCTGCATTATACACAAGTACATGTTTTCAGAAATTTTTTTTTACTGAGTTTTAAACACTTAATAGCAGGTATAGAGGAGGGCTTCTTATTACGAAGTCGGCGGATGGTCTGCCAGAATACTTAATTTGCTGATCCGAAGTCCTCCCATGTTCTTTACTATCTATGCTGTGATTCTTTGTGCCTGCCTGTACCACAAGTGCAAGACTTCGAGCAAGATGGTTGGATAACATCCATGAACTTGAGCTTGGCTGGTCTCCTTTGGGGATCCAGCTGGATCAAATGAAGACGGTTGCTTCTGACAGGACCCGCTGGAAGGAGTGCTTGAGGACTCTACCCCCCCCCCCCTCCCTCTGGAATAAGTGGGCACAGAAGAGTTTAAACATTCATTTCAAATGCAGGGATGTGTTGATAATTGTTTACAAATGGTAGGTGATTGAACAATGATGTTCAAAGACAGGAAACTGATAAAATATATTATTAAAAGGAACAACGTAAAATCTGTCGTGTTTTGAGGTCGAACTATTGTTAAAATAAAACAAAAAACTTTCTCCACTTGGAATATTAGGGCAATAATTCCCATTCAGTTGTTTTATATTCTCTAATGCCATGAGAAACAATATTACAGTGAAATATATGAAGGAAAACATTGTACAAGTTAACAAAAATATTTCCATTGACATGGCTGTATTTGGAGTTATACAAGGATATTATTTATTCCTATTTTTTACAATTTCAGAAACTTGGTTGTATTGTAGACAAAGAAATACAGTGTACAACTCAACAAGTAGACAATGCCAGTCACTAATAAACACCACTGTTAACACAATAGGTGATGGTAAGGACAGTGGTTAGTGATGGTGATGATGTAAGACTTACCTCCAAATCAGAGTCCTCCAGTGAGGCTCTGTTCAACAATGACATAATAGTAGCTACGGGAGGACTGTAGTAGGCATGTCGGACCGTCCCCAGAGCCATCAGACAGTGATATTGTTCCTTACGGCGTTTACTTGTCATTTGGTGAGGGAACTGCTGTAGTAATGCAGTTTCAATACACTGCAACAGTGATACCTGGATGTCCTGGAAATGAAAAAGTCACCATTAGTGATATCACAGTCTTTTACTAGCTTGTTACTAGGCTGTGGCCATGCTGAAGCAACAGTTTTTCAATCATATCCCTTTGTCAAACTGCTAACTCATACTAATGTTAAGGTATTGTTCTCAAAATAAATAACATCAAAATCTTGTAGATTCGATATTATGAGATAATTATGTAAGATAAAGACTTTACCACAAAAATACAATAGTATATATAGAGTAATGTAAATGATAAAGGGTTAAGGTGGTGCTCCAGCATGTTCACAGTCAAAGAATAAGATGTGAAATGTCAAATTTGCTAAAACAATATGTATGCTAATCAGCAGTAGTAGCAGCAGTATGTCCATTCACTACACTGTACTACTACTAGCATCATTGTTCTAATAATTTCACCATTTTGGTCAAAACAAATTACAACAGTAACCACTACAACTAATAGTACTGCTGCTATGGTTGATACTGAAACAACTTACATTTAAGAATTTAGCATTAATCCTTGGTCCTGTGGTAAGGATTATCCAACGCAGAGCTGTAAAAGAAATGAGAGAAGTTTAGTAACTTTGAATATAAGGTGAAATTAAGGATAAATATTGGATTATAGAACAATTTAGCATTTACATTACTCTATATTTACAATCGTTTTCACAGTAAAGGCTTTGCCTCACATAATATCGAATCTATGAGATTTTGATATTCATTTTGAGGACAATACCTTAGCATCAGTATGGGCAGCTAGTTACAACAGAAAGAGGTAAGAGATTCTGGCCAGATACAGCCAGTTTAAATGCTAAAGGGTTAAGGTGTCTTTCATGTACTGAGGCTAGATATTCAGGTGACCACATCTTTCTTATACAATCTGTTTTGGACTTGTTTTTCTATGGCTGCATGCCTTTCCTAATGCCAACCACCTTCCAGTTTTGTGTTGTAGAACCATGAATGGTTTCATGTGGTTTGGTATCAAAACAGTTAACTGAACTACAAGGGCAATGTAGGAGAGTTCATGTGGGAACAAGGTGCGACTGTATCAGGGAAGACAGAATCAGGGAGACATAGTGGGAACAAGGTGAAACTAAATCAGGACAGATAAACTTTGTGGGAATAAGGTGAGGCTAAATCAACTAAAAATCAAAACACTGACCTGTAAGAGCTTTGACTGCTAAATCTCCTTCTGGTGTGTTTTGACTTTTCATTGGAATTGGTCGGCCTTTTTTGTTGGTGTTGAGGAGCTGATGAAAGGATAGAAAAGAAATATTAGTGTAAAAGACAGCCCAGATAAATCAGTCTATTTCATAAACAGACAAATAAAACACCAGTCCATTTGAACAACTTTCCATCACAGACAGACTCAACACCACTCCATAAAAGGAAACAAATAGATAAAAAGATAAATAAGAGAGGAGGATAAAAAAAAAAAATGAAGTTTACAGCTCACAACTATGTAGATTTAGCTGGCCTCCTATCAGCTTACATTCTATAAGGAGTTTGTTTCTTGGGCATTTTAACGATAGTGGCTCCAGTCTTTAAAAGTCTGTCTCAAGCCCGGAGGCTCATTAGGCTGGTGCTTCTCTCGGTTTCCTTGGCATTAAGTGACTGAAAGTACAAGACTTGTCACTGGACAGAACACCAGTCCATCGCAGGGTTAAACACCCAGCTGCTGTTGGTACTGATTTTCAGCTGAGCTCAGGAACACAACACAACCTGCTCCTGGAATCAAACTCACAATATATATAACACACACATATATATATGTATATTCTTCTACTTGTTCATATTTGTCATTGTTGTGGTTATATACTATGGCTATGTACACATGGTTGATTTAATCAGTGTCACCCTTATATAATTTTGCCATGAGACAAGTCTGGCTGGCCACACTGTGCCTTGCTCAAACGGGACTATTTTGGTTGGGATTTTTACAGCTGGATGCCCTTCCTCACACCAACCAAGGTATATGCTCTATCCCGCATACAATAATGTTGTTAACTAACACATACATGTATATATATATATGTAGGTAACATGGTAAAAAGCTCCCAGTCCACACTGTAAATGTGGTTGGTGCTAGGAAGGGCATCCAGCCGTAGAAAACCTGCCAGATAGTCCTATACGAGATAGACACGGTCACCCGACCAATCTTGTCTCAATTGGGACAATTCCCGCCTAACCCATGCTAGCGTGGAAGATAGACGTTAAACGATGATGATATATATATATATATATATATATATAGAGAGAGAGAGAGAGAGAGAGAGAGAAGTAGAACAGAGTGCTACATGTAGTAGTGATTGTCTCCTCACCTTCATAGTTGACTCTTCAATGTTGATATCTCGAAGTATATGACTGATAAGAAATGTAATGAAACCCTGTCTATCCACGGCACTCTTCAGAACTTGGAGATAGAGGGCAAGGCAGGAGTAGATCTCAGATTTGGTGTTCCTTGAGAGACGATCAAAATATACAGAATTACAAAAACATTGACAATGGCATTATAATCTTACCCTTTTCATACCAAATTACTCGAGACTACCTCTGGTTCTAGGATACAAAGTTTCTATTTCAAATATCTGTTATTGGTTCGGTTTCCTATGGCTGCATTCCCTGCCTAAGGCCAACCACCTTATAGAGTGGACTGGGTGATTTCTGTCATGGCATGAGAACAACTATCTTTCAGGGTAGACTGTGCTTTTCTCGTAGCACCAGAACAGCCACCTTACAGGGTGGATTGGGTGCTTTTTGTCATGGCACCAGCACTATTCCCCCACTTCACAGGATGGATGGCTGTTTTGTCATAGCATCAGGACTACCACCTACAAAGTGGACTAGGTGCTTTTTGTCATAAGACCACCGTACAAAAATCTTCCATCATAATTTTGTGTAAGAACATCTTTAAATCTTTTAAGTTATGCTCTAAACACCAGATAAATAATGAGAAAATTATATATATTACTAAATACCACAAAATTCTGATGATTTTCCAAATTATTTGAAAATAATTTTATGAGAAATATAGCAATGATCTCTAGCCACTTGCAACTGTCCTGGTTCCAACATATAAATGCCTCTCATTTTTTAAGTATTTATATTTAAATGAAAACCTTTGTTATAATTTGATGATTTTCTAATCTAAGGGGATGCAAAACAACAACAAAAATAAACAGAAATTTCAATATGTTCTTAGTTAAGGAATATGAAATTATCATTGTGACCAGGCAGGTCACATTGCCAGCTATTGTAGCCATGGAAACTGTCAAAAGAGGGCCACTGCACTGGTAGCTACACCTACAAGTTAGTAGAGGTGCTTCTACAGTTGCTGCCTATTGTAGAGGAGACTCTGGTAATAGGGGACAATTTGAGATCCTCCGTGGCTGAACAATGACCTACTAACAACTTATTATTAATGCTATTGGGGAATTTTTCATTGTTATTTTTGTTACATCCTCTGTTTTTGTTTTTTACACGCAGAAATGCCCATTTGTACCGTCCTGTATTGTCCTGCACTGTCCTTAATGTCTACTTTATGTAAACCCTTGTGGTTAATAAAGAAATCATTATTAATGCTATTCATGGGCCCTGAACTCCTGATGAAGCCAGAGGGGTGCTGTTGTAACATGCTGGGCATTTAATACCTAGCAGAGCCTATCCCTCTCCAGATCTGAACATGGCAGATTTCTTTCAGAGAGAGAATGAATAAGAGATATAGAGGAAGAATCGTCCAGTTCTGGCCTGGTCATTATTTATTGATCTTGAAAGAATGAAGGGCAAAGCTAGCCCCAGTAGGATTTGAACTCAGAACACAGAGAGCCAAAACAAATACTACATGTGCCCTTCATTTCTATGTTCAGTTATGAGAAAAGGGAGTGATGGCAATAATGACAACAGATTGAATGGCATACCTGTAAGCTAATGTAGTTGTGTCATTTTTTGAACCAACCGCTTTGTTCAGGAACTTTGTGAACAAGTCGTTAACTATGAGAGTGAACGGTGCCAACAGACTTCGGATACTGTAAAAGATAAGAGAAATATATTCTGTAGAAACATAATTTATGCCAACAGTCCTATGACAATGGTTGAAGAATGGTACAGAAATTGAGGTAATTATCATCATCATCATTTTACGTCTGCTTTTCCCTGCTTGCAAGGGTGGGACGTGTCCTATTCAGCACAGCATCTCTCCACTTGTCATCTCCTCCGTGAGCTCCAGCAATCTGAGGTCTGCTCTCACCACCTCCGGCCATGTTTTTCGTGGTCTTCCTCTACTGCGTCTTCCATCTACTGGCCTTTCTTGGCACTTCTTTACCCAGCGGTCATCCTCCATACCAATGCAGTCTTCTCTCCCGCACACTACAGCTTATCCCTCTTAAATACAGTTTCTCTCTCAACTCATCCATGCTTGGTCGTTCACATAATGAGATTTATATATATATGATATATACACACACACGAGGGTTGGCTGTGAAGTTCATAGGCTAACTATGAAAGAGTGATGTTAGAGCTGTGTAATCTTGCATGCAATAATTTCAACTTTTATTAATAACTGTATTATTTATTCCCAGAGACTATGTTGAAAAATAAACTTCATTTGGTCAGCCTATGAACTTTTCAGCTGACCCTCATAGATATATATATATACCTTGCTCAAACAGAACTGTATTTTGACTGGAATTTGTTTACAGCTGGATGCCCTCCCTATCACCAACCACTTTACAGAGTGTATTGCATGAAGTCAAATGTCTAACCACAACAGTAGACATAAAACTGATAACATGCAGAATGTTTAACCCATTGGCATTTAAACCAGCCATATCTGGCCAGAATTCTCTCACCCCTTCCTGTTCAAACCAGCTGTAACCTGCCACTCATACTGATGTTAAGGTAATGTTCTCAAAATAAATAATATCAAAATCTCATAGATTTGATATTATGTGAGATAATTATGTGAGGTAAAGCCTTTACCATGAAAATATAATAGTAAATATAGAGTAATGTAAATCCTAAAAGGTTAAAATGTTTCAAATTGTAAGACAAGAGACTTACTGTTTGATGAGACAGGATAATAAGACAGTGGCCTGTTGTATCAGGACTGGTTGGTAGGAGATGTATAGTTCTTTACGGAGGGACTGCATAGACTGGAAATAAGAGAGAGGGGACATAAAGAGAAGGTATTTTGGTGAAACATTTACTTTGACAAAATTGGTACAAAGACAATATAACGAAAACAAAACAAAAAGAAGACAACTACCACAAATGAAGCGAAATGAGGATCGGCTGAAAAATTCACAAAACAATTACGAAGGAATGATGCTTGAACTGTGAAATCTTGCATGCATTCATTTCAACTCTTATTAATATCTGCATTGTTTCGTTCTAGGGACTATGTTGAAAAAGAAACCTCCTTTGGTTATTCCATGAGGGTATCTTGGTCAGCCTATGAACCATTCAGCCGACCCATGTATGTGTCATCTAATGAAAGGTTTAATAGAGGTAACTTCTACAGATGTAGTTTACAAGGATATATATTCATGTATGTATGACCCTGTAACTCCTGATGGAGTGCTATTTTGGAAAAGCAATTGTATAATGATGGTGATTATATACACATAAAAACATCACCATCAGTAAATATAGTAACACACACACACATATATATATCCATTTAATCCATGCAAGTGTGGAAAAATAGACATTAAACAGTGATGATGATGATATATATATATATATATATATATATATATATCATGATCATTTTTTAACGTCCATTTTCCATGCTAGAATATATATATATATATACATATAGTAACATAATAAACATTCGTAAATGTAATACCTTCTTTGAGCCAATGTCGATGAATCTGTGAAAAAGTTGGAGTATTCCGAGGATATTAAATCGGAAAGTATCGGAAGCTTTCACAGCTGGTTTACTGGAGTAAAATATATAATAGAAACAAAGTCACTCATAGTGGACATGTGGGGTAAAAATAAATATTTAACACTTTGATACCAACCAACCAACCAACCTAAAACCACCTCTGGTTCTCTGACTCAAAACCACTCATTTTAAAGGGCTTTTATTTCAAATTAAAAATCCAACATAATTTGATATAAGAACCATGTTAAATTTTGTTACAAATACCATCTTATTAATAGACTAATCAATTCCTAATTGAAATAAATTCAAAAAATGGTAAAAAATATAGATTGAACATTTTAACAAAAAAAACCTAAACCCTACTTGATGTTAATTATGTTATCTATAGAGGCCTGGGTGATGCTCTCCCTAATTAACCCTCTTTATATTTAAATTTTCTGAAACCACCCCTGGTTCTATGATAGATAACTGTTTATATATATATCTAAACACCTTCCATCATAGTGTTATGTAAGAACCTTTGCCAAGTTATGTTTGAAACATGAGCTTAATAATAATAAGAAAGTTATTTTATTAAATCCTTCCAAATTCTTCATTATAACCAAAATTATAGAGCAGAGTCTTTCATTAGAAATATAACGAACCTTCCATTATAATCTTAACCTTTGTCAACTTATGTATCCAACAAGAGCTTAATAATGAGAAAGTTAGTTATTTTATTAAATCCCTCCAAATTCTTGATTATTTTCACAATTATTTGAAAATCATAGGCTGAGTCTTTCATTAGAAATATAGTAACAAAGGGTTGAACAGTACAAAAACAGTATGTGTTACTTACTTGATCAGATTATCTATACAAGACATTCCAAATCTAATTTTATAAATCAGTGCTGTGGTTCTTTTTGGTTCCTCAAACTCGGAAATAGTCTTTGAAAAATTGGTCAACATGGTTGTCATGGTGTTGTCCAAAACTAAAGGTTGGAAATCTATGAAGGAAATACAGTTTATTTACATACTGTCAGACAATAAACTATTAGAGTCATGATTCTAATGATAATAATTAGTCTAATTTTAATCAATAAAATAATGGTTTCTGATTTAGGCACAAGGCCAACAATCTTGGGGGAGGAGAAAGTCAATTAAATCGACCCTAGAGCATTACTGATACTTTATTTTATAGATGAAAAGTAAAGCTAACCTAGTTGAGATTTGAACTCAGAATGTAAAAGGTCATAATTATGTTACAAAGCATGTTATCCGTTGCCCTACCAATACTGCCCAGATTTAATTAAAATACACACAACAAGAGTTTTAAGGCAATTTTCTGTGCTAAAATAAGGGTTGGCCACGAGGACCTCATAACAAACTTCATACTCATCACAGGGTCCTTTTTTTTAAGCAATAATTTACAATCATATATCCTTCCTGGCCCCAACTCTTTTAGTCATCTTTTACGACATGCAGAGATACATAGTAGCTATCGTAAACCAGACACACACTGTATTAAGCCTTTAGCATTTAATTACTCTATATATACTATATTTTCACGTTAAAGGCTTTATCTCACATAATATTGAATATATGAAATTTTGATGTTATTTATTTTGAGAACAATACCTTAACATAAATATGAGCAGCCAGTTATGGCCGGTTTGAACAGAAAGAGGTGAGAGAATTCTGGCCAGATATGGCCAGTTTAAATGCTAAAGGGTTAAAATACAGCCACAGAGTAATGTTAAAATATGAATATCTCCAAACCTGGGTCTCCTTCTTCTACAATGAGGTTAAGTAAGTGATGGATGTTGGTGACATGCCACTCAATATTGGTAAATTCAGACTTGATACTGGAACGGTGCTCCACAGTTGACACTAGCTGAGCAATGTGCTAAATATAAAGTATATATATATATATATAAATAGTGGAAAACTGGGGGAAGAGACAGTGTTGGAGTGAAGAAGATTTGGAGGTGGATAGTGTAGATGGGAAATGGTGCTGGTGGGAGTGTGTAGTACAATATTGGTGGGAGATAGTCTTGGATGTGGGGAATGTTTTACAGCCATCAGAAATGTGATGGTTGCTTATACATCATATGAAACATATAGACAGTGTATTTCACTAGAAATATGGTAGTGAAACGGTTAAAGACAGAGACAGTGTCTTCCACTAGAAATATGGTAGTGAAAGGGTTAATGACAGAGACAGTGTCTTTCATTAGAAATATAGTAACAACAGGTTTAATGTGTCTCTGTAAGGAGAGAGCACAAACATTTTCACTTTGAAAGATAAAACTGAAGTACTGAAAAAGAGAGCAACATACCTTAGCTGGAATGTTCTGGAGAAAAAGTTTATTGATCCAGTCTTCACCAACTTGATGCTAAAGAAACAGGCATGAAATACAAGAGAAACATTTTAAAATCTAAATAGAACAGGCACAGATATTGTATCCTTCCATAAAATAGCAACATTACACCCAGCCATCCTAAAATAGATACAATGAACTCACCTTAAAAAGATCAGCAGATTGAGGGAACTTTTCAACACAGTAGGTCAAACTCTGTATTGATTGATTAGGACACTGAAAATGAGAAAGAAAAAGAAATTGAGATGGAATAATGAATATTGAACCACAAACCTTGCCTCCTGTTATTGTGTAAACACATTATTTTGATGGTTTAACCACTCTGATACTAAACTGCCCCTGGTTTTGTGATAAAAAGCCGTTTGTTTTAAAGTTTTTATATTTATCTAGAAAACCTTCCATCAGTATTTTATATGAGAACCTTAGTTATGTTCGGAACACCAGCTTAATAATAATGAGAAAGTTATATTACAAAATCACTCTCAAGTTCTTGATTATTTTCCAAATTATTTGAAAATCACAGGCAATGCCTTTCATTAGAAATATGGCAATGAAGGGGTTTAAGGACAAAGGTAATGTCTTTCATTAGAAATATGATAATGAAAGGGTTAATACTTACACAAGTAATGTTTGACAGACACATGTGGATGAAGGAGTTGAGGAAAGGAGTATCAAAATACTTGGAGAGGTTTTTCTTGTCTGATATATGGCGTAGCAGCATACAGAAGGTGTGGAAACTCATCATTCTGACCTCGAGAGGCTGATGGGGCTGCAATAGAAACAATAACAATAATGAAGGCCACCACATCATCATCACTGTTTAATGTCTATTTTCCATGCTTGTATAGGATAGACAGGTTATGAAGCTAGACTAGGGCTGGATGCCTTAAGGTTAACCACATTACAGCGTGTACTGGAAGTTTTTTTTACTTGGCACTGGCACAACCACTTTGCAAGATAAATTGGTTGCCTTTTGTTGGAGTACTATCACAAGTACCTCACAAAGTGGATTAGTGCTCTTTGTCATGGTACCAGCACAACCAATTCAAAGGGTGAGTTGGGTACCTCTTGCTGAGGCACCAACATGACTATCTCACAGGATGTTCTTTTGTTATGGTAGTTGTGGTTGTAATAGTCACAGCAATAGTAGCTGTAGCCAACCCACAAGTAGTAATAGAGTAATATTTTGAAGCTAAAGAAAGAAGCCATAAATACTCACTTTGAGGAAAGACAATGTTTTTTCCAGCCAGTATTTGGCATGGTCTGACTGGATATCGCTGTTGCACTGACATGCAGCACGTTGCAGTAGCAGCAGGCCAAACCATCTGTAATTATAAACAAGAGATAACATGGTAACTTGTACAAGCATTTGTGTTGGTGTTCACTTCGGAATTGAGCCAGCATTACTAAAAGATGTCACCCATGTACAGCAATTGTAAACATCTGATGTAGATACTGTCAGCTGGTTACAATTCCAATGACAGGCACCATATATGTGAGGACCTGGCTCAAGTTCTGAATTGATTGAGCCAATCCACGTTTTCAACTGTCCACCTCACCGTTTACATCTGGGGAGGGGCTTTAGCATGATTACACCGCAGACGAGTTCCCTTTGTGGGCATCAGGTTGCCTGATCAAACCAACAAAGGCAAAAGTTATTAAAAGGGAATGTGGACCTTCAGAGTTTGGCACAAAATCCAACATACCAACACAGAAGACACAGTGAAGGCAAATGTAATAAAAAAAGGTTGTTTCAAAAAATTAGGCAAAGAATTTGAAGGAAGTGTTTTTTTTTTGTTTTAAAATGGTTTTATTTAACCATAAACTTGTTCACAAGACTTCAGGTAAGAACCCTCTGTTAAGTTATGCTCCAAACAGCAACAACTTCATAATGAAGAAATTAGTTATTCTACTAAATTCCTTCAAATGCTGGATTGTTTTCAAATTTAACTGAAACACATAGACAGTGTTTTTTGTTAGAATTATGGTCACAAAATGATTATATTATAACTCAGTCTGAGACAGAAGTGTAGCATAGTGCCCACAATCCTTTTAGAGCGTCTCTAAGACTGGTGGGAAACAAAAGGTGGAAGAAACTACCAAGTCACACGAGTTGTTAAAGTAAAAATCAGCACATCAAACTATGGAGTTATCTCCCCTTATACCAGAGACATGGGCTCAGTACTTGCAGCAATTAGTATATGATATATTGCTAAGAATGTGACTTAAGTAAATCGAAAGACACCGTCTTCAGTGATATGGCACTACTAATACTAACAATAGAAACTTGTGTAAGAGTTTTATCACCCTTTAAAAACAGGATTATTATAATGTAAAGATTCTTGATGGAAATTAATGTGGAAGGAAGTAGAGGAAGACCAAAAAATACAAATGATAGGGCAAAACGAAGAAGCTTGTTATGGATTCTGTAATGTTAACCCCTATTTTGCAGGGATATGGCCTTAACCTTTTAGTTACCAATCCGGCTTTGGTTCTATGAAATAAAATCACCCATTTTAAAGGTTTCTAATTTAAATAAAAATCTTCCAACATAATCTTATATAAGAACCTTACATTAAGTTTGTATGTTAGTAATGAAATAATTAATAATTCTAGTAAATCCCTCAAAACTCTTCATCAATTAATTAAAATAGAGTGAGTTTCATTAGAAATGCAGTTGTGAAAGGGTTAAAGAAATAAAGTTTTGTATGGGTGTGTAAGTGGGGGGGGGGGGGGGATACTGATGGAATAGCCATCAAGTCTGGAATCTCTTTGATTATAGACCTAATCTACTGGATCAGGACTGACCTGGGGTTAAACAACAACATGGTTGTGTCCATTGCGAGTTTCATTAGAAATGCAGTTATGAAAGGGTTAAAATATAATAAACTTACCTGTGTTTTGGTGATTCAAGAAGTGTGTGGATTTCCTTGAAAACCTTGTCAAGTGCTGGTGATTTCTGGGGACAAAGAGAATCACAATTAGTTAGAATTTATGAAAGCTGTTGATATGCTCTTTTACCTGTTCCAGCCCATGGGTCGTAGCCGAGCTGAGGCACCATCATATAGGAGTCATTTTTACAGAAAGGAACCAGTGACAATGTGCTACTATGAAGGAAGCAACAAGAAATAAATTTTTCATATTTTCCATTTCTTTCCTTGTTGGCATGGGTTGGATGGATCATTATAGTCATAGTCAGGTCTCATTTCTAGAGAAAGAAACCAGGGACAATATGCAGGAGATACATTTTATTATCATTTTACATCCACGCTGGCATGGATTGGATGGGTTAATATAGTACAATAGAAGTTGGAGGACCACATCACATTTAGTGAGGTTGTCAGTACTTGAATTAACTAAGGAGTTTTCTCTAACTTACAGTGTCGCTGTTCGATACTTAACCAGTTTACAGAGTGTACTGGGTGCATATTATCAAAGTACAAGTTAAAATAGATTTTCTAAGGGTCATGCCATGATATTGGTAACACACAGCTGAGGCTGTGTTCTGTCTTGCAATAGATTTGAAAACCTGGCCTGATTTAGTAGCCCAGTACCTTATCTTTGCAACTGCCTTGTAGGTCTTCTATGTAGGACTTGGTAGTGAGTAACAATGCCTACATTTAGTAACAATCTCTACTATCTACACTCTTGTGTAATATATATTATATTCCCTGAAGCACACTTTTTGCTTTTATTTGAGTAAATCATCGAAAGACATTTTGTCTTGAGCACTCTCTTTTTGATATATATATATATATATATAGGACCCTACATGGCTGCTGCCTGACTGAAGCCAGTAAAAGAATCAAAGAAATACATGATGATGATAATATATAAATATTAGTGGCAAGAAGCTCTTTATGGTTAAACGTGCTTGCCGAACATATGAAAAATGCATCGTTTGATTCCTAGCAGGCATCTGTTCACTTTTTTCCATATTGACGGTTGTGATGAGTACTCAACCAGACTATAAATTACTATTTTCCCTATTAAGAAGGGATTTATAAGCTTGCATATATAGATGTTTTAAAGTATATGTAGAAATAGATACTTTGAAATACTTCTTCGCCCACTTATTCGTGAGAGCAGAGCCCCCAAACACTCCTCCCAGCGGTCCTGTCAGAAGCAACCGTCTCCAACTGATCCGGCTCGATACTCAAGCGCGACAAGCTAAGCTCATAGATGTTATCCAACCATCTTGCCTGGGGTCCTTGCCGGTTGGTTTTGACTGTAAAATCTGTCTAACGATTCTTTCCCGAGACATTCTAACCACATGCTCATAGTATCGGAGCTGTGATCTCTCAATTCGGAGAAATAGTGGCTTTACCTGGAGTGACTCTCTGATCTCCAATCTACACACTATCGAGTAACGTTACTCCAAAGACCCATCGGAGGAATCCCATTTCGGCCGCTTGCATTACTGCACCAGCTTTTTCGATTTTTGCAATGTAAACAATTAAGAGAAATAAGACCCTTAAATTAATTTATATATTGAAACAAAGAAACATTATACTAAACTCCTACTCAATCGAGCAACGTCTAACAAAGAAACACCCCAGCTAAAACATTTTATATATTATATTTGAATATTTAAATTATGCGGCAAAGAAACAAGCACCGACTCTTCTCGCTCTCACTATATATACATAAATACACGTGCTGTACAATTACTCATACATATATATATAAACGATTCGATTATGAATTAAACAAACACAAAAGAAAAAAAACATTTACTTCGTATGAGAAGAGCTGGTAGTCATCAATGAGATGCAGGAGATGAAATTTATCAATATTCGGCTCCCCTAGATGTGCAAGTTGATCTTGTACAATGCTACATAATACAGTTTGGTCACAACCGACCGCCATTTTCACATACATAACACCGACCACGATTTCCTCTACACTATCGCCACCTACACTAAGGGGAATAACTGCTGTCGGCAAATTCATCAGAACTATTTTTCTTCCTTTTTTTCACATTACGGTGCTAACACTTTGCTATTCCTTTCCTGATCATATTTTAAATAATGAAATATACTGTATTTGAATTTATATATATATATATGTAATTATAGATATATATATAAGTGTGTATATGAAAGCATATACAATTGTATCTTTATTGTGCATAAACATATCGAATATGCCTTCATATTAACTATCTTTTGTTACTTCCGCTCAGCCGTCGGGGTCTTACTGGTTCCTACTACCCACTCTACTACCCCAAGTATTGAGTACTTTGGTGCGTTATGGTCCACCTGGTTCCTTACCACATTTCCTTCGTTATATATATATAAACTCCATGGTTTCCTGGCCGCGGAATAATATTTTGCCGGCGTTCTATGGTCAGCTTGTATTCTGGTGTGAGGAGAAGACTTTTTCTTGGTTGGGACTTATTTTCAGTGTATTTACAAGGGACGCAACTCGTAAAACATATCTTTATTAAAAACAAACACAAGCGTCAACGAAAGAACCTATTATTATATGGGTCCAATCAAAGTTTATCTGAAGTTGCATTCTATTGCTTTTAGAAAAGGAAGGATCCATTAATGTAGTATTTTATGCACTGTCTGAAAAATATCTAATGTAGGCATAACGCCAACAGCTAAGGGAAAATCAATTATATCGTCCCCTAGTCGATATTTCAAACACCAATTTGTAGGAAGGGGAAATCGATTATATCGACCTCAGTTCTTTACTGGTATTTCATTTTATTGAACGCTTTCGAAATTTTTAGCCTGAAAAGATCAACAATGAGGAATTGCTAGGTAGATGTCAACAGGAGAATATGTCAGCAATCCTTCTCAGAAGAAGATGGAAGTGGGTAGGGCATGTTTACAGAAGAGAGCAAGATAGCATCCCAAGAAGAGCCCTTCACTGCAGACCAGAAGGCAAGTGAAAATGAAGAAGGCCATAGAACAGCTGAGGGAGAGATGAAGATCTGGCAAAACATATGGTGTACCACCCAGAAATTGGGCCAGGACCTTTGTTGCTGCGCTAAATGTCAGTGGGCATAAAGGGCAGCAGCAGTAGTAGTATTAGTAGTAGTAATTTTATCGACCATGGAAGAATGAAAGGCAAAGTGAACTGTGACAGTATTTGAACTCAGAACATAAAGAGCTGCAACAAATATTGCTAAGCATTTGTTAGACATTCTAATGGCTGCCAATCCACTGCCCTGCACCAGCTTCATAATGAAAAGGTTTGTTGTATTATTAAATCTTTCCAGATTCTGGACTATTTCTAAAACCATTTGAAAATTATAAGCAGAGTATTTAATTAAAAAATACAGTAACAAAAGAGTTAAATAACAGCTGATGTCAGTTTACGTTTTGTAGGAATCTCTATATTTTCACTTAGTGCTTTCTTCTCAACAAACAAATTTTATCTATTTGTCTTATATCTAGAAAATAAATCAAGGTACATCATCATCATCACCATTTAACCCTTTAGCATTTACATTACTCTATATTTATTATTATATTTTCACTGAAAAAGCTTTATCTCACTTAATTATTTCACATAATATCGAATCTATGAGATTTTGATGTTATTTATTTCGAGAGCAATACCGTAACATCAGTATGCACAGTCAATTACAGCTTGTTTGGACAGAAAAAAGTGAGAAAATTCTGGCCAGATATGGCTGGTTTAAATGCTAAAGTGTTAATATCCATTTTCTCTGCAAGCAAGGATTGGACAGGTTTTCACAGACCAATTCAATACTGAAGCGGAGCCAGTAACCTTTCAGTTGAGTTGGAGGTCTACATCTCACTTACATATATTCCTGCACACTACTAATTGCATTTTACCATGGCATCAGCACTAGGGAGGTTGTCATGTCTTTGACATAACTGAAGAGTTCTTCTGACTCTTTGTTTGGCAGGCTTTTTACAGCTGGATGCTCTTCCTGTCACTGACTACTTTACAGAATGTACTAAGTGTGTTTATCATGTAGATCACCAACACTAGAGAGGTTATCATACTGTTCACACAACTGAAGAGTCTTCTTCACAAACATTGAAATAAACATTCATTTTCTAAGGAAGCATTGGAAATTTTTGAAATCTAATTGCAACAATGCAGATAAGAATAATAATAGTTGCTGATTATAGATAAAAGTTGAGTAAACCCACCCCTGAAGACATCAAAAAGGTGATAGAGGCATATGCATATAGAATTATGCATTTACACATTGCCTTCATCAGCAGGTAATAGAGTGGCTAGTATGAGAACATCACTGGTTTTTATACACACTGGTACTGTCCCAATTTCACTATGCAGTAGAAATGTGTCACTGACCAAGTTACAGAAGTGTAATGAAATGTTTCAATACACCGAGGAAAGGCAAAGTGGATACCATTTCTCATCACCAGTGACAATGGAATATAACCAGTTAGTTGTGTGATGGTAGGAGAGCAAAGAAGTTGCAGTTACCGCTTGACATTCATAATTACAGTCAGTCAGATTGGTCCAGATTAGAGACCTTCCCTATTGTATGTAAGTGATTGAGGATGGTTGTTTTAGATGCTGGATGGAGCATATACAAATCTGTTCAGAAGAATCAAAAACATAAGCTGGGATCACATGCAACATTTGGAACCATCTACAGAGATTTGATTCCAATATCCCTCAGACTCAAGCAAAAAAGACTACAGTTTGTTGGTCACTGTCATCAAGCCGACAAAGAAATCATTTCATCTCTCCTTCTGTGGCATCCCTCTGGATGTGTCTATTCATGAAAACTGACTTTCCCAGACACCATAGCTCAGGACTCAGGATTGGACATAAGGGATCTGTGGACAGCCAATGCAGGACCGAACAGTGTGGAAAGGTATTGTCAATAGAGTTCCCACAGAGGAGTCGAAGGATGATGATGATGAACTATATGCCGCATGAATTTAAAAAAACCTGACAACCACCTGATCACCTATAGATCAGGAGAGCATGCCAGTCAGATAGATTTTATCCTTATCAGAAGACGAGATAGGGTGATGGTTGTAAACACAAAATCCTGCCAGCATAATCTAGTAGTTAGTGAGCTTATAGTTAGAGCTACACAAACTTGGAGACAGAGGGCAACCTGGAGGAGAAGGATATGGAAGCTGAAAGAGCCCTCAACCAGTAACAAATTTAGAGGTATTTTGCTTGATTCTTATGATAGTAAGGAAGAACAAATAGAGACATACAATATAGAGGAGTATTGGGATTCTTGAAAGAAAATTTGCTGAAAGGCACACGTGCACAAAATGAAGTCAAATATGTAATGGATACACTAGTCTACAACAACCCTCTATCCACCCTCCCCAGTCATGATACCTGCCCACACCAGCTAAAAATCCCCTCCAAAACTTCACCCCTGATACATCTTCCCTGTCCAACTGTGCATGAAAGGTGGATGTGCTTAACATTTGATCTGCAATGTCATTTTCATGACAAATAGCACAAATTCCACCCTGTATACTGATCCAGTGACAAAGCAAAAGTACACAGTTCATCCTGTTCACTCAGTTCATCCATGTACACACAGGATCACCAGACACGACACACATATATACAGTAATAATAAATGTGAAGACTAAAATCCGAAGAGGGCTCGATAAGGATTATATATATATATATATAAAAAGCAGTAGAGCAAATATTTATTATAAGTACAGATTCAAGTTTAAGCGAAGAATCACTGCTTCCACCCTTTTATGTAAAAGGGCGAAAGCAGCAATTCTTTGCTTAAACTTTAATCTGTACTTATAATATATATATATATATATATTCAGGGTGTGTAACGTGAAGTTACAGAAAGCTTTCTGTATGTACTCTACTAATGTATTGGGTGCCTTACTTACTGTGGTTACCCCCCGATTAAACCCGGGTCTCATATATCTATCATCATCATTGTTTAACGTCTATTTTCCACGCTAGCATGGGTTAGACGGGTTGTCCCATTACAGGCAATTAAATTTAACCAAGACTGGAAGGTAGAAGTGCTGGTGTCACGATAAAAATCAACAACCCTCACTGTGAAGTAGTAGTGCTGGTACCACGAAAAACTTTTCCAGTCCACCCTGTCAGATGATCGTGTTGGCAACACAAAAAACAAACAAACCCGCAGTATATGCTGTGAAGTAGTTGGTATTATGAAGGGTATTCAACGTTAGAAACCATGCCAAAATTGAACATATAAGCAAGACACAGTCGTGTGACCTGCCTGTCTAGTCTCTGCGTAATAAGCCTTCTAACTCAGCCAGGCGTGGAAAATAAACGCACATCCGATAATGATAGGATAAATATGTGTGTATATATATCAGGACTCCAAAGCTATTTGAGATTTCGTGACAGGAAATAATAGACATAAAGCACAAGAAATGGTCAAGTTTTCTTTAGAGCAGACGACCTTCATATACAGGGCGTGTGTCCCAAAAAGGTATACACACTTCAACAGCATTCTAATTAAAGTGTTTTCGATGCTCAGAGAGTGGGATTGGTCGAGTATAAGGCCTTTCCCCACTTAAAAACCTTCAAAGCACAGGCATTGCTTGTTCATAATATGTTACAGGTTTGTGTGACTGACCGTAGCCTAAAAGTGCACCAAACTCTATAATCCGACAAGCGATTGCAGTACTCTTAGCAGAGTGTGCAGCCGTCATATATCTATCTATCTATATATACACACATATATGCGTGTCATATACAGCCTCATATGTCGTCGTTTTTACGTCCGCTTTTCCATGCTTGCTTGGGTTTGACGGCGTATATATATAACCAAAGATTAGTATGGTTCGTTGATTACTCAACGAATACAATTTTACAATAGATTAGACCGTTGCGGTATGTCATATATCAAATCATATATTTTGTCTGATGAAAACGTACTGAAACAACACAGTACCTTTGAAATATATATAATAAAGTATATATTTTGATTATGCGAATATTCTTCATTTGTTAACATTTCGAATAATATATATATATATATATATATATATATATATATATATATGGGTGTGTGTGTGAATGTGTGTATGTATATGTGTGGGTATAATTATATACATTTACTTATATATAAATAAATGTATATAATTATACACACACGGACATATATATATATATATATGTGTGTGTGTAAATATATAAACAGTGTCCAGTTTGATGAGCTCGACTTTTGGCAAGATTCCCAAAACAATTATCTTAAATATGCTGGAAAGAAGACGGATTAATAAACAAGTAGTTTATTTGTTAATTATGTTCTATTTTATTCTATCTTATTTGATTTGATCATTTACTTGGGGGCTTTATTTTCACTTTTAGCCAACGCCTATGAACAAATCACAAATACTAACTATATAAAATAAAGTAATTCAGGCAAGGGGAACGAATGTTAAGTTGCCTTACAAGGCAGACAACGAAGTTCATTGTGTGTTTATGTATGATAACAGCTAAATAATGGCTTACAACCGTTTGTGTCGTTGTTGTAAGTCAGGTGTAGTTTGTCGTTTGTAAGAAGCTGTAAAGATGATATAACAGCGATATAACGACTGTTGGCAGCCTTTTAATGGTTCTAGCCGTATGGACTCTTGTTATGTTATATTAGCAACACACACACACACAAACAAACAATCTGTTGTTACGTTCACTGTGTGATGTAGAAGAAGATGATAACCAGTTTAAACTTTAAATGGACCCCAAATAACGAATTCTTGTAATAGGATGCTTATTTATCAGCGCAGTTTTTAATAAGACAGATTAGTTAGGGAACACACACGCACACACACACATATATATATTTATATATATAATATATACGTATATATACATATATGAATAAGTAAAAACAAAAGCAAAACTCGAGCTTTTGGCTATGATTACTAAACCAACTTTGTCTCTCATTCGGGAATTCTGAGATGGTTATCGAAGTTCCAGGTAAGAACTAATTTGTGACTAAATTTTAAACAGAATATTATATAACTATCTAGATACAAATAAATATTTATATATGTGTCAGTGGGAAACTTTTAAACACTAGTGAATTATTAGGAATGTACCATATATATATTAGGAATTATTAGGAATGTACCTATATATATATATATATATATATCTAGTGTATATATATCTATATATATATATATATATATATATATATATATATATATATATATATCTAGTGTATATATATATACACTATGATATACTACACTTTGTTATTAATGTAAATACTTGTAATATAACCAAACTAAACAGACACTACCATACACAAACATATATATATATACACAAATACATACACACACATCTATATACAGATATACATCGACATAAACACATCCACACATAACACACGAAATACGTACACAGATCACAAGGACTTGGATCGGCACGGACACTATAGATATATCTAGCTATCCATCTATATTATTTTATTATAGAAATGACTTCTACAGGACTAGAACTGTTTCATTCGCAATAAATCATCCTCACCATCATCTCTCTCTCTATATATATATATATACACTGTTCACCCCGGTGTAAAGCAATAAATGTACACGTAGATGATATATTATAAAAACTGTACAGTACCCCCAAACAATTCTTTATCCGCATTTTTTATGAATTGGGGGTAAAAAAAAATCCTTTATATATATAGTTCGCGGGTTATTGAACAACAAAGTTTAACTAACCCAAGTTCTTATTACCAAATTAAAAAAAAGTATCCTTATATAATTCTCAAAACCATGCGCGCTGAAATCGTCTGCTGACTCTCCCTATATATTTAATCGTATTTTATGCATGTAACTTTTATTTACATAAAATACTCAAATGTATTTCTAGAATAAAATTACATAAAAACAATAAAGAATTTAATATAATTGCTTCTAACATAATACACACATCCCCATGTTTTCAAGAAAGGGTTTAGTCGATTAATTCCACTCAAGTATTTGAACCGGTATTTTATCGATAGCAACACCTAATATAATTGTTTCTACTTTAGGCACAAGGCCAGCAATTACGGGGTCGATAAAATAAAGTACCAGTAATGCACTGGCATTACTGGTACTTTATTTTATCGACCCCCGTAAGGATGAAAGGCAAATATAATAATAATAATAATTGTGTCTACTTTAGGCACAAGGCCAGTAATTTAAAGGCAATGAGAATGTCGATTAAATTGACTCCAGTGCGTTACTGGTACTTTATTTTATTGACCTCCGTGAGCATGAAAGGCAAAGCTAACCTCGGCGGGATTTGAACTCAGACCGTAAAGGGCCGTGACTATGCATCGAAGCAGGGCGTCCGACCTTCTACCGACACTGCCAATCCACCGTGCTTTCTGATTTAGGCACAAGGTCAGGAAGGGTTTATGAATTAAAATGTCTTCCTTATTTGAACCGGTATTTTATATTCTCGATCGATCCCAGAAGGATTGAAAGTCAAACTTGACACAACCATATTTGAACTTAGAACGTTCAGAGCCGGACACACATTTAATAATGCTACACTTTGTCATATATGTTATATGTTGATAGTAGTTAAGATGAAAATGTGTTATTTATAATATCCTAATTTAGTCCATAATTATGAATTTTTACATATGTTAAGACGTGTATAACTATGCATATATATATTTATATATATATATATATATATATATATATATATATATATATATATATATATATATATTATATTACTGGGAAAAAATAGAAGAAAAGGGAAGTGTATATAATAAAGTCGGGGGAAAAGACCAACGAAGTTAACCACACACATCACAACAAGCGGTGCTGGAGCTTTCCTCTAATGATTTTTGAAGCAACCCAACACACCCGCAGCGTTGCCATGGGTGATTGTTCGGCTAAGACGCTAGCATCCTCGCC
>OZ024749.1:41879342-41881842 GCA_964016885.1 Eledone cirrhosa
TATTTTCCACATCGTGCAGATAATGTAGGGCTCACGGCACCGTTGGAGAGAATAAAAGTTGAGCTTTTCTAATCGACTCCAATAGTCATGCCATCTATCTTTTTTGTAATCGACCTTTGGGGTGCTTCAACTTTCATGGTACTTTGTTTCGTGAGGGGAGACCACAGTGGACAACAGTATTCAAGGTGGGGTCGGGCAAAAGTGGCGAAGAGAAGGATAACAGTGTGGATATCTCTCGACTGGAAAGTTCTGAGAATCCAGGAACACATTCTGCGGGCCATGTCAACTTTGCTGTTTATACGAGTGGCCCAGCTTATGTTGTTATCCACAATTACTTCCAGGTCTCTGATGTTATTGGATGCCACTAGAGTTTTACCCGAAGGAAGAGAGTATGGTAGTTTCAGGGCATCCTTTTTTCCAAAGTGGATTAATTCAAACTTATCCTCATTCAACAGCATATTATTCTTTTCTGCCCATTGGATAACAGCCAGTAGGTCTGACTGAAGGCAAATCCGGTCACATGACCCTTTGGAGCTTGGAATCATCTGCAAAGATTCTTATGTTGCTGTGCTTGATGATGTCAGTAATGTCATTAATGTAGATGATGAAAAGAAGTGGGCCCAACACAGTGCCTGTGGGACGCTGCTGCTGACTTTGGCAGGGCTTCATTTTACTCCTTCGACTACAACAATTAAACATACGCTATATTGCCAAATATATTATACATTCCAAATATATTGCCAAATATATTATACATTCATGTATACATTGCTATTTCAGAGCACCAATCCTAATTTTTAATTTTTGTTGGACCGGCAATCGCTCTGTATAATTAGTTCCTGATTATTACTGGAATTCTATAAGAACCCAGCTTCTATAATCTTTGGCGATCGTCAACAGCGTGAAACAGATAGTTTGTTAGCTTCTCTCCCTTCTTTCGCTGAAGAAAAGAAGTAAGTGACATAGTCACTTCTTTAAAACTGATAGTGTATGGTCTTCAAAATGTTTTTTATTAAGCATACGGTATATTGCCAAATATACTATACATACATTCATATATATATATATATATACATACACATATATATATATATATATCATCATCATGATATATATATACAGGTATATATATATAATGGAGGCACATGGCTTAGTGGTTAGAGCATTGGCCTTGCAATCGAAAGGTTGTGAGTTCAATTCTCAGACCGGGTGATGTGTTGTTTCCTTGAGCAAGACACTTTATTTCACATTGCTCCAGTTTACTCAGCTGTAGAAATGAGATGATAGGGACTGGGGTCCCTATCATTCCACTGCAAAGTGGTCGTGGAGGTGCCACGGAAAAAAAGCACCCAGCACTCGCTGTAAATGAGGTTGGTGTTAGGAAGGGCATCCAGCTGTAGAAATCAAGCCAGCATCAGTTCCCGTCCCACCCTTGCAAGCAGGGAAAAAGCGGACGTAAAATGAAATGATGATGATGATGATGATGATATATATATATATATATATTTATGTATGTATTGGTCAACCTGAGTCTATAATAAAAGACATTTCCCACACAGTGGAACTGAACCTGAAACCATGTGGTTATATAAGCAGACTCCTTAACCACACAGCCATGCCTGCATCTATGTTTTTTTAATATTTCATTCATGAAACACTCAAATTTAAACCTGAACTATTTCTTGTGGTGTGTGACATTCAAGTTTTAAGGGTTCCAATTTCCCTGGTAATTAAATCAATTCAAACACACCAGCACCGTCCCTCTCTCTCTCTCTCTCACCATCACTTCTTATTTAGAAATACTTCAAGTTTCTTCCTGTTTACCCCCAGGCTCTTATACCCTTCCTCACCACCTACATAATGTACACACACCGCACCACACCACACCACACGCCATACCACACACCATAAACAATCACGCCACACCACCCACACCACACTACACTACACCACACAACACACCACAGACTACACTACACCACACACCACACCACACCACACACCATACCACACACCATACCACACACCACCCCACACCACACCATACCACACTATGCCACACCACGCTACACCACACCACCACACTACACCACCACACACCACACCACACCATGGTACACTACACCACACCACACCTCATCACCACACCACACTACACCACACCACACACCACACACCACACCACACCATCACCTTATTGCTTCAAGTTAAAAAATATTTTTCAATGGAAAAAAGAAATGTAGAAGAAAGAACTTAGTAAATGAAAACTTGGCTTGGAGGTTTCTAGGTTATTGGATTGGCAGAGCCGATAGAGTGCCAGCCAAATCCTTAGGAGTATTTGTTCCGCCTCTTCATGTTCTGAGTTCAAATCAGGGGTCAATTGAATAAAGTACCAGTAAAGTATTGGGGTTGGTATCATCAACTTTCTCCTCCCCTTCAAAATTGCAGGCCTTGAGCCTAAATTGGAAACCATCATTGAAATAATTATTTCTACTTTTTG
>OZ024749.1:41889342-41891842 GCA_964016885.1 Eledone cirrhosa
AAAGCTATTTAAGAGAAAACTCCCAGCCATAATAAAGTTGCAAAACAACAACAACAACAACAACAACAACAGCAGTAGCAACAGCTGCAGCAACAGCAGCATAAGCATCAATAACAACAGCAGCAGCAGTAGCAACCAACAGACCAACAAGGCCAACAACCATCACTATTCCACCACCACCATTAACAGCAACAACAACAACAACAACAACCACTGCCACCATTACTACCATTGCTACCATCACCATCACTACCGCCACCAACAACCACTGCTACCATTACCACTACCACCGACAACACCACTACCATCATCACCTTCACCACCATTATTACCATTTCTATCATCACCATCACCAATATTAACACCACCACCACCACCAACAACAACACCACAAACACCAACACCACTACTACCATCATCACCTCACCACCATTGCTACCATCACCATCACTAACACCACCACTACCATCATCACCTTCACCACCATTACTACCATTGCTACCACCACCACCACCACCAACAACAACAACATCAAGAAGAACCACCCACAGCACCCCCTAAAAACAACAACAACAAGAATCATCAGTAGCACCACTACCACCTCCACTTCTACCACCACCAACAACAACAACACCAACACTAACAAACTAAACCAAGCAAAAAAAGAAAAAAAAAAAGAAAAGAAATTATTTGTTCATTCTTTCTTTCAGAGCTGCAGTAATATCAACCAGTTTAAAAATGAAGACTTACCGATTCTTCCAACTTCTTCTCTTAGTACACTGCTATACACAAGGATTTATCTTCAGTAAAATATCCATAAGTAAGTAGAAGAACCTTTTTTTTTTACTCTATTTTAACTCTATTTTTTTTAATATAGTTTTACTATATTTTATAATATAAAATTTTTTATTATATTTTGCTATATTTTATTATATAATTTTACTATATTTTGGCTATATTATATTTTAATTATATTTTTACTAAATTTTAAAATATAATTTTACTAAATTTGAACTATATTTTTTAATATAATGTTACTATAATTTTACTATATTTTTCACTATATTTTAACTATTTTTTTACTATAACTTTAAAATATAATTTTACTAAATTTTAGCTATATTTTTAAATATAATTTTACTACATTTTACTATATATTTTAACTATATTTAAAAAATATAATTTTGCTATATTTTTCACTATATTTTACTAAATTTTAACTATATTTTACTATATTTTCACTACAATTTAAAATATAATTTTACTAAATTTTAACTATATTTTACTTTATTGTTTCCATGGTTTACTATGTTTACACTGTGAAGGCATGTGACCTAGTTGTTAAGGTGTTGGACCCATAATCATATGGTCAAAGGTTTAATTCTTTGAGTGGCTGATACAGTTGATCTTGACCAAAACATTTTCACATGACTACTTCTGCCAGGAGTTGCATCTGCTAAATAGTATCAGCAATAATCAGCTTCTTTTTTATTGTATATTTACTGTGTATACTAGTATATTTACAATATACTAATATATGTACTGTGTACTAGTATATTTACTATGTAGTGATATATATACTATGTAGTAGTATTTTTACTATATACTGATATATATATATATATATATTGTATACTAGTATATTTACAATGTACTGATATATATGTACTGTGTACTAGTATATTTACTATGTACTGATGTATATATACTGTGTACTAGTATATTTACTATGTACTGATATATATATACTGTATACTAGTATGGACATGCCCACAAAGTAAGAAAACAGCACAGTTCCCATGACTTTCGGAAACATTTTTTCACGCTCAGAGTTGTTGAAGCATGGAACAAACTACCTGCATCAGTTGTTAGCTGTCGAGACACTGCATCCTTTAAGGCCTCCATGCTTCCCGAGATCCGCCAACACTACAGCTAACACATACAAACATGTACTTCCCTGGCATTTGTGTATTATTCTATGTACTATATTGACGAGTTGTAGTGCACCTGAGCACTTTACACAATAATTTCATTATTATTATATTTACTATGTACTGATATATTTACTATGTACTGATATATTTACTATGTACTGATATATATACTGTATACTGATATATATATATATATATATATATATATACTGATATATATATATATATATATATATATACTGTATACTAGTATATTTACTATATACTGATATATATATATATATATATATATATATACTGTATACTAGTATATTTACTTTATTTTTTATTGGAGTTTAAAGTTTAGTATCGGAAGGTAAACAACTTTATGAATGACAGCTAACAACAAATAGCAACACCACCAACACCACCACATACACTGACACCAACACTACCACTTACACTGACACCAACAACACCACTTACACTGACACCAACAACACCAACACTACCAACACCAACACTGACACCAACACTGACACCAACAACACCAACACTACCAACACTGACACTACCACTTACACTGA
>OZ024749.1:41896842-41927323 GCA_964016885.1 Eledone cirrhosa
GAAACAATTATTGAAATGGATAAGCAAATGGAGCAAACAAACCCAGATATTTTTTCTACTCAATAAGGGGGAAAGAGTGTGTGAGTTAATCAATGTTGTTTGCCTGTTTCATACCGGAGTTGTAGATAAAGAACTTAAGAAAATAGAAAAGTACTAAGACCTGGAATATGAAATACAGAGAATCCATGTTATCATCATCCCAATTGTAATAGAAGCCTTAGGGACAGTGACAAGAAGTTTGAACAGTTAGTTGAAGATGTTGGATATAGAGGCTGAATTTCCTAATTCTGTAGAAAGCTTGTTTGTATGACACAGCAACGACAGTATGAAAGGTGTTAGATATACCTAAGGCTAGAACGGCTTGAAGTTTAACTGGTTAGTTGAAGAAGTTGGTATAGAGGTGAATTTCCCTGACTCTTCAGAAGGTTTGTTTGCTTGGTACAGCATGAACCATATGAAAAGTGCTAGATGTGCCTAAGGTTGCAGTGGGCAGCTTGATATCTAGCAATCCAAATACCTGTAACAAGGAATAACTGAGTAAAGAGAGCAGATAATAATAATAATGATTTCTACTTTAGGCACAATAATAATGATTTCTACTTTAGTTACTGACCAGATAAGCTACTGGCCAAATGAGCCACTGACCAGATGAACAACTGGCCAGATGAGCTATTGACCAGATGAACAACTGGACAAATGAATAACGGGATAGATGAGCTATTGACCAAATAAGCTACTCATCAGATGAACAACTGACCAGATGAACAACTGACCAGACCAAAATCTGATCAGATGGTCACCAGATTATCTGGTTATTCAATCTGGTCAGATGAACGTCTGTAGTAGTATTAGTAGTGGTGGTGGTAGTAGTAATGGTTGTAGTAGTAGTGGTGGTGGTAATAGTGATGGTTGTAGTAGTAGTGGTGGTGGTGGTGGTAGTAGTGACAGTTGTACTAGTAGTGGTGGGTGGTGGTGGAGACATGGTTGTTTCATAAGGAATTAATGAGAAAAGCTGGTTGAAATCTGATAACTAAATATTTAAAGTATTAATGTACACACACACATCCACCACACACACACATACATCCACCATACACACACACACATCCACCATACACACACATCCACCACACACACATCCACCATACACACACATCCACCATACACATACACATCCACCATACACACACACACATCCACCATACACACACACACATCCACCATACACACACACACATCCACCATACACATACACACATCCACCATACACACACACACATCCACCATACACATACACATCCACACACACATCCACCATCCACACACACATCCACCACCCACACACATACCATATGCACACACACATACAATCATGCACACCCACACACACACACATTCACATACTTTCTCTCTCTTACACATACTTATTTCTTGCTACAAACACAAATATGTTGCTACATGCACACATATTTGTTGTTACACACACAAACACGCACTCTCTCTCATATAGACATACATGTATTCACATATACACACACACACACTCTGTTTTTCTCTGTAAATATATATATATATATAGATTTATATACTTACTTATATATATATATATAGATTTATATACTTATATATATACTTATATATATATATATATATATATATATATATATATATATATATATATATATAAGAACAGAAGATGGTTAAAGGAATTCCATGTATTTTATTATGCGCATTTCAAAAACAAATATCATGCAATAATATTTGTGTTTTCATCAGATAAAACAGGAAGTATATAAATATATATATATATATTTATATACTTACTTATATATATACTTATATATATATATATATATATATATATATATATATATAAGTATATATATAAGTAAGTATATATATAAGTAAGTATATAAATATATATATATATAAGTATATATATAAGTAAGTATATAAATATACTTACTTATATATATACTTATATATATATATATATATATATAAGTATATATATAAGTAAGTATATTTATATATTTATATAAATCTTATATATTTATATAAGTAAGTATATTTATATATTTATATAAATCTCTCTCTCTCTCTCTCTCTCTCTATATATATATATATATATATATTTATATACTTACTTATATATATACTTATATATATATATATATATATATAAGTATATATATATATAAGTATATATATAAGTAAGTATATAAATATATATATATATAAGTATATATATAAGTAAGTATATAAATATACTTACTTATATATATACTTATATATATATATATATATATATATAAGTATATATATAAGTAAGTATATTTATATATTTATATAAATCTTATATATTTATATAAGTAAGTATATATATATATATATATATATATATATATATATATATATATATATATATATATATATATATAGATTTATATACTTACTTATATATATACTTATATATATATATATATATATATATATATAAATATATATATATAAATATATGTAATGAGTATAACCAAAGTTGCAGCTGCACAGTAGCAGATGAACATTTGAATATATATATATATATATATATATGTATAGTTGAAGGGTTGCAAGATAAATGCATCCATAGGTGGTATGCCGGTTGAGCACTCGATGCTCGCGCAGAGCAGAGTATAATATTATAAAGAACGAGGCGGTGGATTGGCAGTATAGGTAGAGAGTCGGACACAATGCTTTGAAGCATGGAGTTACGTCCCTTTATGATCTGAGTTCAAATCCCGCCGAAGTTAACTTTGCCTTTCATCCTTACGGGGTCGATGAAATAAAGTACCAGTAATGTACTGGGTAATTGCTGGCCTTGTGCCTAAAGTAGAAACAAATATTATAAAGAACGAGGAATCAGTGTTGCATCATTCACAAGGATCTTTGACTGGAGAGTTGGGTTTGCTCTGTAACAGATCTTGCCTGAAGCTGATCGACGGAGAAACATATGGAATATGTTAATAATTGTTTCTACTTTTGGCACAAGGCCAGCAATTATCCCAGTGTATTACTGGTACTTTATTTTATCGACCCCATAAGGACGAAAGGCAAAGTTAATGTGAGATAATGCAACTCTGATTACTTATTATATATATATATATATATATATATACATATATATATATATACATATATATATATATATATATATATATATATATATGTATGTAGGAGGTGAGTTTTATTGTAGCACAATAAAGAAATGCAAATATCAGATAAGTAGCACTCTACAGTTTGTAGGACTGGAGTATAAATAATATAAGATCAAAAGATGGTTAAAAGTGTTCCAAGTATTTTATTATGCGCATTTCAAAAACAAATATCATCATGGGATGATATCTGCATTCTGGGGTTGGAAAAGGTAAGGAAGAGGAAGAAATATTTCTTCCTCTTCCTTACCTTTTCCAACCCCCCCTCACTTTTTCCCAATCTCATACATCCATCTTAATTTATTTTTCATATGTTGATTTAAAACTTCACTATTCACAAGTGTTTTTTAAGCTTCATATCATGTCTCCCTATTTTATCTGATGAGAACGCAGATATCATCCCATGATGATATTTGTTTTTGAAATGTGCATAATAAAATACTTGGAACCCTTTTAACCATCTTTTGATCTTATATTATATATATATATATATACACACACACACACTCTCTCTCCTTGGAGGTATGGTCAATATTGGGCCTCAAAATCTTAGGTACCACTTTTGTTCCATGTATGAGAATCAATAAATAATATAATATATATATGTATATATAGTAATAATAATAAATATGAAGACTAAAATCCAAAGAGGGCTCGATAAGGATAAATATATATCAAATTTATAAGGACCCTAGAGCAAATATTTCACCCGTTGAGGGTGAAAGCAGCAATTCTTTGCTTAAACTTTAATCTGTTATTTTAATAAATATATATATATATAGAGAGAGAGAGAGAAAGAGAGAGTGAGAGAGAGAGAATGTGTGTTTATATATATATATATATATATATACACACACGTCCTCTCTCTTCCCCCCCCCCCCTCTCTCTCTATATATATATCATAAGAACACACACATCCACCCCAAATACAATATATGCTCAGACTATTGTGTCATGTTGTGGGACTCTTGGGACCATCAACAGTTCTAAGATGGTGGATGACTGTCAAAGTGTCACCTGACATCACAACTAGTTAAGAAATGGTTCTGATGACAACTACACCCTCACAATAACCCCCCCCCCCCCACACACACACATCCATACCCTCTCTTATCATCATCATCATCATTGCTATCATCTATCTTTGTCATTGGCATCATCCTCATCACCACCGTCATTGTCATCAATATCATCATCACCATCATTATCATCACCTACATCACTCCACTCCCTACTTCTCTTTCTCTCCCTACTTCTCTCTCTCCTTACTTCTCCCTCTCTTTCTCTCCGTACTCCTCTCTCTTTCTCTCCATACTTCTCTCTCTCTTTCCCTCCCTATTTCTCCCTTTCTCTCCCTACTTCTCTCTCTTTCTCTTCCTATTTCTCTCTCTCTCCCTCCCTATTTCTCTTTCTCTCCCTACTTCTCTCTCTCTCTGTCCCTACTTCTCTTCCTTTCTCTCCCTACTTCTCTTCCTTTCTCTCCCTACTTCTCTTCCTTTCTCTCCATACTTCTCTCCCTCTCTTTCTCTATCTCTCTTTTTCTCTCCGTGGAAGAACCTGGCTGTGTTCAAACCTGTACAGGGATGGGCTCCACCAGGTTTAAATGTCCCTACGACCACACCAAGAGTTTAGGGCCCATGGATATGGCACGTCAATCCAAAACATGTGCAGGATTTGAACTCAAAGCATAAAAAAAGCTGTAACTAAATACAAATTTGTGTAAGTTTGTGTGTATATATGTGTGTGTTTGTGTGAATGTTTGTGTATATGTTTGTGTGCATAAGTGTGTCATTTAGCTGTGTGATTGGGAGGTATGCTGTATGTATACGTGGTGACAGTTTGTGTGTATGCTTGTGTATGTGTGTGTGAGTCATTTAGATCTGTTTGTGTGTTTATATATATGTGTGTTTATGTGTGTGTTTATATATATAGTCACTATTTATGTGTGTGTATATGTAATCTCAGTGTATGTGTGTGCATATGTGTCATTTGATGTATGTTTGTATGTGTACATGTTTTGTTTTTGGGCGTGTCTGCACACACGCGCATGTGTGTGTGTATGTGTCTGCGTGTGCATGTGTATATGTGTGTTTTTTTGTCATTGTAATCATTTTTATCAGTGTGGCATCAAGAATTAAATAAAAAGAAAAAAAAGGTCTTGTCTGCCAAAATGACATTGTAAGTGAAACAAGTTGTTGCTATATTTAACTTTAGAAGCAACCATCACCATCACTTAGAAACCACCACCACTGCCGCCACCATCATCACTTGACAAGCATCATCATCACTTAAAATTCAGCATCAGCAGTACCATTATTTGAAAACCGCCATCAACCCTTGAAAACTCCCATCACCATTCCGCAATAACCACCATCACTTGAAAAAAACCCACCACCATTATCTTATCATCCCTCAAAAACCACCAATATTATCACTCGAAAGCCACCCTCACTTGAAAACCACCATCACCATCACTTAAAAAAACCCCACCATCACTTGAAAACCATCAGGATCATCCCCTGAAAACCAGCATCAGCAAAATCTTCCCTTGAAAACTATCATTATCTCTTGATAATGGGCGGTGGATTGGCAGTATCGATAGAGGGTCGGACGTCATGCTTTGACGCATAGAGTTACGGCCCTTGCCATTCTGAGTTCAAATCTCGCCAAGGTCAACTTTGCCTTTCATCCTTGCGGGGTCGATAAAATAAAGTACCAGTAATGTACTGGGTAATTTCTGGCCTTGTGCTAATAGTAGAAACAATTATCTCTTGATAACCACCATTACCATCATTTAAAAAAACCTGCCACCATCACCTCACTATCACTTGAAAACTACCACCATCATCACTTGAAAATCACCATCACCTCACCATCACTTGAAAACCACAACCATCACCTTACCATCACTTGAAAACCACCATCACCTGAAAACCTCATCAAGCCATCAAATTCTCATCTGGAAAGAACTGTTAAAGAAATCAGAAACGTTATCTGTTGACTTGTGTTTCTTTAACTAAACAATACAATAGTCTCAGACGGCTGTTTAAATTATGTTCCCACTTTTTTTCCACTGTTATTTTAGTTGTATTTTGACTCTCTTTTATATGTATGTAAACAGTGTTGTCCTTTTTTCTCCTTCCCCTCCACCTGCCAACTCCCCTCTCCGCCTCAAGCCATAACACCCATACGACCTAATGATGTTGGGTGGATGGATGACTCAGTTTGTAAGTCTAGTATAGTAGTCATGCACTCTATGATATAATAGATAGATAGATATCAACAGATGGTAACTGGATAGCTACAGTCTGGGCTGGTGCAACCATCAAGGCCAACTAGGCAGCTGCTTAGGGCACATTACTGAACCTTAAAGGATGACTGTTTTATACATATTTGTATCAACAGATGGTAACTGGATAGCTACAGTCTGGGCTGGTGCAACCATCAAGGCCAACTAAGCTACCTCAGAGAGACACATTACTGAACCTTAACCCTTTAGCATTTAAACTGGCTTTATCTGGCCAGAATTCTCTCTCCTCTTTCTGTTCAAACTGGCTGTAACTGGCCACTTATACTTATGTTAAGGTATTGATCTCAAAATAAATAATATCAAAATCTCATAGATTCGATATTATGTGAGGTAATTATGTGAGGTAAAGCCTTTACTGTGAAAATTTAATAGTAAATATAGAGTAATGTAAATGGTAAAGGAACATGGTTTAATACATATTTATGTCAACTGATGGTGATTGGATAGCTACAGTCTGGGCTGGTGCTACCATAAAGGTAAACTAGTTAGCTACGTAGGGCACATACCTGGGAGAATGGGGCACACATTGTAAAGCTAGTCTAGAGCTGGCACTGGACACAGTGTGTAGATTATGATTGGATATATATAGTGTGTAGATTTTGGCTGGATATATAGTGTGTAGATGTTGAGTGGGTGTATACAGTGTATGGATGTTGACTAGGTATATACATATATATATATATATATATATATGTATGTATGTATATATGTATATAAGAGCATTGGCCTTGCAATCAAAGGCCAATGCTCTTATATACATATATACATACATATATATATATATATATATATATATATATATATGTATATATATATATATATGTATATATATATATATATATAAGAGCATTGGCCTTTGATTGCAAGGCCAATGCTCTTATATACATATATACATATATATATATATATATATATATATGTATGTATATATGTATATAAGAGCATTGGCCTCTGATTGCAAGGCCAATGCTCTTATATACATATATATATATACATATATATATATATATATGTATGTATATATGTATATAAGAGCATTGGCCTTGCAATCGAAAAGTTGTGAGTTCAATTCTCAGACCGGGTGATGTGTTGTTTCCTTGAGCAAGACACTTTATTTCACATTGCTCCAGTTTACTCAGCTGTAGAAATGAGATGATAGGGACCGGGGTCCCTATCATTCCACTGCAAAGTGGCCGTGGAGGTGCCACGGCAAAAAAAGCACCCAGCACTCACTGTAAATGAGGTTGGTGTTAGGAAGGGCATCCAGCTGTAGAAATCAAGCCAGAATCAGTTCCCATCCCACCCTTGCAAGCAGGGAAAAGTGGACGTAAAATGATGATGATGATACAGTGTGTAGATATTGACTGGATATATATATATATATATGTAGGAGGTGAGTTTTATTGTAGTACAATAAAGCAATGCAGATATCAGATAAGAAGCACTCTACAGTTTGTAGGACTGGAGTATACATAATATATAAGATCAAAAGATGGTTAAATGAGTTCCATATATTTTATTATGCGCATTTCAAAAACAAATATCATCATGCAATAACATTTGTGTTTTCATCAGATAAAATAGGAGGACATGATATGAAGGTTAAAAACACTTGTGGATAGTGCAGTTTTAATTAATATAGATATATACAGTGTGTAGATATTGACTGGATATATATATATATATATATACAGTGTGTAGATATTGACTGGATATATATATATATATATATATATATATATATATATATATATATATATACAGTGTGTAGATGACTGGATATATATAGTGTGTAGATATTAACTGGGTGTATATAGTGTGTAGATGTTGACTGGATAGATATGGTGCATATGGTAATGGTAGTGGTGATGATGATGATGGTTGTAGCAGTAGTAGTAGTGGTGGTAGTAGTGCTATTCAGTGCAGACATCTCTTATACCTGTGTTTTCCCTCCTCCTCCCATCAGTAGCCCATGATAGTGACAGTGGTGGTGGTGGTGGAGATGATGGTAGTGGTGGTACTGGTGATGGTGGTGGTGATAGTGATTGTTGTGGTGATGGTGATGGTAGTGGTTGTGGTGATGGCTGTGGTGGTGGTGGTGGTGGTGGTGATGGTGATAGTAATGGTGATGGTAGTGGTGATGGTAGTGGTTGTGGTTGTGGTGGTGATGGTGGTGGTGATGGCTATGGTAGTGGTGGTGATGGTGTTGTTGATGGTGGTAGTGATGGAGATGGTAGTGGTGATGGAGATGGTAGTGGTTATGATGGTGATGGTGGTGGTGATGGTAGTGGTGATGGAGATGGGAGTGGTTTATGATGGTGATGGTGGTGGTGATGGCGATGGCAATGGTGGTGGTGATGGTGATGGTAGTGGTGCTGCTGGTGATGGAGGTGGTGATGGTAGTGGTGCTGCTGGTGATGGTAGTGGTGCTGTTGGTGATGGCGATGGTGATGGTGATGGTAGTGGTGCTGTTGGTGGTGGTGATGGTAGTGGTGCTGTTGGTGATGGTGGTGGTGATGGTGATGGTAGTGGTGCTAGGGATGTCTGTACACCTGCTGCACTGATCTGACCCTTACTTCTCTATAAATGGTAAATGGTACAGAAGACAGAGGGAGGAGGAGGGGTTAGCTGGTTCCTCTATAAATAAAATGTGTTTATAAACACATCACTATGTTTCTTCTGATAAACACTTACATTGGTGGTGTTGGTGGTGGTGGTGGTGGTGGTGGTGGTGGTGGTGGTGGTGGTGTTGGTGGTGGTATTGGTGGTGGTGGTGTTGGTGGTGTTGTTGGTGGTGGTATTGGTGGTGTTGGTGGTGGTGGTGGTGGTATTGGTGGTGTTGGTGGTGGTGGTGGTGGTGTTTGTGGTGGTGGTGGTGGTGGTGGTGGTGGTGGTGGTGTTGTTGGTGGTGGTATTGGTGGTGGTGGTGTTGGTGGTGTTGTTGGTGGTGGTATTGGTGGTGGTGGTGGTGGTGGTGGTGGTGTTGGTGTTGTTGGTGGTGGTGGTAGTAATGGTGGTGGTGGTGGTGGTGGTGGTAGTAATGGTGGTGGTGGTGGTGGTGGTGGTGGTATTGGTGGTGCTGTTGGTGTTGTTGGTGGTGGTGGTAGTAATGGTGGTGGTGGTGGTGGTGGTGGTGGTAGTAATGGTGGTGGTGGTGATGACCAGCATTGACAACACCAACATCATTACCACATCCCCAACCACCACCGCCACCAACAACAACATCATTACCACATCCGCCCACCATTGCCACCACCGCCACCAACAACAACATCATTACCACATCCCCCAACCACCACCACCACCGCCACCACCATCATTACCACATCCGTCCACCATTGCCACCACCGCCACCAACATCAACATCATTACCACATCCCCACCACCACCACTGCCACCGCCACCACCATCATTACCACATCCGCCCACCATTGCCACCACCGCCACCAACATCATTACCACATACCCCAACCACCACCACCACTGCCACCAACATCATTACCACCACCGCCACCGCCACCAACAACAACATCATTACCACATCCCCCAACCACCACCACCACTGCCACCAACATCATTACCACCACCGCCACCGCCACCAACAACAACATCATTACCATATCCCCCAACCACCACCGCCACCAACATCATTACCACATCCACCCACCATTGCCACCACCGCCACCAACAACAACATCATTACCACATCCACCCACCATTGCCACCACCACCACCAACACCAACTGCATTACCACCATCACTAACAACAACAACAACACTTACCAGCATCACCACCATCTTCACCATCACCAACAACAACAATAAATTTATCTTCTGTATTTCTCACAAATTTTCTTTTTCTTTTCTTTCTTCCCCCCCTCCTCCCACCTTTTCACCTGCTGCTTCCCCCTGCCTAGATGTGACAACGGAGAAGAACTCTTACCTGGTTGGTGACCGTGTCAACATATACTGTATTTGTACCAACAAAACTCTGATACAAAACAAGAGCTTGTACTTTTTTGATGCAAAAACTGACAAGAATTACCACAACACCAACAAAACCATACTGAACAGCCATGGTAAAACGGCCATAGTTTTAACTCTTGTCAATGTTACTAAAGGTGGTTACAACATTGCCTGTCGATTAACTAATGATACCGACCGGTTCCATTTTGGTTTAGCCTCTTTTGATGTTGGATGTAAGTATATATATATTATTCTTATTTTGAAATTTAGTAGAAATAGAAGCTTTTGCCATATTTTTGACTAAATTTCAAACTTCACTTGCTGTTTCAAAACAAACTTATTCTTATTTTGTTACAGGGTGGCAGATTGGCATAATCAGTAGAGCGTCAGACAAAATGCTTTGTCGAATTTAGTTATGACTTTCTACATTCTAAGTTCAAATCCTGCCAAGGTCAACTTTGCTCTTTATCTTTTCCAGGGTCAATGAAATAAAGAACCAGTCAAATACTGGGGTGGATTTAACTCTTTAGCATTTAAACTGGCCAGAATTCTCTCATCTCTTTCTGTTCAAATTGGCTGTAACTGGTCACTCATACTGATGTTAAGGTATTGTTCTCAAAATAAATAATATCAAAATCTCATAGATTTGATATTATGTAAGATAAAGCCTTTACCATGAAAATATAATAATAAATATAGAGTAATATAAATGCTAAAGGGTTAATCAACTTTCATTCCCCCCTGAATTGCTGGCCTTGTGCCTAAATTAGAAACCATTATTATTATTATTATGATGATGATGATGATGATACTTGAATGTAAGCCAATGGGAATATAAACCAACCGCACTATTTTATGTCTGAGAAATGGGCAAACATCCAAACTTTATTTACGTAGAATTTGAAGTTGGTGAAAATCATCAAAATATTGATCCTGAATATAGTTAAAAAGTGTCAATGAATTGTTTATACTTGCTGACTATAATTCTAATGAAATGCTTGATATTTCAATTAATGAAGTATTTAGAGGGATTTACCAAAATTATTATTTCAGTACTAAGATTAGTAACATAGGTTCTTATGTAAAATTGTGTTGGAAGATTTTAATTTAAACAGGAACTTTTTAAAATGGATGGTTTTGTTTGATAGAATCAGGCTGGATTTGGCTGGTTTGGTATCCAAAGGGTTAAATAAGAACCCTTTAAAACAGGTGGTTTTGTTTCTTAGAACCAGAGCTGGTTTCAAGAGGGTTGGTATTAAGAAGGTTAAATAGTTTAACATATATTTTCCATGCTTGCATGGATTAAATGAGTTGTCACATTCTGAGGCTAGGCAGATCAGTCAGGTGACTGTGGGCATGGTTTCTATGGCTGTATGCCCTTATTAATGCCAACTACTTCGTGGCAGGATGGACAGGGTGTTTTATTACTACGCCACCACTACCACTGTACAGAGTGTAGGGAATGTATTGTTCAGTTTCCACGAAAAATGTTAGATACAGTTAAATATGTTATGTGAAATGTTTACAGTTAAAGTTTCTGTGAAATGTTTACAGTTAAACAGTTTCTGAGAAATGTTTACAGTTAAACAGTTTCTGAGAAATGTTTACAGTTAAACAGTTTCTGAGAAATGTTTACAGTTAAATAGTTTCTGTGAAATGTTTAGTTAAACAGTTTCTGTGAAATGTTTAGTTAAATAGTTTCTGAGAAATGTTTAGTTAAATAGTTTCTGAGAAATGTTTACAGTTAAATAGTTTCTGTGAAATGTTTACAGTTAAACAGTTTCTGAGAAATGTTTACAGTTAAACAGTTTCTGTGAAATGTTTTTCAGTTAACAATGTTTCAATGTAAAATGTGAATGTGCATGGCTCAGTGATTGGAACAATGTGGTGATGAGATCAATTCTCGGGCTGGGTGATGTGTTGTGTCCTTGAGCAAGACACTTTATTTCACATTGCTCCAGTTTACTCACCTGTAGAAATGAGTTGCGATGTCACTGGTGCCAGGCTGTATTGGCCATTGCCTTTCCTTTGGACAACGTTGGTGGTGGGGGATGTTTATGCAGGTGTGACAAACCTCATATATTCTAGCCAGGGAAAAAAAGCAAAATGAATGTTTCACCTTCGAAACAGATGATTTAAAGAAGAAGAATGTAAAAAAATGTTCAATGAAATATATTTTGTAATCTTTAATCTAGATAGTTATTTATATGTGTAACTAAAACCACCCATTATAAACATATTAGTTCAATTGCTTCTAATCATCATCATTTTACGTCTGCTTTTCCCTGCTTGCAAGGGTGGGACGGGTCCTTTTCAGCACAGCATCTCTCCATTCGTCACGGTCCTTTGTCATCTCCTCTGTGAGCTTCAGCAATCTGACGTCAGCTCTCACTACCTCCGCTCATGTTTTTCATAGTCTTCCTCTACTGCGTCTTCCTTCCACCAGGATTGCTTGGCACTTCTTCACCCAGCGGTCATCTTTCATGTGCATCACATGGTCATACCAACACAGTCTTTTCTCCTGCACATTGAAACTAATTTTCTGAGAATTTTTTTATAGTTTTATTTATTTAGACAGGAAGAAGGGGTTGTGCCCTTAGACAATGACTTTGCAACTCATTTCTACAGCTGAGTAAACTGGAGCAATGTATAATATAATATATAATAGATATATATATGATATATATATATATATATATATATATATATATATATGTATATATATCATCATCATCATCGTTTAACGTCCATCTTCCACGCTTGCATGGGTTTGGACGGGAGTTTTCCTACTTGAGGCAAGAGTGGTTGTCTTGCTCGCATAGGACTGTCTGGTGGGTTTTCTACGGCTGGATGCCCTTACTAACACCAACCACGTTTACAGTGTGGACTGGGAGGTTTTTACCGTGTTACCTACACGGCCACATTACAGCGGGGACTGTGTGTTTTTTTGTCGTGACACCTACACAACCTCATTTGTTTCGAACTGGATGTTGTGGTACCAACATAACTTTACATTGAAAGTACAAAGTGAAACCTACTACTGACAGTAGTAGGTTTCACTTTGTACTTAGATAATATACTATATATATATGTCTATCTATATATATCTACTAGCATTAAAGCCCGGCGTTGCTCGGGGTCAGTAAGTTACCAAAGTTAGGTTGCACCACCCATTTTATGGCGGCACTTTTTTGTCTGCAGGCACTGGGTGAATGAATTGCAGACCTGGACTGCCGAAGCAGGAGCTGCGCCAGCAGATGTAAGATGATGATGATGATGTATATGTATATATACATCATCATCATCAAGTGGTCGTGGAGGTGCCACAGTAAAAAAGCACCCAGCACTCACTGTAAATGAGGTTGGTGTTAGGAAGGGCATCCAGCTGTAGAAATCAAGCCAGAATCAGTTCCCGTCCCACCCTTGCAAGCAGGGAAAAGCGGACGTAAAAATGAGGATGATATATGTATATGTATGTATATAATATAACATTCTGAAATGTAACAAAAAACAACAAAAAAGAAACGGATGCATCTATATATGATATATATACATATATAAGATGCAATTGCATTTGAAAAAGAAGAAAGATATTTCTACTGAAATATTTACTCATTAGACTGTATTTGTGATCTACAAACTCTCAAAACCCTTCCCCCAGCTACCTCCTTCCCCCTTTGTTGTGTCTGGGTTTTACCATTGGACTAAATCAGCTGTTTTTCTTGGAAATTTACTGAACTCTGACCCCCCCCCCCCTAATACATTAGTTTTTTATAAAACAATAAAAACAAACAGCAACAACAACTATATGAAAACAAAAACAACTGCGTCTTAAACAATTTCTCAGAAATTAATCACGCGATTTGCAGATTGGCAATCGTTTTAAGGCTTCTTCGTTCTGAGAATTGTGTTAATTATCACTATTGTTTTCCAGAGAATTTTATCTTTATTTTTTTTATATTTATCTATCTGTTTATTATTTTATTTCGTTCTATTTCATTTTATTTTATTTTATTTTTAGATTATAAATTTCTTGGTTTTTCTTCTGTTGACTGTCACCAGTATTTCTGTAACACTCATCATATCTACTATACACACATGCACACACACAGACACACACACATATATGTGTGTGTATTTACATATTTGAAGATATGAATCTATGTATGTATATATATACACACATGTATAATATATATATTATATATATATATATTATATATATTATATATATATATAATATATATTATATATAATATATATATATAATATATATATATATAATATATATATATATAATATATATATTATATATATATATACACACATACATAGATTCATATCTTCACATATATATGTGTCTGTGTGCATGTGTGTATAGTAGATATGTTGAGTCATCATCATCATCATCATCATCATTTCATTTTACGTCCGCTTTTCCCTGCTTGCAAGGGTGGGACGGGAACTGATTCTGGCTTGATTTCTACAGCTGGATGCCCTTCCTAACACTAAGCCATGTGCCTTCACAGTATAGAGATAAACTAGAATACTATAATGCGCCATGGCAAAAAAGCACCCAGCACTCACTGTAAATGACGTTGATGTTAGGAAGGGCATCCAGCTGTAGAAATCAAGCCAGAATCAGTTCCTGTCCCACCCTTGCAAGCAGGGAACAGCGGACGTAAAATGATGATGATATATTGAACATTAATAATAATGTTTGATATAACCCATACGTACATATCTATATGTATATATATGTATATATGTGTGTACGTGTGCATACTTACACCCATATATATATATATGGGTGTATATCTATGGGTATTTTTAAATGAAATTTTGAAATTATTGTTTTTGTTTTCTTTTGTAAATTATAATTACCTTTTCAGATCCACCAGATCTTGGCTCCGTTTGGTTTGAGAATTTGGATTATTATCAGTTAGCAATCAATGTAAAACCCAAGAAAGTTACCTTTAACGATTATTGGAAGGTAACATGGACATTCCGGTAAGCTAGACTTTGATTTCTTTAAATAACACTTTTTATATTAAACTCCCTCTCTAAAACTACCTTCCAGCTCTTTAGTTTAACCCTTTCATTGCCATATTTCTAATGAAAGACATTAATTATGATGATTATGATTTTCAAATCATTTTGAAAATATTCAAGATATTGGAAGGATTTAATAAAGTAACTATTAATATTCGAATTGTTTGCAAGCAATAATATTATTCTAATATTATTATTATTCATTCGTGAATACGTTTAGGTATCCGCCATGTTAGAGCAAAAACAATTTTGGTTTTTAATAAAGTTACTAATTTTCTTATTATTAAGCTGGTGTTTGGAACATAACATAAAAGAGGTTCTTGCATAAAATTATGATGGAAGATTTTTAGATAACTATAAACATTTTAAAATAAACAGTTTTGAATCATAGAACCAAGGGAGTCGTAGGGGTACTGATTTTTAAAAAAATCCTGGCAGAGCCCATCTCTCCAAGTCTGAATACAGCAGATTTCTTCCAGAGAAATATAGAGAGTGAAAAAGAGATATTGAGGAAGAATCGACCCCAGTATTAGACTGGTACCTTTTAACTGTGTGCCACAGTATGTTAGTGTACCCCTATACTAAATACTACTTACTAAACATCATAATATGTTAGGCTACCTCTACACTACTATACACTACTATATGCATTATGCTATTCTAGTCTCCATGCATACGTCATAATATGTTAGTCTGCCCCCACACTACTATACATTATAGCAGGCATGTCAAACTGTGAAAGCCACATGGGTCACATATGTGTTGTCTGAGGTCCACACATGACAACAATTGCATACATTACAACTATTTTTTTAAATTTTATATTACGAAGATAAAACATGCTCGCTCTGTAAAAACCTTTCTGCGAACCGCAGGTGTGCTTGCAAAGGGCTGTATATTTGACATACCTGCATTATAGTATTCTAGTTTATCTCTATACTGTGAAGGCGCATGGCTTAGTGGTTAGAGCATTGGGCTTGCAATCGAAAGGTTGTGAGTTCAATTCTCGGACCGGGTGATGTGTTATTTCCTTGAGCAAGACACTTTATTTCACGCTGCTCCAGTTTACTCAGCTGTAGAAATGAGATGATAGGACTGGGGGCCCTATCATTAAATCACCCAAGACACCTCCAACAAGATATACCTTGGAGGAGGCCAGCTAAACCTGCATAGGTGTGAGCTGTCACACACACTATACTGACCAATAACTGTGTAACTGTGCTTTTATTACAGAGATCCTGAGAGAAGGAGGATCTTTGAAGATAACTGTCCATGTTTGAAGCACAGCTGCCAGTGCAAAAACCCATTTCATTGTGTTGTGGAAGAAATGTGTTACCTAAGAAACATCCAGTATAAATTTCATGTTGTTGGTATCAACTTTTATGGGCAATATAACAAAACATTCTATGTCACATCAGACTTGAAAACAGGTAAGTTAACGAGTTTATAATTATTTGTACAAATTAACCCCAGTTTTATAGAGATGGAATCAATTTAATCTTCCAGTGACCATATTTCTAATGAAATACATTGCCTATGTGTTTCATTTTAATGTTTAAAATATTGAAGAGTTTGGAAGTGTTGAATAAAATAATTCACTTTTTTCATCTTAATCCTTTAGTAGTTACATTACTCTATATATACTATTGTATTTACATGGTAAAGACTTTACTTCACATAATTATCTCGCATAGTATTGAATCTATGAGATTTTGAAATTATTTATTTTGAGAACAATATCTTAACATAAGTATGAGCAGTCAGTTATGGCTGGTTTGAACTGAAACAGGTGAGAGAATTCTGACTGGATATGGCTGGTTTAAATGCTAAAGGATTAAGTAATAATGTCCTGTGCCATATCGAACCATATTAGGAAGGCATTCTTGAAAAGTACAAAACAGCACTATGACTGTATCACTTTAAAAATTCAAGTCTTTGTTTTAGTTTAATACTGCAAATTTCCACAAAGATCTCTCCACTGGTAAAAACACTATAACTATTTGAATTAACAAAATGTATTTTTGAAATATTTCCTACTGAGTCATTGTATGTTAAGAGTTAAACCAAATATAAACATAGCGTAAAACATCATCACCATCCTCATCACCTCCACCTTCATCACCATCATCATGAGTTTTATGTCTATTTCCCTCATACTAGCATGAATTGAACGAGACCTTTTTGTGGCAGATTTCTATAGCTGGATGCCCTACCTGATGTCAACCTACACTTATTTATTGAAGTCAGATACAGATCTTTGCACATCTAACTACTGAGCTTTGGGACTTCGTTTTACGCAGGACCTAAACAAATACGACCACACGTAATGTCATATGCAAAGAGAAGAGAATTAAAATGAATGAAGAGACAGACAAACACTCACCCCACCCCCACCCCCATATATATATATATATATATGTGTAAACATTAAAATATTTTTATTTGATTTTTAGAAGTGAGGTCATTTAGTGTAAGAAATTAAAATCTTATTATCTCAGATAATTTGCCATTTAATTAGCTTAATTAAACATTTAAATAATAATCTTGTAGGGTTTTTATTCTTCATTCTATTTCATATTTAAACTCTCTGACAGCTCATATCATCATCATCATCATCATCACTGCTTTTGCGTCCATTTTCCCACGCTTGCATGGGTTGAACGGGTCCTTTTCAACACATCATCTCTCCCTTATCCTGCATCCTTTCGTTATCTCCTCTGTGAGTTTCAGCGATTTCTTATCAGCTCTCACCACCTCTGCCCATGTCTTCCTTGGTCTACTTCTACTACGGCTTCCCTCCATTGGGATTTCCTGGTAACTCTACAGATCCCCTATGTGGTCGCATAACCTGCTAGAGTTAACAGCCAGACACCCTTAAACAGCACTTTACCAATTTAGGAAAGGAAGAACACTTCAGATAGATTGTAATTTGGGTAAAAGACATAATGATCACAATGGGAACATATTTGGTCATTGGTCTGTTGTATCAAGACTCATTTGGTGCTAAACAATAACAATGACATTGGATAATGTAGTCCAAGATAGACCATATATAAATATATTGTATGAATATGATATCTGCATTGTATATGTATATAATATCAACATTGTATGAATATATCAACATTGTAAAAATATTATATCGGCATTGTATAAATATTAATATTGAATAAATATAATATCAATATTGAATAAGTATGATATTAATATTGTATAAATATTATATAAACATTGTATAAATATAGCAATTTAGTATCCATATAATATCAATATTGAATAAATATAATATCAATATTGTATCAATATAATACTAACGTTGTATAAATATGGTATCAGTATTGTATAAACATAATATTGTATAAATATAATATCAATATTGTATCAATATAATACTAACGTTGTATAAATATGGTATCAGTATTGTATAAACATAATATTGTATAAATATAATATCAATATTGTATCAATATAATACTAACGTTGTATAAATATGTTATCAGTATTGTATAAACATAATATTGTATAAATATAATATCAATATTGAATAAATATAGTATCAGTATTGTATAAATATAATATCAGTATTTATTTATTTATTTTTTAATTCAATTTAAACGTCCGTATAGAGCTAGTAAGCCATGACTGACTAGGGGAAGTATTGAGTACTCCTTACAGTTGGTAATCGAAAGGAGCTAGTGAGACATCATCATCGATTAACATCCATCGTCCATGCTAGCATGGGTTAGACAGGTCTCGCTCATATAGGGGTTTTTCTGGCTGGTTTTCTACGGCTGTACGCCCTTCCCAACGCCAAGTAATAGTAATAATAAAAAAAATAAAAAAAGGGAATAATAAAAATAAAATTTCAAAAATTGAAGGCCAAAGGAGTCTGATAATACATAAGAAAACTAAAAAAGTATTGTATAAGTAGAACATTTGCTTATGTTTATGTTTGTGTTTTTGCAGTAAAACTTCACAACCTTCTTGAGAAAAAGGTCACAGCCACTGACACATCATTGATATTCTCATGGACATGGTTCCTCCAGGATCTTCTATCACCCTACATTATACCTATTTGTAATATTTCATATACATCTGAATGGAATAATCAAGTAAATCAATTGGTAAGTATCATCATCATACAAGACATCACCATCCTGTTATTTATAAGGCATAGTGTATTAGGATGTAATTTAAGCAAGATTGGACTGTTATTTCTAGAACCTTATTGGCTTAAATGTGGAGGTGTGTGGCCTAGTGATAAGGGTGTTGGACGTACGATCATAATATCATGGGATCGGTTCTTGGGCTGGGTTATGTGTTGTCTTCAATCCAGTATTGCTCCAGTATACTCTACTGAAAATGAGTACCAGTAATAGCTGGGGGAATTAACACTGTGATGGCCTGGCGACTTGTCCTGGAGGGAGTCTTGTACTCTAGATTGCTTAACGCCACAAAAATCGGGATTAGTACTGTCCGAATGAGCCTCTGGGTTTGAGACAGACTTTAGATTGGCTCAAATACCATGTCAACAGTGGTGATAGTTTTTTTGAAATCTTAGTTATTTTGAATATATAGACACCTACCATAGTCTGAACATGTTGCTTCCCTGGGCATGGATACATTGAAGCTCCGACGTCTGGCAATTGACTTGGTAAACACCCACAAAATTATTAACCATCTTTCCAACAACAACCCTGAGCACCTTTTTGAATTCCATGTGTCTAACACCTGTGGGCATGCCTACAAAGTCAGAAAACAGCACAGCTTCCATGACTTTCAGAAACATTTTTTCACGCTCAGAGATGCTGAAGCATGGAACAAACTACCTGCATCAGTTGTTAGCTGTTGGGACACTGCATCCTTTAAAACCTCCATACTTCTTGAAATTCACCAACACTACACCTGATATTCCCCCTCCATACACACGCACACATCATGACTCATACACTGTTCACTTTCCTGACATTTGTACATTATTCTACATACTATACATGTACATTTGTTGAGTTGTAGTGCACCTGAGCACTATACACAATAATTTCATTATTATCACCTTTCAAACCCCTCTGTGTTATATATTTGTCTTCTACAGAATACTACAGACAAACAGATGACTTTGACCAATGTAATGCCCAATACAATGTACACCATCACTCTTCAGTGTAAAGTATCGGAGAGTCTTTACTGGAGTGACCCGATAACTGTCCAGAATCGGACTTTAGCAATATGTAAGTAATTCATCTTTTATTCTTTTACTAATGTTAGTCATTAGACTATGCTCATACTGGGGCACTGCTTTGCTTTAGTCACACACACATACACACACACAGACATTCACCCATACACACACATACACCCATACATACACACATACGCACACACATAAACATTCACACACATACACATACACAACATACACACATATGCACATATGCACACATACACATATACATAAATACATATACACACAAACATGGATACACACACACACACGTGTGCACACACATGGACATACACACACACATTTTCATATCATCATTGCTTATCATCGATTAACGTCCATCTTCCACGCTAGCATGGGTTAGACGGGTTTGTCCCACTTGAGGCAAGATTGGTTGGGTGACCGTGTCTCGCTCATATAGAACTGTTTCTGGCTGGTTTTCTACAGCTGGATGCCCTTCTTATCGCCAACCACTTTACAGTGTGGATTGGGTGCTTTTTGTTGTAACACCTACACAACCACTTTACAGGGTGGACTGTGGTGCCAGAATATATATATATATATATATATATATGGTGGCTGCCAACTCGTTTTCGAGTACGGCCACTACTTTATATCCATGTAGGAGAACCACTACTGATGCGCTGAACGAGTGTGACTTTTTAGTCCAGCCAGTGACTTGAAAACTCTGGTACAAACACTACACTTGTGACAATTATTGACACATAGTGCTGGGCCCATGGTACCATGTGATGACAAGTGCAGAGAGATCTCCAGATATAAAGCAATGCCTGTGCCGTGAAGCTTTTATAGTGAGCAAAGGCACTGCACAAAGCCAGTCCCACTCTCTTAACCAAGATGATATTTACCAAAAAGAAGAACAAGTCAACATCATTGGATACCATCAGAGTTGCAGGCGTTATATCAGAGTTTTCCTTCTCCTAGAATTCTGCCTTGACAAAGGCTAAGGGGTCATCTCTCCCGGTGATTTTGGATGGCCATCGACTCTTAAGAGCTTCTTTGCCCTATGACAGGTTTTGTTTTTAGTCCTGCAGGATGTCCAAAGTCACCCTCCTCACCAAGAGTGGGGTTGCCAGTTTAGTCGCCAACGACCCGACCATGGGACAGGTTGTACTGGGATACATGTTACCAGTAGCACCAACTGGTGACCTGACATATATATATATATATATACAGACGCACATTTTTATATTTTTATATATATTATTATTTATCTTTTGTTCTATTTTGTTTTCAGCTCCCGATATGACACTACCCACAATAAACGGCAGCTACATTGACTGGAAATGTTTAGATGGCAAACATCGGTGTTTAACTGTTTTCTGGAAGGTCTGTAATATTGTTATTATGTATATAAATATGTGTGTGTGTGTGTGTGTGTGTGTGTGTGTGCGTGCGTGTGTGTGTGTGTGTGTGAAAAGTAAATGGATAGATAACACAGCAAAATGATACAGTTCAATGAAGATATATATATATATTAGTTTAACGCTTGATATAGTATGAAAAGAGTCTTAACGTTTCGGACGTTAGTCCTTCATCATAAACTAGAACGAGAAATAAAAGGAGAAATAGAAAGATGGATGAGAGTGAGAAGAGGAAGAAATAGAAAAAAAACATCATCACCACCACCATTCCAAACACACCACCACCACCACCACCACCACTCACAACCACCACCACCACCCACCACACACAACCCACCACCACCCCACTTAAACCACCACCTCCCCACTTAAACCACCACCACCACCAACACCACTCACAACCACCACCATCGCCATCACCATTCACAACCACCACCACCACTCACAACCACCACCACCACCACCCACCACTAAAACCACCACCATCACCACCACTAAAACCACCACCTACCACTAAAACCACCACCATCACCACTACCACCACCACCGCCACTAAAACCACCACCATCATCACCACAACCACCCACCACCACTCACGACCACCACCACCACCACCACTACAGCCACTACTAAAACCACCACCACTACAACCACCATCACCACTACTACAGCCACCACTAAAACCACCACCACCACCACCACCACCACTCACAACCACCACCACCACCCACCACACACAACCCACCACCACCCCACTTAAACCACCACCTCCCCACTTAAACCACCACCTCCCCACTTAAACCACCACCACCACCAACACCACTCACAACCACCACCATCGCCATCACCATTCACAACCACCACCACCACTCACAACCACCACCACCACCACCACCCACCACTAAAACCACCACCATCACCACCACTAAAACCACCACCTACCACTAAAACCACCACCATCACCACTACCACCACCACCGCCACTAAAACCACCACCGCTAAAACCACCACCATCATCACCACAACCACCCACCACCACTCACGACCACCACCACCACCACCACTACAGCCACTACTAAAACCACCACCACTACAACCACCATCACCACTACTACAGCCACCACTAAAACCACCACCACCACCGCTAAAACCACCACCACCACCACCACCACAACCACAACCACCATTCTTCAATGTTTAATTTATCAGATTCTTGATTGTTCATTGTTGATGTTGTTACAGCAAATACCTGAATATTTCCCACTAGAAGAGATAGAATATCAAAAGGTACAAGTGGAAGGTACCAATTCCAACACATTGTACACCCTCAAGTTGGCAGCCAGCGCTGTATCAGTTGACTTAACTCAACTCAGTAAATATGACTACTACCATGTTAAAATCTCTGTTGTCTTCAAGAATGGCAAACATTCTGCCATGGCTTACCAGTGTATTCCAGAACTGAAGATATGTAAGTGTTTACTTCTTTCTCATCTTTCTCAGAGATTTTCTTTTTCGCTTCACAGCTAACAACGTTAATTATTTCAACTGTTTTTCATATATTACATTCATATGTTTATTGTTCATGTTTGTTTAGACACGTGTGCGTGGACTTTATGCAGACTTATACATATGCACGTCTAAAAGATGCACACATGCCAACACATATGCATACATACATACAGACACATATACAAGTACATACACACATATAGATATGCACATATGCACATACAGGCACATACTTACATGCAGACATACACATATAGGCACATACATACATGCAGACACACACACACATATAGGCACATACATACATGGAGGAATACATGTGCATGTGTATGTGCATATATGGGTGTGCATAGGGGAGATCTAGGCATATATAAACATACATATATATGTATATATAATAATTTGAAATCTGAGCACACAGACTTTGAAGTTTCAACTTGGTTGCATCATATATCATCATCATCTTCATCATCATTTAACATCTGTTTTCCCTGCTAGCATGTGTTGGGCATGTCATCACAGACTAGTCAGTTCCCATGTGAAGTCACTGACCTCCAAGTGGGTTGGGGGCCTCACATACTTTTCCACACTCTACCGAGTCCATTTTATCACCAACATTAGGGAAGTTCTCATCTCCTTGGCATAGCTGTATAGTCTTGCTGAGCCTTTGTTTGACAGGTATTCTATGGCTGGATGCCCTTCCTAACACCTACCACTTTACAGAGTGTACTGGGTGTATTTATCATGTAGATGCCCAGCACTAGAGAGGTTTCATGTGAATGACACAACTAAAGAGTCCTCCTGACTCTATGTTTAGCAAGTTTTCTAAGGCTGGATGCCCTTCCTATCACCAACCACTTTACAGAGTGTACTGGGTGTATTTATCATGTAGTTCCCCAACACTACAGAGGTTGTCCTGTCAGTGACATAACTAAGAGTTCTCTCGACTCTGTTGGCATGGTTTTTACAGTACTTAATACTCAATTCTATTTACAGTTGACTCATGTAAATCGATCTATTAATTAACTATTGAATTCTTCTTATCAATTAAAGCTAACGACAAACCAGATTTTGTTACCGTGGAAACAAAGGATGATGAATATTGGATCAAATGGACACCAGCACGACCTGGGCTTTCTAAGAATGTTGTCTGGTGTGTTAGTGAAATAGGACTGGATATGATATCATGTCAGGTGAGATATTTCTCTTGCCAGTTTCTAAATCTTTTGCATTATTTGTTGATGTTTTTGTTGTTGTTTAGCCCCAGGTCAGCTCTGATTCAGAAGACTTATAATCAATGTTGATCCAGCTATGACCATCCTGTATTTTATTCAAACATTAATCCCGCCGAGGTTAACTTTGCCTTTCATCCTTACGGGGTCGATAAAATAAAGTACCAGTAATGCACTGGGTAATTGCTGGCCTTGTGCCTAAAGTAGAAACAATTATGTATTTATCAATCCCGTAAAGATGAAAGGCAAAGTTAATCCCGCCGAGGTTAACTTTGCCCTTCATCTTTACGGGGTCGATAAAATAAAGTACCAGTAATGTACTGGGTAATTGCTGGCCTTGTGCCTAATATAGAAACAATTATGTATTTAGGATAACATTATCCAATGTACCATTCTTTCAGAAAGCAATAACATGATTTCTGATTGTTTTAGTTGGTAGTGAAATGATTACATAGAGGTTCTATCATTGGTTTACATAATTGTTTCTACTTTTGGCACAAGGCCAGCAATTACCCAGTGCATTACTGGTACTTTATTTTATCGACCCCGTAAGGATGAAAGGCAAAGTCAACCTCGGCGGGATTTGAACTCAGATCGTAAAGGGACGTAACTATGCTGGAAAGCATGGCGTCTGACCCTCTACCGATACTGCCAATGCTGGTATATATATATAGAGAGATATATATGTATATGTATATGTGTGTGTATGTATGTGTATATATATATATATCATCATCATCATCATCATATATATATATATATATATATGAAAAGCCAATAAAGAAAAACAGCTCAGGAGAACAATACAATACAATGATGATGTATAATATATATATATATATATGCTCTTCTATCTTTCTAGAACATTGCATGGGTGACAACCAATGCCAGTATGTACCACCTAAAACTATACAATAAGTTCCGGAATTCCTTGTCTATTGGTGTGTCCTACAATGGAAAGGAAGGTAGTAGTGGTCTCACTCTGACTGAATGTTTGATTGACATAAGTGAAGGTATGTCCATTCTCCTCTCTACATCTGGCCTCTAAATACTATCCTTTCCTCACCTTTTTCTAATGAAATAATTCCTATTTCAATTACCATATATATTCAAATATAAGCTGACCCCCACCCTATTTTATATCTGAAAAATAGGCGAAAATCCAAACCCCGTATATTAACTAAGCCAGCTAATCAATACATTGTTTAGATGCCGTAGATAAGCCAACCTCCCATTTTACTATAAAAAATTGGGGTCACTTATTCCTTGGTTTATATTCAAGTATATATGGTAACTCTTAACATCCTGTAATGACTGAACAGAAAATATCTAAAAATATGTTTGTTAATTCAAATGTTTATAATATCTTTACCCTTGAACAGATTGTTGTTGAAATTTGTAGTATTATCTCTAAACACCTTGTAATGATTCAACAGAAAATATCTAAAAATCATCATCATTATCATCATCATCATTTAACGTCTATCTTCCACGCTAGCATGGGTTAGACGGGAATTGTCCCATTTGAGGTAAGATTGGTCGGGTGACCGTGTCTTGCTCGTATAGGACTATCTGGCAGGTTTTCTATGGTTGGATGCCCTTCTTTGAATTAACAAATGTGTTTGCTAATTCAAATGTTTATAGTATCTTTACTGATGGAGAGATTGTTGTGAAAATTTGCAGGTGCCCTACTTGGAGGCTTACCCAAGCAAGTTACCCCCATTTAACCCTTCTCTCTCTCTCTCTATTTACCAGGTGCCCTACGTGGAGGTTTACCCAAGCTAGACCCACCACTGATATTCTCTGCTAACCTAGAAGGTGATGTCGGTCTCCACGTGATTCTACCTGAGATAAAATGCAACAATCTACTTGGTTTACCAGCCTACTTTCAAGTTGATTATAGTCATGGTCACTACTGTACTCATGGTAAGATATTTACTTTTACTTATACTGTAAAAACTACATGGCCTAGTGGTTAGGGTGTTGGACTCACAGCCATCAATAAGGTTGTGGGTTCAATTCCTGGACCAGGCAGTGTGTTTGTATTCTTGAGCAATAATACTTTCACATATATTTCATGTTGCTCCATCTGCCAGGGGTTGTGACCAGCTGGCTGATAGTATCAGCAATGGAAAGACCAATGGAAACAGTGTCTCCTTGCTTGGTTCGATCTGACAACAACAACCATTACTACCATATACAACTACCACCACCACCACAACAACCACCAACATCACCACCACCACCACCACCACCTACAACAACACAACCACAACCAACACCACAACCAGCACACTACCATATACAACTACCACCACCACAACAACCACCAACATCATCACCACCACCACCACCACCACCACCACCACCACAACCACCACACTACCATATACAACTACCACCACCACAACAACCACCAACATCATCACCACCACCACCACCACCACCACCTCCAACAACACAACCACAACCAACACCACCACCACTACCACAACCACCACACTACTATATACCACCACTACCACCACCACAACAACCACCAACATCATCATCACCACCACCACCACCTACAACACCACAACCACAACCAACACCACCACCACACTACTATATACCACCACAACAACCACCAACATCATCACCACCACCACCACCACCACCACCTACAACAACACAACCACAACCAACACCACCACCACTACCACAACCACCACACTACTATATACCACCACTACCACCACCACAACAACCACCAACATCATCATCACCACCACCACCACCACCACCTACAACACCACAACCACAACCAACACCACCACCACCACCACAACAACCACCAACATCATCATCACCACCACCACCACCACCACAACCACCACACTACTATATACCACCACTACCACCACCACAACAACCACCAACATCATCATCACCACCACCACCTACAACAACACAACCAACACCACCACCACCACCACCACAACCACCACACTACTATATACCACCACTACCACCACCACAACAACCACCAACATCATCACCACCACCACCACCACCTACAACAACACAACCACAACCAACACCACCACCACCGCCACAACCAACACCACCACAACCACCACACTACTATATACCACCACTACCACCACCTCTCCTACAATTTTTTTTCTTTTATTTCTATTCCAGGTAACAAGAAGAATATATCCAGCATTGGACTCAGGCCTAGTGTTAAGAGTGTTGTCCTTGACAATCTGTTATCAGATACAGACTATGCTATATGTTTTAGTATTATCACACCTCATTCAAAGACTGTGAGGAGCAACTCATTTATTGTGAAGACTGAAAAGGATGGTGAGATATATTTATTTATATACACACATATAGTATGTATACATCTCTCTGTTTATCATCATCATCGTTTAATTTTTGGTCTTCCTTGTATACGAGGGTCGACTGAGAAGTTCCTAGGTTGACCAAGATACTCATTACCCCATCCACACACACACACACACACATATATATATATATATATATATAGATAGGTAAATATACACAGGTGTGTATGATTGTGTATAGAAGATTATATTAATAAGAGGAATTCCAACTTTGTCTGATTTACTCGTTTTATTTACAATCCTTTAAAATATATAATGGTATTATAATTGTTTCTACTTTAGCAACTTTGAAAATTGCAAACTCGACTGTCACCACGTATTATGAACCTGAAGATTGCGAAAGCATGAAAGTACTTGTTCAATTAACACTTAGAATTTAATATTCTATCATGTAATTGCTGGCCTTATGCCTAAAGTAGAAACAATTATAATACCATTATATATTTTAAAGGATTGTAAATAAAACGAGTAAATCAGACAAAGTTGGAATTCCTCTTATTAATATATATATATATATATATATATATATATATATATACACACATATAATTTATTATATATATGTATATATGTATGGTCTTGTAACTCCTGATAGAGTTGTAGGGGCGCTGTATTGAGATATGACGTTTCTTGGGCACTTTAAGCCTTGCGGAGCCCATTTTTCTCCTGGCCTGAGTACAGCAGATTTCTCCTGGCCTGAGTACAGCAGATTTCTTCTGGCCTGAGTACAGCAGATTTCTCCTGGCCTGAGTACAGCAGATTTCTTCTGGCCTGAGTACAGCAGATTTCTCCTGGCCTGAGTACAGCAGATTTCTTCTGGCCTGAGTACAGCAGATTTCTTCTGGCCTGAGTACAGCAGATTTCTCCTGGCCTGAGTACAGCAGATTTCTCCTGGCCTGAGTACAGCAGATTTCTTCCAGAGAAAGATGGAAAGTTAGAGAGAGGAAATGAGAAAGAGATATAGAGGAAGAATCAACCCCAGTACTAGACTGGTACTTTTTTATCAACCTTGAAAGGACGAAAGACAAAGTTGACCTTGCTGGGATTTGAACTCAGAAAGTAAAGAGTCGAAACAAATACATTAAGGCATTTTATCTGATGTCCTAACAACCCTGTCAAGTCGCCACCTTAATTTATTATATACAACACATATAATATACACGTATATACATACATATAATTTATTATATACAACACATATAATCAATTATGTACATGTATATAATATACACACATATAATATACATGTATATATATATATATATATATATATACATGTACACACATACTCACACGCATATATACACATACACATATATATATATATATATATATATATATATATATATATATACACATGTACACACACACATATATACATATATATATATGTACACACACATACTCACATGCATATATATATATATATTCATGTACACACACACTATCACACATATATACATGTATATACACACGCATACACTTACACACACACACACATATATATATATATATATATATATATATATATATATATATATATATCATCATCATCATCATCATCAACGTTTAACGTCCGTGTTCCACCGCTTGCATGGGTTTGGACGGGGGTAGTCCCACTTGAGGCAAGAGTGATTGTCTTGCTCGCATAGGACTGTCTGGGCAGGTTTTCTACAGTTGGATGCCCTTCCTAACACCAACCACATTTACAGTGTGGGTCTGGGAGGTTTTTACCGTGTTGCCTACACGGCCACATTACAGCGTGGACTGTGTGTTTTTTTGTCGTGACACCTACACGATCTCATTTGTTTTGGCCTGGATGGTGTGGCACCAACGCAACTTTACATAGAACGGGGTGGCGTGGATGGGGTGGGGGTGGTTGGACGGGGGGGCGGGGGGTATTTTGTTAGAGATGCCTACTGGCTGTAGTAGGTTTTATAGTTAATAAATGAAACAAACAAAACACAGGAGGCAATTTTACACAGTTATATTAGGTTCTCGTTCGGAGGACTGCCTCCACTTCCACCAAGCGTGAACCTAATATAACTGTGTAAAATTGCCTCCTGTGTTTTGTTTGTTTCCTTTATTAACTATTTTTCTATGCTTACGTGATCCACCTGCTTTCTAGACTTGAAAATTACTCGCAAATGGGTTACGAGGATTTACCAGCCTTCAGATCGCAATCAATGTTTATCATTGATTGACCAATGGTTA
>OZ024749.1:41927523-41930023 GCA_964016885.1 Eledone cirrhosa
TGTGTGTATGTGTATATATATATATATATATGTGTATATATATGTATGTGTATGTATATATATATTTACGTATGACTATATATATATATGTATATATGCATGTATATATGTATGTGTATATATGCATGTATATATGTATGTGTATATATGTATGTGTATACATGTATGTGTATAATATATATGTATGAGTGTATATGTAGATGGAAAAGAATGAAATGAAATTTCATTTCTCACTCTTAGTACGGCTGATACTTAAATGTAAGTATGTACACATACATACATATATACAGACGTACAGTAGTATGTATATTTATACATACATGCACACATATATATATATGTACGTATAGGTAAGGCTACGTATAGGTTTACCGAACATTTATTATAATGTTTGGTTTGTTTATAATAATAATAATAATAATGAAATTATTGTGTAAAGTGCTCAGGTGCACTACAACTCGTCAATATAGTACATAGAATAATACACAAATGCCAGGGAAGTACATGTTTGTATGTGTTAGCTGTAGTGTTGGCGGATCTCGGGAAGCATGGAGGCCTTAAAGGATGCAGTGTCTCGACAGCTAACAACTGATGCAGGTAGTTTGTTCCATGCTTGTAAACAAACAGCCCGAATTAAGTGTATATGTAAATATATATATATATATATATATACATCAGATGCCAATATAATATTAAATATTAGTGAAAAGGAGTGTATATGGAAATATATATATATATGTATACTTTTCTCTCCAACAATCCATCTGCACCTGGCCTGTTTTCATTTTCCGCTTATCCACGTCCCTCCTTCCCCCCACTCCTCAATAGGCCAAGTCTTGTTTTACATACTTAACATTCAGTGTTGTCTATATTTCTGGCTCCACCCCACCCCACATTCCACCGCCACCCTCTGCCAGTTATCTCAGTTGAAGTGAAACTTAACTTTGTCCTGTAGGTTCATCAAACACCAAACAATTAGGGAAAAACCCAAAACATTGCTGCTATTGAGAATATGTATGTATGTATCTATGTATGTATCTATGTAAGTATGTATGTATGTGTGTGTGTGTGTATGAATGTGTGTATATATGTATGGATGTGTGTATGAATGTATGTATGAATGTATGTGTGGATGTGTGTATGTATGTATGGATGTGTGCATGAAATGTGTGTATGTATGTGTGTATGAATGTATGTGTGTATGTGTGTATGTATGTATCAATGTGTGTATGTATGTATGTATGTGTGTGAATATGTGTATGTATGTATGTATGGATGTGTGTATGAATGTGTGTATGTGTGTATGTGTTTATGTATATATGTATGAATGTGTGTAGTATGTTTGTATGAATGTATGTAATGTTTGTATGTCCTCCTGGTTTTATAATTTCACAAATGTTTGCTAATAGAGAGAGAGAGAGTCAGGTTCTAACATAGACACAAGACTCTCTCATTGGAATTTACACATCAACTAGGTAGATATGTGTACAGGTATGGATGTTATTGTATGTGTCGATGTGTATATTTTGAGTTGTATGTGTGCATGTGCATATGCTTTGTATCTGTACTAGTGTATATACAGTTATTAGATGCAGAATTTTTGGAATGTTTTACATAGTTTTACTGTTCCATTAATGGATTGTACTTGTAATTTCCTAACTAGTCATGTTCTTTCCGTTTCTGCGACGCCCAGCTTCTCAAGATTTGTACTGAGGCAGTTAGTAACATACCCAGTGCCCCAATAATCACTGGTATAGTCAGGCTGGAGTATCTGTAGATTTCTCATTAGTTCTGCATCGATATTCTCCTTTTCACTAATATTTATTATTATATTGGCATCTGCTGGGCAGATGTATGTATGTATGCATGTATATATATGTGTATGTATGCATGCATGGGTGTGTGTGTATATATATATCATCATCATCATCATCATTTCATTATATGTCCGCTTTTTCCTTGCTTGCAAGGGTGAGACGGGAACTGATTCTGGCTTGATTTCTACAGCTGGATGCCCTTCCTAACACCAACCTCATTTACAGTGAGTGCTGGGTGCTTTTTTGCCGTGGCACCTCCACGACCACTTTGCAGTGGAATGATAGGGACCCCAGTCCCTATCATTTCATTTCTACAGCTGAGTAAACTGGAGCAATGTGAAATAAAGTGTCTTGCTCAAGGAAACAACACATCACCCGGTCTGAGAATTGAACTCACAACCTTTCGATTGCAAGGCCAATGCTCTAACCACTAAGCCATGTGCCTCCATATATATATATATAAATAGGGAGAGAGAGAGAGGTGTATAATTCAGATTGCGGTGCCAAGCGGTTTCAGCTTGTGTTTGCAGCAAGCCTTTTATATATCTCTCTCTATATAAAATTCTTTGGCTCTCTGTCTGTTCGTCTGTTTCCTATGCATTCTCAAACGGCTCGACCAAATCAAATCAAATTTTACAAGGTAAATAGTTTTAGACCCCAGTAGTGTCAACATGTAATTTTTA
>OZ024749.1:41937523-41942523 GCA_964016885.1 Eledone cirrhosa
CCAGCGCCCCCTGGACCTGCTCAACGCCCCCCTGGGGTCAGTAGCGCCCACTTTGAGAACCTCTGAAGTAGACTTATGATCAAAAACATTCCAGCCATGACCATCTCGTCTTTTTGTACAGCAGGGACTGTATTATCTAATGTGTCCATTTTTTTTTTTTATTTATTTTTTTTTTTTTATTGTAATATCTACCACTTTGGATATCTCCACAACCCTGCTACACAACAAAGATGTTTAGCAATTTTTTTTTATTGATTACAGGAAATTATTATGTCTTTAATTAAATAAGACAGATTTGTATAAAACTCCATTCCTTTAACCCTTTACCATTTGCATTACTCTATGTTTACTACTGTATTTTCACAGAAAAGCCTTAATCTCACATAGCAAATCTATAAGATGTTATAATTTATTTTGAGAACAATACCTTAATGTTGGATGAGCAGCCGGTTATGGCTGGTTTGAACAGACAGTTATGGCTGGTTTGAACAGACAGTGGTGAGAGAATTCTGGCCAGATACAGCCGGTTTAAATGCTAAAGGGTTAGGATGGTATTTAGAACATAACTTCACAAAAGACATACATATATATATATATATATATATATATATAGTTTAGGGAATGTAATGTCCAGTTACTGTAGGTTCACCAAAGTGAGCACTCGGTGCATAGTTTCCAGTAGTTATATTGGTGTACTGAGCAGAGTGTGTAATAATATTAATAAAAAGGATGAGGTGTTAGATATTCATTAGATTTATTGAACAAATGTAATGAAGATCTAAACCTCGTCCTTTTTATCATATATATATATATATATATATATATATATATATATATATACATATAGGAAAAAGTAAGACCCCGACGGCAGAGCTCAAGCCGTTTCGATGGCAATTTTTAGACTCAATTCCTTTGTTATATATATATATATATATATATATATATATACATATTGGTATATTAAAATACTATTTAGAACATAACTTCACAAAAGACATAGATATAAAATTTCTAGAAGGATTTAATATAAATATGAATTCTTCAAGATGGATAGTTATGTATCATTGGATCGGAAATGGTCTTAAGTGGGTTGATATCCAAAGAATTCATTTAATATTTACAAAGGTTTTGATGGTGACTGTAATGGTGGATGGTCCAGATAGTTAACATGGTATTAAGTCAATTTGGCAGTGTCACAGCATGGGCACTATAGAGGCACCAGAGAGGATAGCACAGTAGATTGCTATGTTGAGAGTGTTTATCAAAATAGATTGACAGTTTGACATAGAATTTAGTTCCAGAAAGAAAAAAAAAATGATGTGATTCCATGTGAGTGTGTTGTAAGAGTGTTTGTATATATGTGTTACTGTGTAATATTTATGTATATATACATGTGTAGGTGTGTGTGAATATTTCTGTATATATATATATATATGTGTATATGTATGCATGTGAGTATATATGTGTGTGTATATATATATATATAGATATATGTGTATATGTATACATTTGAGTATATATATATGTCTGTGTGTGTATGTATGTATATATATATATATATATATATATATACAAAATATATATACATACACACACACACCCACATATAAATGAATACTATACGATGATGATGATATATATATTATCATCATCATCATCATCACTATTTAGCATCCATTTTTCCATGCTTGTATGGATTAGATGGGTCGTGCATGTCAGGAGACAAACCTGGCCAGAATTGGCCATGCTGTATATTGCTCCGACAGGTCTGTAAATTTTGCCAGGGATTTTAAAGCTGGATGCTCTTTCTGACACCAAATATATTTATATATATTTTTATATATATATATAAAACTCCAGTTGCATTTTCGATTTCATCTTTTTTTCTTTATACTTTCACTCGTGTAGGACACCTCGGTTATTTTTCATTTTGTAAAAAAAAACCTCACTTTCTAATATATATATATATATATATATATATATGTATGTATTGAAATTTCCGTTGAAAACAGAAAAGGTCATAGAAGTGAAGAGTGCTCTATGTAAGTATCAGAGCAAAATCAATACAATATAATTACCTCATTACCAGAGGTTTCCCGAATGAGGCGAATACGAAAGAAACGTCTTCATTCGTTCGTCAGACGAGGCAATATATTGCCTCGTCTGACGAACGAATGAAGATGTTTCTTTCGTATTCGCCTCATTTGGGAAACCTCTGGTAATGAGGTAATTATATTGTATTGATTTTTATACATTAAATATATATATATATTTCGTTTCTGAATTTGTTTAGCAAGATTCTTTATGTGAAATCGTGTGTTGAAACCGATATTGTTATACTTTGGGAGGGTCATGTTGCCAATAAGAACAGAAACACACAGAAACAAAATGGCGTAGGACAGAACAAAGGAGAGGCACAGAAACAAAGAAAGGAATCCCCAGTCACTGAAGAGGTCACAGAGTGTGTGACGAAAGGACTATGACTATATATAAACAACTATCTGGTTGTGGAACCAACCAACCAACCAGAAATTTATAAATTTATGAATTTGTAAATTTATAAATATATAATAAATTGAAGTGAAAGCAACTGGTGCGTGTGTTTCTTATTGGCAACATGACCCTCCCAAAGTATAACAATATATATATATATATATATATATATATATATAAATAGAAGTATTATATCAACTTGAATTATTCATCTATATGAAACATTAAGTAGGGAATAAATAATGTTGCTACTTTAGGCACAAGGCCAGCAATTACCCAGTGCATTACTGGTACTTTATTTTATCGACCCCGTAAGGATGAAAGGCAAAGTCAACCTCGGCGGGAGGGAATAAATAATGTTGCTAAGTGTGCTTTGAATCCCCATCATAATTTTCTGTTTATATATATATACATATATATGTATATATATATGTATATATATATATATATATATAGGTATTAGAGGTGCAAATGAATTGTGTCCGTAGGCGGTGTGCCAAGATGAGCACTCAATGCTTGTGGGGAGCGAGTCAACATGTGAACACATATCTGAGGAGCTTCCGATTCCAGAATCAGGATCAATCATTAATCGATCGTTCCTCGAGCTGATCGACAGTGAAACATATGTAATATGTAATTAAATATATATATGATGCATTACTGATTCTTTGTTCCCTTATATATTATATATATATATATATATATATATATAACAAAGAGGGTGTGGCAAGATACCAGGTGGACCATGACGCACCAGAGTACTCAATACTAAGGGTAATAGGAACAGCCAGAGTTCAGCTGTCAAAATGGCCAGAGCTCACCCGTCGGGGTTCTGATTCTTTTCCTATGTATATATATATGTATATATATATGTATGTGTGTGTATGTGTAAATGTGTGTATGTATGTGTAAATGTGTGCATGAACAGTTCAATGAGGTAAACAAGTCATTATAAATTAATTGTACATTCTAATCAAGAACATTCCTTCTCTGTTGCCCCACTGCCCTCCTTCTCCTCCCCCTCCTTACACATCTTCATACTGATATCCCATAGGTCAAATATAAACACTTTATCTTTGGTAAGTGGTGAAAGTTTGTTAGGGGCAGCAAGTCCAACATTCTCAAAATAATGTCCGGAAACCTCGCTAAGGCCATCCTCTAACACCATGTATGCAATTGTTTTGGCAGCATCCTTTGCCGAACGACCAAACAATGGCATGAGGAGTGATATGATGTAAGCAATCTTACTGAAGTGATTCTTATTCAAAATGTTGGTTGCTACAAATCCGGGGTTCATTGAATTAGCCGTGACGCTGGTACCAAATAGTCGGTTGGTCAGTGCCTTTGTGTGAAGTACATTGCATAGTTTACTCAGTGAGTATCCCCGGAGGTATGGGTATTTAATCTTGCCTGTTTCAGGACCTCGATCCAGGCTCGGTCTCTCTTTCACAGAGTGTTGCATGAAGGAGCTGACGTTGATGATCCGACTCGGCGCTGACTTCTTCAACAGATCGAGGAGGAGGTAAGTGAGTAAGAAACTCCCTAAATAATTCACTCCAAATATGGAATCAAAGCCCTGACATGTTGTGGGATCATCGGTGAAAGTAGTGCCAGCGTTGTTGACCAAAATGTCTAACCTGGATAAAAGAAAAGAAAAAAATGATCAATAACAAAAGGCATAGGTGAGCAATAGGTCAGCAGTAGGTCGCACAGTGACTTCTAGGTCATTAATAGGTAATACAGTGACTGTTGGTTATACAGTGACTTGTAGGTTGTACATACAGTGACTTGTAGATCAGCAGTAGGTCATTGACTTTTAGGTCAGTAATAAGTTATACAGTGGCTTCTAGGTCAGTAATAGGTCATACAGTGACTTGTAGATCAGCAGCTCTCTCAATTTGGAGAAGTAGCAGCTCTACCTGGAGCGACTCTCTGTTCTCCAAGCTACGCACTCTGTTGAGTAACATTACTCCAAAGACCCTTTGGAGGAATCCCATTTTGGCTGCTTGTATTTGTGATCATATTCTTTCAGGCATGACCCAAGATTCCTGACCATAGGTAAGGGTTGGCACGAATACTGAATTGAAAATAGCGAGTTTGGCTTTTGCACCTGCTCCCCCTTCTTCTGATTACCGAATGCTGAAGCTGGCGCATTACTGCACCAGCTTCTGCAATAGTTTTGGTTCTCCATGTAAAATTTATGTCTGAGGTCCATACAGTCCACTCCATGTGTTTGTGCAGTAAAAGTATAACTACATATGTTGCATGCATACATTCTCTCGTGCTCTGCAAGCAGTGCACTAAGTCGGTGCTTATCCCGGTTTCATTGTGTGAAGCGACTGAGAATACAAGACTTGCCCCTAGACAGGATGCCAGTCCATCGCAGGGTTAACTCCCCAGCTATTGCTGGTACACATTTTCAGTTGAGTATATTGGAGCAACATGAAATGAAGCGTTTCGCTCAAGAACACAATACACAAACAACTCAGCCCAGGAATCAAACACAC
>OZ024749.1:41950023-41997523 GCA_964016885.1 Eledone cirrhosa
GAAAAAATAGAGAGAGATAGATATAGATAGAGATAGAGAGAGAGAAAATAGGTAGTTGGGCACCAGTTGAATGACGTATCAATGATATATTTATTTATTTAGTTCTAGTATTAAGGTAGAGAGAGATATATGTGGTTAGGAGAGAAAACAGCCGTTACATAGAGAGAAAAGAAAAATATCCAGAGATAAACGAGGCCGATTTAAAACATTATGTTTCATCAATCTAAAATATCAATTCGTATGAATTAGGTATTATAATGTAAATATCAGTATTCATGAATGAGACACGTATCAATAAAGTGTGAAAAATAATGATCATATGTCTAGTTTAAAATTCCTAGGTTTATAATCAGAACTGAGATAAAAAAACTGAGATAAAAAACTTCAAAAAAATTGAAATACATAAGTATATATGCACTTTCATGAAAAAAGAAAAAGAAAATAGAAGGTTATCCCAGATTCGATACTATAAACATCCATGTGAATTTACGTGATCAACTCTGCACATTCCTATTTCACATGAAAACATTCTCATTGTGCTATAAAAATTCTAGTATACATATATGTGTACATACACGCAAAATATATATAGAATCTACATTAATTTTAACAATAATATTCTTGTCTTTACTCTGCATGATTATCGTTCAAGCATAAAATAGACAACAGATATCAATATATCAATAAAAATATTAAAAATATTAAAAAATAAAACACAGTATGCCCCGCAAATCAACCACAGAAATCTACCCTTCAAATTTAATTGACAATATATTGCCAAGTTCATTATAAGCATCAGAATCAAAAGCAAACAAAACCAAAATTATTCACCAAATCCTGTCTAGCAGAAATCATTCCAAAAGTTTAGGATACCCATTTGATCTACAGATGGTCTTATATTTATTATAGAAGTTTATCTAGTGTAAAATTTATTCGATATATTTGGAGCATCATCTTTTAGGGTAGTTTAATTATTCATGAAGAATGTTTAAAAAAAAGAAATCGAAAGATTTATCGGCGAGTTTCATAAATAATTACAAATCATAAGTAAATATACTACATTTTAAATTTATATTTATATTTAAAAGTTGAGTTCAATCTATGTCTGCAGCAACTGAATAAATTTGTCCGTAAATTAAGGGAATTTTTAGATTTTAGTATAAAGAATATCTCCTCCGCGCAGAGGTCACATGTCTCAGAAGATGAATTAAAAGGAATCCCTCTTGAGACTATATTCCAAGCCGTCGAATATCCAACGTTATCATGCTTAAGTTGCCAGAGTAAGCCTGATAGTGATGTTGAAGATTTTTTGCTTGGATCTGTGAAAGAATTCTTGTGGTTATTATAGCGAAGTTTAAATTCTGTCGAGGTGGAACCAACATAGTTAAAAGAATTTAAGTCCGTTTTAACATTACAGTTGTATATTATATTTTTAACTAAGCAATTGTTATTTAACGGACATTTAGATCTATCTCTACAGTTACATTTGTTTACTTGGATATTATTTAGGCTATTATCGGTATTTTGGCTAGGTTTTAAATTCCTATTATTTATTCTATTAATATTTTGTGCTAAATTTTTGGTGGATGAGTAGGTTAATTTTATAGTATGTCTATTGAAAATTGAGTGATACTTATGTGTTCTAGGGAAGCGATTATCAAGAGCATTAAAAAATAGTTTAGCGATGTGGGTTTTAATGTTTAGTGAGAAAGGGGGGGCAAACCATATTATATTTCTAGTTCTATTTCTTTTTTGGCTTTTGGAATTATTATAATGCTTTCTATTATAGTTGTTAAAGTTGTTGCCGTAATTAAAATTGTTGTTATTTTGGTTAGTTTGTCTATTATTATCTATGTACATAATTTTATCACTATATCCTGCTCTAGCTAACGCTTCATTGTAATACTGGGCTTTTTCGTCGAAAATCTTTTTATTAGATGATATTCTAGAGATACGTTTTTGAACAGAGTTCACTATAGTATTTTTAACAGATCTGGGGTGGTTAGAGTTAAAACTGACATAGTTTAAGTTTTCATTCAACTTGTGAAATGGATAGTGAAGACATGTGTTGAGATTTAATGTTACATCTAGGAAATTGACTATTCTATGGTTATTCTCAATTTCTATTTTTAGATTAAAGTAATTAAAAAATTGTGTAATTTGTTTTCTTTTTCTATTTAGTTCAGAGTTATTATTTTCAATAAGTAAAAGCATGTCATCTCTATATAATCCTCCGGTAACACCGGGTATTTTCCTATGCAGCGAATTGATTATAAATAGGCCCACAAGGTCCGTTACCTGAGCTGAGTCGGATGATCCCATAGTAATGTCGAAATTGTTATCTCTATCTGCTCTGGTCCATAGTTGGTTATTAAATTCTATCAATGTTTTCCTAGCCGATAATATAATGTGCATTTCATTGCTAGTTAGGTCTGTATGTTTGAATGCGTAATTTAGTGCCTTATTTAGTAGATTAGGGGTAATAGATGAATAATAGTTAGCAATATCTAGTTGAATAAATTTATTATTATTGTTATATTTAATTTCTTTAAACCACTCAATAACCTCTCCAGTTCCCTTCCACAAGCTCAAGTTAGGTAAACAATTCAAGTTTTTAATTTGCTGTATCACCCTGTCTAGAATGTTTTTGCTAAGTTTACCCAGGTCAGATTTTGATGGTGCAATCAATCTGACTGGCAGGTCATTTTCAAAATTTCTTTTGTGATCTTTCATATTGATCTTGGGTTTCCTGGGCACGAAAGGTTGTGTTTTGTTCTCAATTTCCAACTCATGCATTATACAAGATGCCTCAGCATTCATTTTCTCAAGTTCGGCCTTATCAGCTACCTTGTACTTTTTCCTCAGTTCTTTCAGTATGAGGCCATTATACATGTCTTTTTGCACTCCATAGAGGTTGTTGGTCTTGTCAGATTTCACCAAGATCTTCTCAGTTCTCTCTAAGCTCTCAATATTATCCTTAATGCCTTTCAGATATTCCTGGCTTTTTTGAAGTTTCTCTTGAATTTGACTCCTTGTATGATAGAAATTATATCGTTTTCAAAGTCAATTAAAAGTTTGTTGGGGGGTGGATTTTTTTTAGATTTGAAAACTTTGTCTAAGTCCGAGACATTTTCATTTATATTAGATTTATCAAAGTGGAATGCACGCCACCTGATTCTCCTTATAAAAGAGTCCGATTTATCTATTAATTGTTTAATAAAGTCTTTGTTTCTAGGTAGAGGTATGTCTTTTAAAGAGGAAGAAATCTTAAAGAATTCCATTTTTTCAGTTATAATATAAAGCGCTCAACAGTATTGGAGCAAGATATATGCAAAGTTTTATTTAAATTGTTGGGTTACAACGAGTAAATATTTATAACTGATATAAAAGCACTCAACAAGTATTTGGAGTATATTTACGATATTAAATAAATGGAAACTATATTTATAAAACCATATTTATTTCATTATATATATTTCAGGGATATCATATTAAAAATATGGTATGCCTTCATCAGACAAAATACAATATAAACAGTCTTATAAATAGATAGATTTGACATACCTTACACTTCAACTTCCATTTAAAAAGTTGATTTGGTAGTGAAAAATGAATACTGATATTTACATTATAATACCTAATTCATACGAATTGATATTTTAGATTGATGAAACATAATGTTTTAAATCTGCCTCGTTTATCTCTGGATATTTTTCTTTTCTCTCTATGTAACGGCTGTTTTCTCTCCTAACCACATATATCTCTCTCTACCTTAATACTAGAACTAAATAAATAAATAAATAAATAAATATATCATTGATACGTCATTCAACTGGTGCCCAACTACCTATTTTCTCTCTCTCCATCTCTATCTCTATCTATCTCTCTCTATTTTTTCTCTCTCTCTCTCTTTTCTCTCTCTCTCTCTCTCTCTCTCTCTCTATCTATCTATCTCCCTCTGTTTTTCTCTCTCTATCTATCTCTCTCTGTTTTTTCTTTACATGTATTTCTTCTCTTTATCTATCTCTCTATATCTATCTCTCTCTGTTTTTCGTTGCATGCATTTCTTCTTTTTCTTCGCTTTCTTTCTTTCTTTCTTTCTTTTTTTTTCTTTTTTTTTTTTCTCTATAACTGTCCCTAACATTTTTCACTACCAAATCAACTTTTTAAATGGAAGTTGAAGTGTAAGGTATGTCAAATCTATCTATTTATAAGACTGTTTATATTGTATTTTGTCTGATGAAGGCATACCATATTTTTAATATGATATCCCTGAAATATATATAATGAAATAAATATGGTTTTATAAATATAGTTTTTATTTATTTAATATCATATATATATATATATATTTATTTTTATTTAAAAAAAATTTTTTTACTCTATAAAAAAAAATGTATTCTTCCCCCCCCCCCCCACCTCCTTTTTAAAAATCATTTCTTTAATGTCTTTCGACCACTCCCCCACACACCCTCGGAACTCACTTCCTACCCACTTTTCTCCTGATGAAGGGCTTATGCTCGAAACGCCGTCCCCCACCCCCCCACTCTCAAGCGTGAAACTAATAATTGTTTCTACTTTAGGTACAAGGCCAGCAATTACCCAGTACATTACTGGTACTTTATTTTATCGACCCCATAAGGTAGAAAGGCAAAGTTAACCTCGGCTGGATTTGAGCTCAGACTGTAAAGGGACGTAACTGCGCTAGAAAGCATGGCGTCCAACCCTCTACCGATACTGCCAATTTACCGTCTAATAATAATATTTGTACTGCCTCTTCGCCTCCATGTTTTTTTGTTTTTTTTGTTTTCTGTTTACTTTTTAAAATATATATATATATATATATATATATATATATATATATTTAAGTATATAATTAAAGTAAGTGTTCGAACAGCTGACCCCATACATTGTGAAGCTTTATCGAGAACAGAATAACAAACATGTCAACGCAAGTAGGCATTGATTTCTGTACAAGAATTCACTATCCTTGCTTTAATCCTTTACCATTTATGTTACTCTCTATATATTATTGTATTTTTGTGGTAAAGGCTTTATCTTACATAATTATCTGAAATAATATCGAATCTATGAGATTTTGTTGTTATTTATTTTGAGAACAATACATTAATGTCAGTATGAGCAGCCAGTTACAGCCAGTTTGAACAGAAAGATGTGAGCGAATTCTGGCCAGATATGGCCGGTTTAACCCTTTAGCATTTAAACCGGCCATAATTCTCTCACCTCTTTCTGTTCAAACCGGACGTAACCAGTTCCTATTACTTATGTTAAAGTATTGTTCTCAAAATAAATAATATCAAAATCTCATAGATTCGATATTATGTGTTTTAAAGTATTTACCATGAAAATACAATAGTAAATATAGATTAATATAAATGCTAAAGGGAAAGCTGCTGAACACTTCTCAGTTTTTCAGTATAGACTGAACTCTTCAGTACACCCGAAAGAAAAATGTCAAGAGGTGTTAGATCAGGAGATCGCGGAGGATTATCGATAGGACCATGGTGCCTAATCGATCTGAATGAGAAGTGTTCATCAAGCTAAATACATACAATACTGTAACGAGGATGTGTGTTGTCTTCCTAGAACCACATCTCATGAGCATGTGGCCATTTCGTAAAATTTGTCAGTAAATTGCTGTTGAGTACAAAACATGGCTAATCATACACAAATAAGCAGATGTTTAAAAAGTTATCTGTGAAAAAGTTATCGGTGAACCTTGATAAAAAAAATGCAAGTTGCTAAATATTCGGCCACCTTCCTGTCTCTGCTTTTCAGCCCCATGGATTTTGTCTATTATATTCCTTTGTTAAATTTTGAATACCTGATGATGTCACCGGATTCATACTGAACCCGGTCACTGAAATGATCATAGTGTAATAAACCTTTTAAGGAATTACACCAGTCGAGTCTCCTGTTATTTTATAATAATATATATATATATATATATATATATATATATATATATATATATATATATATATGTATATATATATATACTCATTGACAAAAACCAAAAGCAAAATGTGGTATACTCCGGAAGTAATTAGTCTAAATCTGTCAACACAATAGATTCAAAATCTTTGAAAATGACAAATATTTACTGCGACACAGCAAAACTCGAATTCTAATGAAATTTAGGCTACCATTTTGAACTTGAGTGGGAAATTGTTCTAACCAGAACAAAAACTATTTTTCTAAATAAAATGATGATGAAATCGATGTAAAAAATATATAATTGCTTCTATTTTGGGTACAAGCCAAAAAATTTGAAGGGAAGCGGAAAGTTGGTGAAATGGACCTCAGCATGTTGCTGGTTCTTTATTCTTTTTTTTTTTATCCTGCAAAGGTGAAAGACAAAGTTGACCTTGGCTGGGATTTGAATAATAATAATTGTTTCTACTTTTGGTACAAGGCCAGCAATTTAAAGGGAAGGGGAAAGTAAATTAAATTGACCTCAGTGCAATACTGGTGCTTTATTTTATCAACCCTGTAAGGATGAAAGGCAAAGCTAACCTCGGCGGGATTCAAATTCAGAATGTAAAGGGCCATAACTATCCCCTACAAAGCATGTTGTTTGATGCTCTAACAATACGGCCAATCCAGTTTCTACTTTTGGCAAAAGGTCAGCAATTTGAAGGGAAACTGGACATAAGAAAGGTCAGATGCAATGTGCAGGAGAGGAGGCTCTAGCAGTATGGACATGCATCTGATGCATATGGAATATGGCAGCTGCATAAAAAAGAGCAGGGTTTTCAAAGTTGAAGGAAACTATGGAAGAAAAAGATTAAGGAAAACTTGGGATGATGTGATGAAAGCTGACCTCATGCAATTAAATCTCAGGAAAGACATGATGCAAGTTTGAGTTGACTAGTGACATGCCATACTACAAAGGACTTGTCTTCTCACACTCACAGGATGATAAAAACATGAAGAAGATAGTAGTGAAGAGGTGGAGAAGTAGAGCATATGAACAAGACATGATCACCTGGTCTGTCTGGTTTCATAATGTGACAGCCTAACTCATTCAAGCATCAATATCATTCATCCACCGCCACCATAAAGATGAAACCATTTCATTACCATATTTCTAATTAAAACAGGTTATAAGGACACTTACAGTATGTGTGTCAACTCCACCACCACCACCACCACTATCATCACTGTCACCACCGTCATCACCACCCCCACCGTCACCACCACTATCACCACAACTACTGCTTTGTTTTGATAACTAAGTCAAAGTTAAGAAGAAAATCAAAATTAAACAATCAGAACCCCCCCCCCCCACACACACACACACACACTTCACATTACCCCACCCTACCGTCCATCGTCCCATCCACCATTATCAACCATCTATTTTATAAGCAGCCGACACACGACAACACGTGTGAGTTTGAGTTCCTTCCTGGCTTCTGTTGACATCTTGTTTTTTTCGTCTTTAACAGATGTCTATCATCTGGGTTAGTTGGTCGTCTGCAGGGGCGATTTATAAAAGAAAAAAACTTGCATGGGGTCCCTGGCTGAAAATATATTTCGTTGGACCCCCTTATTTCGTATAATACATGACAATATATATATATATATATATATATATATATATATATATATATATATATATGTATGTATATGTATGTATATATATACAGTCCAGAATTAGCCGTCGAAACGGCTTGAGCTCTGCCGTCGGGGTCATACTTGTTCCTATATATATATATATGGTTGTTGTCCCATATGTATAGTGTTGTTGTTGTTGTTGTTGTTAGTGGTAGTGTTGTTAGTGTTGTTGTGTTGTTAGTGTTGTTGTGTAGTGTTGTTAGTGGTAGTGTTGTTATTGTTGTTGTTGTTGTTAGTGTTGTTGATGATGTTGTTATTGATGTGGGTGTTGTGGTTGGTGTTGTTGTTAGTTGTTGATGTTATTATTGATGTTATTGTTGTGGGTGTTATTGTTATTGCTGTTGTTGATGTTGTCGTAGTTATTATTATTGCTGTAGTTGTTGTTGTCGTTGTTGGTGGTGTTGTTGTCGTCTTCATCGTTGTTGTCATTATTGTTGTTGTTGTCGTTGTCGCCATCGTTGTTGTCATTATTGTTGTTGTTCTTGTCGTTGTTGATGGTGTTGTCGTCATTATTGCAGTATCGGTAGAGCGTCAGACACCATGCTTTGCAGCATAGAGTTATGGCTCTTTACATTCTGAGTTCAAATCCCGTCGAGGTTAACTTTGCCTTTCATCCTTACGGGGTCGATAAAATAAAGTACCAGTAATGCACTGGGATAGTTGCTGGCCTTGTGCCAAAAGTAGAAACAATTATTGTTGTTGTTGTTTTTTCTATTCTTTGTACTTATTCTTTTACAAAAGCCTTTGAAATTCTGCCATTTTCAAGGGAATTGAATTAGTCAACCATTTTCATGTAAACATATTAAAATATATAAATAAATAATACAATAATAAACAAGAAACAAAAAAAAACATGTAAAGAAGAAAATAGAAACGTGGAGATGACGTCTTAATTTGTTTTTCCTTTTCCTTTTTTTATGTAACATTTTTGGTTAAATTGAAATACGCACAGAATTGAGTAAACACATATCCCCCTCCACCCCGTTACGACCTCACTCCACGTCATATACACCCTCCCACCAGAGGTGGTAGAACAGCAGATAAACAGGTAGGTACACATGCACCCGTCCCCCACACACACACATATATATATATATATATATATTGATACATGCATACATACATTCATATATGTATATATATATATATATATATATATGTATATATATATATACAATCTGGTCTTCTGTTGTCGTTTAATATATATATATGTGTGTGTGTGTGTGTGTGTGTGTATACATAAATACATACACGGTGTCCCCAAAAATATATACACACTTCAACAGCATTCTAATAAATATGTGTATACATTTTTGGAGGACATCCTGTATATACATTCACACATACAGACAAACTAGATATCATTAGATTTTTGTCTGTATTTTTTAAGTGCTAACTCTGCTAAGGCTGAAATGAAACTAGGGCGGTGGATTGGCAATAGGGCTGTGGATTGGCAGTATCGGTAGAGGGTCGGACGCCATGCTTTCCAGCATAGTTACGTCCCTTTATGATCTGAGTTCAAATCCCGCCGAGGTTGACTTTGCCTTTCATCCTTACGGGGTCGATAAAATAAAGTTCCAGTAATGCACTGGATGATTGCTGGCCTTGTGCCTAAAGTAGAAACAATTATATATATAATGTTATATATATAATATATACATACATAGATGTTTAATTTTAAAATAAAATTTTGTAGCCTTTCAGTTCCATATCAAGGGCGTGGATGGATGTTTATTAACCAAAAGCACTAAACAAGCCCTGTGGTTGATTCCATCGACAGTACCACCTTCCCATTCAAGCATCCGCCTATACCACCTACACTGTAAAGAATTTGGCAGAATTACTAAAAAATTTAGAAAGTTAATACTTTCTATAACAAACTACCCCAAAGCTGTCTCTCGTTCTACAATACAAAACTTTGTATTTTAAAGTCTTTATATTTGTCTAGGCAAGGAGAGCGCAAGCATGGACAGCCTGTCACAAACTAAAAATCTGGCACTCCAAATTGCCTTGAAGGATCAAAATCAAACTGTTCCTTGCACTGTTGAATCCTGTGGTGACTTCTGTATAGGCATTGCAGAACTGCAGTCCCTCCTAATTTCACTCGATATTATCGATAACATTTCTGAGTTCAAATCCCACCGAGGTTAACTTTGCCTTTCATTCTTATGGGGTCGATAAAATAAATCACCAGTAATGCACTGGGGTCGATTTAATCGACTTTTTCCTCTCCCCCAAATTGCTGGCCTCGTGCCTAAATCAGAAACCATTATTGATAACATTCAATATAATGAGTCGTTTTTTTCTTTAATTCTTTCTTTAAACTTGTACATTATATAATCCTTAAACTTAATATCAGTAGCTAATCCCTCGTTCATGAAAAACTACAAAAATACTTCTAAGGAACTTTGCTTCACAGTTTCAGTGATACGGTGTTAGGCTGCTGTGTGCATGAAGCTGAACGTGGGTTAGAGAGAGCGCGTGTTGACCCTATTCTCCAAGTGTGAGATCATGTTTATCTTTGACTCAGCGTGTACCATATTCTTGAATGTGATAAATGGTAGATGATTATCATACTTCCAGCTATTCTTTTTAATTCATAGTCTTTTTTGTTCGGTTGTTTTATTGTATAGAAAATTTAAGTAATTTTCTATACAATAATGACCTTGCATCCCAAAGAAATAAGTTATGTGACAGTAAGTGAACTTCAACAGCTCAAATGTTCACAGTTGTCTCTCCATGAGAAAGTTACAGTTAAGAAAAGAGGCCGTTCAACTCCTGATATTTAAATATCAGAAAAAAACTGAAAAACATGACAAGTCAAAGAAGCATGTTGAAAATGTGGTTTCACTGTCACTTTAGGAAACATAAATATTAACAAGAAACTTATTGAGGCATACAGATTTTCAACCAATGAGCATAACATGTAGGTTAAAATGAACCGTGAAATTTTATCTAAAATAATAGACTACATTTTATTTTGTGGAAAGATTGAAACTCCCTTATGTGGACATGGTGAAAAAGATGATTCAGTAAATCCAGGGGTGTTTAGAGAATTAATAAATTTTGCATCTAAATTAGATCTAGATTTGAAGAATCACTTAGAAACCAGTAAGGTCTTCAAAAGTGTTTTTAAGTCAACTCAAAATAAGATACTTGACTGCCTACTACAAATATACCATGAGGAGATAAAAACAGAAATTAGAGAAGCTTCAAATTAGTGATGGCATAACAGATGTTTCGGAACACACTCAAATGGTTATTGTTCTATGGTACATGTTGAATGATGAAATATTTGAGTGTTTTGGGGTATTCGTTATTCCAGAAAATCAAATTGCAGATGGCATATCAAAACGTATTCTAGAACAATCAGATATAATCCTTCAAGGAAATGGACAAAAACTGATAGCTCAGACATTTGATGGTAAAAGTGACCAGCAGCCGTTACTGAGAAACAAATTTTGTGTATCTCAAAACTGTTTATTTTAAAGTGTTCATATTTATTTAAAATATTTCATCATAATTTTATCTAAAAACCTTTGTGATATTATGTTCCTATTTGAAATATGGTAACGGAAGGGTTAAAGACCAAGAAATCCTTAATTAGAAAGAAAAAGAGAATTGGAAGCAACAATAACAACAACAGCTAACTCTTAGATACCTCTATCAGGGTTTACTTAGTGGCAGACATTCAGGCCAGATCCCCTGTCTGAGGATAACCTTGACTTATCATTCACAGGCTCTGTGATATAGGCCATGGATAATGGATAATTGAAATTTAATTATTAAAAACAGAAACCATATATGTATTCTGCAATGGCTGTTATCAAGAAGTAAGTTTACACGAGATGTTATTTACATGATGGCAGCAAAAATGATGGAGGTCAAGAAAGATGTTTGTAGTGACGAAAGCAAAGTTTGTTTACAGAGTGCACCAAATTACCAGTCAGATAAACTTGATAAACAAAAAGTAAATTATTTTATTCATTTATTGCTTGAAAGCAAACTTTAGGAATTCTGTGGTTTAGGGATGTGGTTTATGTGGGTTTGGCAATTGATAAGAAGATGGGGGAAAACCTGAACATTTTGAGGGCTAAAGTTAGCAACATTAATAAATTTGTGGATCTGTTCACATATGTATGTATGTAAAAAAATCTTTGCACACAGGCATTGCACGATGGAATTAATTAATAATTACTAATAATGGTATATCATGCAATGGCCTTACTCAATAATGCAGAGGCAGCCATCATGTATGTATGTATATATGTATGTACGTACGTTTGTATGTATATATGTATGTATGTTCTGGTTTTATAATTTTATAAATTCTTACCAATAGAGAGAGAGTCGGGTTCTAACATAGTTACAAGATTCTCTCATTGGAATTTAAACAACATCAACTAGGTAGATATGTATGCATGTCAGCATACATGTATGTGCAGGTATGGATGTTATTGTATGTGTGGATGTGGATGTTTTGAGTTGTATCTGTGCATGTGTATACGCTTTATATCTGTACATGTGTATATGCAGTTATTAGATGCAGAATTTTTGGAATGTTTTACATATTTTTATTGTTCCATTAATGGATTGTATGTGTAATTTCCTAACTGATCGTGTTCTTTCTGTTTCTGTGAAGCTTAGCTTCTCAAGATTTGTACTGAGTCAGTTAATAACATATCCCAGTGCCCCAATAATCACAGGTATAAATCTGAAGGTATAGTCAGGGTGGAGTATCTGAAGATTTCTCATTAGTTCTGCATAGATATTCTCCTTTTCTCTGATCTTTAATATTATATTGGCATCTGCTGGGCAGCTAACTTCCACTACTGTGCATACCTTATTTTCTCTGTCCCATATCATAATATCTGGTCTGTTATGTCTGCATTTTATTGGGGTTTTGACTGGAACATTCCACCAGTACTCTTTCATATTACGTATGTATGTCTTCCACATTACTGTAGCTTATAATGTGTTTAATATCGAGGCTCGCTTTTCTACGGATTACATTGTAGAGTGTTTTGGCCACTACATCATGCCTCACAGGTAGATAGTACCGTGATGACATCTTTGGACAACTGCTTATGACACAGGTGACATCTTCGATGTTAATTCTGCAGAGTCTGCATTTGTTGTTGCATCTAGGTGTTTTGCTTGCATCCCTATCTCTTCTGTGAATCAAGTATTTTGTGCTAATTTCCTGTTCTTGGATTGCAAAAGCATATCCTTCAAAGTGGGAGCCAATATAGTGGTTGTTGGTCTAAGATAGACTACTTTGCTTATCTATATTACTCTCACTCTGGAGCTTCCTGGCAATATGTCCATGCATGATTCAAACTCCAGCTTATGTTGTACAACCCCTAGAGGCAAACTAGCTTACAGATTTAGAAGGGCCCTAGACAAGCTCAAATTAAATATTAAGATAGTTGAAAGACCAGGTATTCCCCTAAAAACCCTAATTAATAAAACATATGAAAAACTCATCAGTACCCTACCCCTAATTCAGAAATGCTTATATATATACAACCTCAGCTAGAACAAAGTAAATATGAAAAATAGGAAATCTGCTCACTGAATCTGAAATAAATAATCTTTTATGGTACCAAATCAACGTAATCATTTCCGTAAAAGAAGTTGAAAATTCCTTATCTGAAATCCTTGGGGTCAGATATGCTTCGGATTTGGGACTTCTTGTGCTAGAGTCACGATAAAACTCACTCAGTACACCTTTTAATGTGATCATGCTAGTGCCACGATAAAATGTATTCAATTCACTTTGTAAAGTGGTAGTATTAGGGCCATGAAAAAATGCACCTACTCCACCCTGTAAAATGGTAATGCGAGTGCCACGATAAAATGAACTCAGTCCACCCGGTAAAGTGGTAGTATTGGTGCCACAATAAAATGATCTAGTCTTCTTTGTAAAGTGATAATGCTAGTGCACCCAGTACATTCTGTAAAATGATAGAGCAATGCCATGATAATATGCACCTAGTACATTCTGTAATGTGATTGTATTGGTTCCATGATAAAATGCACCCAATCCATATACCAGTGTTCTGTGAAATTTTTCATTTGTGGTGGTGAGTAATGTCAGAACTATAAAAAAAATTGAGATTTTTAGAATTTGGGATGGAAGATTCTTAACCTGTTTATAGGAAATATGAAGAACGAACTGAAAAAGGAAAAAACAATCCTAGAAAACAAGAGATAATCATTTTTGACAAATAGATTTATAAAAACAAAAATAACGTAAAATTAAAAATGTAAGCAAAGAACCAATAAAATGGTGGAAACATGTACAAAAAACAACAACAATAACAACACAAAACAAAGCTCCTAGAAAAATGAAGCAAAACAAAACAAGGCAATGACTTTAGAAACCAATAAAAGAAACAGTTAACGCCCTAATAACACAACAAAAAGAACAGCAGGGACATATGTAAATATATATATATATATATATATATATATAAATATGTGTGTATATATATATATATATATCATCATCATCATCATCATCATTTTGTGTCCGCTTACATACATATTTATATATATATATTGCAATTACATTGAAATTAATGGGCTGCATTATATATTAATAAAGTATTGTATATGTGGGTGACCTACATTGATTTTGACATTGAGAATTACAGTTGTCCTGTGAATGGAATGGCCTACTTATTAAATAAACATCTAAGTGCTTGCGTATTCCAAAAACATAAATACCCATAATGTAATTCTAGAGTATATGACAAGGCTGGCTTTTTCCAATTCTAAGAACAGTCCAAGCAGTGAATAGGGCCAATCCTAGTTGATGGATAGACAGACCTGCCAACCTCTAAAATCTGAAACAGGGAATACCATGAAATAAAAATGCCCCAAAACGGGGAGAAATGAGGCAAAATGGGGAGATTTTACATAATGAAAGCTATACCTATTGTCACAAGAGAAGACATATCTCACCCACCCCAAAGAGGGTGGAAGATCTCCCCGTTGGAAGTAAATCCTATAAACACACACACACACTCACACACACACACATGCACATGCGCACACACATGCACACACATATATACATATAATAAACTTAGGAGAATTAACAAAGAAAAGACAACAAATGAAAACAAGGAAAAAACTAAGAAAACATTTTTGAAGAGGAACCTTAAAAACTTTATTAGAAAATAAAAATACAAACAAAAGACACAGACATCCAAAGTTTTCAGTCATCGAGATGGACTTTTGGCAGTTTCGATGCCTACCGATGGTACTGCTTGTCCCCTCGGCGTCACAGCCTCTGACATAAGCCAAATCGCTGTCCGTGGAGTAAGAGACAAGTCACAACATTGACTTATAGTAATTAAGCTATAACAGGTACACATAGAATTTATGTGATGACTAAGAGAAGGTATTGTGCTTTTTATAGCAACGGTAGTCTCGTGAGACTGAAATAAAAGAAAAGAAAAAAGGCAGAAAAAAAGGCAATGTGAGTGTATGTGTATATACATATATATATATACATATATATATATAGGCGCGTGGCTGAGTGGTTAGAGAATTGGGTTCACAATCATGAGGTTGTAAGTTCCATACCGGGACTGAGTGACGCCTTATGTCTTTGAGCAAGACACTTTATTTCATGTTGCTCCTTCTACCTGGAGTTGCGACCAATAGAAAGTATTAGCAATTGAAAAGACCAACGGAAACATTTTTCCTCAGTCCGATTTGACGAAAGTTGATTGACTATATATATATATGGAGGCACATGGCTTAGTGGTTAGAGCATTGGCCTTGCAATCGAAAGGTTGTGAGTTCAATTCTCAGACCGGGTGATGTGTTGTTTCCTTGAGCAAGACACTTTATTTCACATTGCTCCAGTTTACTCAGCTGTAGAAATGAGATGATAGGGACTGGGGTCCATATCATTCCACTGTAAAGTGGTCGTGGAGGTGCCACGGCAAAAAAGCACGCAGCACTCACTGTAGATGAGGTTGGTGTTAGGAAGGGCATCCAGCTGTAGAAATCAAGCCAGAATCAGTTCCCGTCCCACCCTTGCAAGCAGGGAAAAGCGGACGTAAAATGATGATGATGATGATGATGATGATGATGTTAATGGAGTAGTTATATTTTGTGTTGTTCACTTTCTAATTAAATAGCTCTGTTCTATACATAGAGCACTCTTTTTTCCTTTGCTTTTCCTTCGGAATCACCTAAAACATATATATATATATATATGTGCGTGCGTGTGTGCATGTGTGTGTGTCTGCTGGAGATCATGTGTCTTTAATGCGTTGAAACAAGTAGCGCCTTTGATGCCAGAAAATGCGGTAAGTTATATTTTCGAAGAATATTTTCGTTTCTTTAGGAAGTTTTGAGATTTTAAGCAATGTGTTTCTGAAAATGTTATTGGTTATACCCGGGTAATTTGATAAGAAGTGTTTATAAATGTTGTGTGGAATTATGATAAGGATGTGACATAGATTTGTTTATATTGAATATTCCACCAAACTCAGACCCCACTCTAAATCTATCAATACCTATCTCTATCAACCCTCTCCCTCTATTCATTACCACCAAACTTTCCCCCTCTCTCTACATCAACTATACAACATACTCTCCCAATCACCCTCTCTATATCAATTAACACCAAACTCTCCCCCTCTCTATATCTACTTCATGGAACTCCCTTCCAATACCCCTCTCTATATCAGTTAGCACCAAACTCTCCTCCTCTCTATATCTACTTCATGGAACTCCCTTCCAATACCCCTCTCTATATCAGTTAGCACCAAACTCTCCTCCTCTCTATATCTACTTCATGGAACTCTCTTCCAATACCCCTCTCTATATCAGTTAGCACCAAACTCTCCTCCTCTCTATATCTACTTCATGGAACTCCCTTCCAATACCCCTCTCTATATCAGTTAGCACCAAACTCTCCTCCTCTCTATATCTACTTCATGGAACTCCCTTCCAATACCCCTCTCTATATCAGTTAGCACCAAACTCTCCTCCTCTCTATATCTACTTCATGGAACTCCCTTCCAATACCCCTCTCTATATCAGTTAGCACCAAACTCTCCTCCTCTCTATATCTACTTCATGGAACTCTCTTCCAATACCCCTCTCTATATCAGTTAGCACCAAACTCTCCTCCTCTCTATATCTACTTCATGGAACTCTCTTCCAATACCCCTCTCTATATCAGTTAGCACCAAACTCTCCTCCTCTCTATATCTATTACAGTGAACTCTCTTCCAATACCCCACTCTATATCAATAAACATCAATTTCTCCCCCTTCTCTGTATCTAATATACCCCCCCCCCTGCCCCCCCCCCCTTATTATATCAATAGAAACAATTATTTATGGAGATTGTGGTCAACTTAAAATGAAAGAATGCATTATCTTTAAGAACTGACAGATTTATTTGGAGAAAAAATATGTTTTTATGATGACAGGAAATAGCCAGCATTTTATGTAACAAAAAATGTTATTGCGTTGGGAGAAAAAAAAACTCAATCACGTATCCTTTATGTCATCTTTTTATTTTTATTAAGATATTTATGTATTTTCTACGAAAAACTGAACAGTTGTTTGAAATGTCTTTTTTTAAAAATCATTTCCTATTGCATGAAATTCGTTAAGACTTTTCCTATTATCTCAAGCGTTGTGCTGTGTCATTTGCTTTGTTATTCTGATTACATTTTACACACACACACACATACAAGGTGTCCCAAAAAATGTATACATGCCTTGATTACCTGTACAGGCAATATTTATTAGAATGCTGTTGAAGTGTGTATACATTGTTTGGGGACATCCTGTATAAAAGTATGTTGGAATAAAGTGTCAAGCTTGCGTCATATACAAACTTCATTCAAATGTGACAAATGACTTAATATCAAAACATTTATCATATGTAAATAAAGTTTGTATATAATGCAATCTTGAGATTTTGTTACAGCTACCCTTAGCTATATGGAAGAATAAACCATACACGTGACATACCATAGGAACGGCATTGAGTGCTCCGATTGTAACTATCATTATACACCTTTATTTTTACATCCGTTTCAATACGGACACCATAATACCTACACCATACATAATACCTACAGTGGCTTAGTGGTTAGAGCATTAGGCTTACAAACAGAAGATTGTGAGTTCAATTCTCGGACTGGGTGATGTGTTGTGTCCTTGAGCAAGACACATTATTTCATGTTGCTCCAGTTTACTCAGATGTGGAAATAAGTTGCGACATCACTGGTGCCAAGCTGTATCGGCCATTGCCTTTCCCTTGGACATCATCGGTGGCATGAAGAGGGCAGGGTTATATGCATGGGTGACTGCTGGTCTTCCACAAACAACCTTGCTCAGACTTGTGCCTTGGAGGGAAACTTTCTAGGTGTAAATCCCTTGGTCATTTATAACCGAAGGGGGTCTTTACCCTTTACATAACACCTGTAACTCTCATATCCTCAGGAAAATGAGAAAGTGTGTATGTGTGTGTGTGTATGTGAGTGTGTGTGTGTATGTATGTATGTGTGAGTGTGAGCATGTGTGTGATGTGTATGTGGCTATGTGAGTGTGTGTGTCTATGAGAGTGTGTGATGTGTGTGTGACTATGTGAGTGTGTGGTGTGAGTGTGTGATGTGTGTGTGTGTGATGTGTGTGTGTGTGATGTGTGTGTGTGTCTATGAGTGTGTGATGTGTGTGTGTGTGTCTATGTGAGTGTGTGATGTGGATGTGTGTGTGTGTGTATGAGAGTGTGTGTGTGTGTGATGTGTGTGTAAATAAAATGAAATATAAATTGATGTCAGTTTCGTCATTTCTACTAATTCACATTTCAACGAAAATAAACAAGATTTAAAAAAAAAAATCTTCAAATATTCTATAAATTTGTCTCCCATCATAATGAACTGATCCGACACATTGAAATGGGTGGAATAAATCATTGACCGGATCAAATGCTTCAAATTCCTTCAGGTCTTAAATAATCGCACCTCCCCACTTAGTATTTTTTCAGATTTTTCATTACCATCATCATTTTACGTCTGCTTTTCCCTACTTGCAAGGGTGGGACAGGTCCTATTCAACACAGCATCTCTCTACAGTCCTTCGTCATCTCCTCTGTGAGCTTCAGCGATCTGAGGTCAGTTCTCAACACCTCCACCCATGATTTTCGTGGTTTTCCTTCAACTGGGATTTCTTGGCACTTCTTTACACAGCGGTCATCTTCCATGCGCATCACATGTCCATACCAACGCATCACATGTCCTCATCAAATGAAATATCAATATAACCAACTCTAAAGATGATCATGAATTAACAGTTGACAATGAACAGTTGCTTCAGACTCAATCCCATTTGGGTCTACACAATTATTGATGTTTGGAGAGTTTACTAATGTGTTCAGGTGAAACATTACTAGATGACTAGTCAAAATGGAGAGTAATTAAGGGCACCTGGGATTGCAAGGAAAAACATTTAACTTGGGCCTCTGAGAATTGCTGAAAAGCTCCCTTGTTAGACATGATCATTTTGAGTAATTTATTCAGGGATATTTTTTTTTTTTAAAGAATTTATACCCTCAGCCCTGGTTCCTGCAAAAAATGAAGGTTCCTGCAAAAAATCTTAGACTTCTCTTAATCCTCACAGCCAAAAAATTATTCCAGTTTACAAACACACACACAAATATATGATATAGATATGCATACATACACACATATATATGATACATATACAGGATGTTCCAAAAAAAGGTATACACACTTCAAAGCATTCTAATAAATATTGCCTGTACAGGTAATCAAAGTGTCTATACATTTTTGGGGGACATCTGTATATATATATACATATATACACATGCACACATATATATAAATGATATATATATATGCATACACACACACACACTCATATATAAATGATATATATATGCCTACACACACATACATATATGATACATATATGCATACACACACATACATACAGGATGTATATATGATGATGATGGGTGATGGTAAATATGTTGAAAGTGGTTGTGTAGGAGACACAGCAAAAAGTACCCAGCACACACTTTAAATGTGGTTGACATTAGGAAGGGCATCCAGCTGTAGAAAACCAGCCAGAAACAGTCCTATATGAGTAAGACACGGTCACCCAACCCAGCTTGCCTCTAAATGGGACAAACTCGTCTAACCCATGCTAGTGTGGAAGATGGACGTTAAATGATGATGATGATGATATATAAAAAGAGGAAGAGAAATGGATAGGTAAATATCAGGGGAATTGGACATTAAATGATGATGATGATGACATCTATACATATGCAATCATAAACACATACCTACACACACACACACACACACAAACACACAAAGAAACAAATAAAAGTCCTCAATGCTATCATCTGTTAGGAGTGTATTGTGTCAAGTGTGATGATAATATATGTGTGGTTGTTATAGGTATAATAAATGGAATTTCATCTGGGTCATCTCACAAGTAAAACCACATGGCCAATGGGAAGAAACCTTCAACTTGGCTAGGACCTCCTGTTTACCGCAAATCTTGGGTCATGTGACTATGTCTTGAGGTAAACGTCCGCTATATGTGACAGCCAGGCATAAGCATTGAAAATACCAGCATTAAGTAATGATGCTGATGATATATATATGCGCATATATATATATATATATATATGTGCATATATATATATGCATATATATATATATATGTGCATATATATATATGCATATATATATATATGAGGTTGTGAGTTTGATTCCAGAACCGGGTGATGCGTTATGTCCTTGAGCAAGACACTTTATTTCACATTGCTCCTTCTACCTGGAGTTGCGACCGATAGATAGTATTAGCAATTGGAAAGACCAATGGAAACATTGTTTCCTCAGTCCGATTTGAAGAAAAGTCGATCATTCCTACTACTACTACTACTATATATAAACAGGCACACAAATACACATACTTTCACATCTGATTTCGCCAATTGACGGATAACATCAAAACAAAACACAGCCACACACATGCACATACACACATACACAAACACACATACACAAACACACACACACATATCTATACTTATAAAGCTGACGGTCGTATATATATATGTATGTATGTTCTTCCGGTTTTATGATTTCACAAATTTTTGCCAATAGAGAGCGAGTCGGTTTCTAACATAGACACAAGACCCTCTCATTAGAATTTACACAACATCAACTAGGTAGATATGTATGCATGTCTGCATGCATGCATGTGTAGATATGGATGTTATTGTATGTGTGGATGTGTATGTTTTGAGTTGTATGTGTGCATGTGTATATGCTTAGTATCTGTACATGTGTATATGCAGTTATTAGATGCAACATTTTTGGAATGTGTTACATATTTTTACTGTTCCATTATATATGTATGTATATATGTATGTATATACATACATATATAATGAAGGGCAAAGGAGCTCTTAAGAGTCAATGGCCATCCAAAATCACTGGGAGAGATGACCCCTTAGCCTTTGTCAAGGGAGAATTCTAGGAGAAGGAAAACTCTGATATAACACCTGCAACCCTGATGGTATCCAATGATGTTGACTTGTTCTTCTTTTTGGTAAATATCATCTTGGTTAAGAGAGTGGGACTGGCTTTGTGCAGTGCCTTTGCTCACTATAAAAGCTTCACGGCACAGGCATTGCTTTATATCTGGAGATCTCTCTGCACTTGCCGTCACATGGTACCATGGGCCCAGCACTATGTGTCAATAATTGTCACAAGTGTAGTGTTTGTACCAGAGTTTTCAAGTCGCTGGCTGGACTAAAAAGTCACACTCGTTCAGCGCATCGGTAGGGGTTCTCCTACATGGATATAAAGTAGTGGCCGTACTCGAAAACGAGTTGGCAGCCACCATATATATATATAGGTATGTACGTGTGTGTATGTCTGTATGTATGTTCTTCTGGTTTTATAATTTCACAAAGTTTTACCAATAGAAAGAGTGTCGGTTTCTAACATAGACACAAGACTCTCTTATTGGAATTTACACAACATCAACGAGGTAGATTATGTATGCATGCATGTGTAGATATGGATGTTATTTTATGTGTGGATGTGTATGTTTTGAGTTGTATGTGTGCATGTGTATATGTTTTGCATCTGTACATGTGTATATGCAGTTATTAGATGCAACATTTTTGGAATGTTTTACATATTTTTACTGTTCCATTAATGGATTGTACTTGTAATTTCCTAACTAGTTGTGTTCTTTCTGTTCCTGTGAAGCTTAGCTTCTCAAGATTTGTATTGAGGCAGTTACTAACATACCCCAGTGCCCCAATAATCACAGGCATAAATCTGAAGGTGTAATCAGGGTGGAGTATCTGCAGATTTCTCATCAGTTCTGCATAAATATTCTCCTTTTCGCTAATCTTTGATATTATATTGGCATCTGCTGGGCAGCTAATTTCCACTACTGTGCATGCTTTCTTCTCCCTGTCCCATATCATAATATCTGGTCTATTATGCTTGCATTTTATTGGGGTTTTTACTGGAACATTCCACCAGTACTCTTTCATATTATGTACATGGATGTCTTCCACATTGCTGTAGCTTTTAATGTGTTTATTATTGGGGCTATCTTTTTTTTTTGTATGTATGTATGTATGTATGTATGTATGTATGTATGTATGTATGTATGTATGTATTTTATAGTGCCTTTGCTCACTATAAAAGCTTCACGGCACAGGCATTGCTTTATATCTGGAGATCTCTCTGCACTTGCCGTCACATGGTACCATGGGCCCAGCACTATGTGTCAATAATTGTCACAAGTGTACTGTTTGTACCAGAGTTTTCAAGTCGCTGGCTGGACTAAAAAGTCACACTCGTTCAGCGCATCGGTCGGGGTTCTCCTACATGGATATAAAGTAGTGGCCGTACTCGAAAACGAGTTGGCAGCCACCATGTATGTATGTATATTAACAACACAGCTTAACTCTTTCTTTTTAAAATCATTTCTAAGGTAGCTCCTCCCCTTTGCTATGACGTCGGAAGGACAATGTGACATGGTGGGGTGTGTGGTATCTTTGCAGTGTAGTGGTGGGGGAAGTTATACCTAGCCGGGCGCCAGCTAGTATATATATATATATATATGTAGCATGAATTAAATGTCAGTGAAAACATCAAAAAATGTTTGTTCACATACAAAAATTTTTGTATGTTTACATACAAAGGTGGATGTCTGTGTATATATGTGTTTTCTTCCTGTTTGCCTTATTCCTCTTCTGTTGTGTAGATTGGAATGGGGGTAAAACCCAGTAATTTACCAAAAAGGATGTCCTGTAAAGCTGACTTGACCTCTCTCTCTCTCCTTCCCCCTGCTGCACCTTATATCTTTTTCATTGGCTATTAACTTTTAATTATTAACATAAGGGCTGGGATAGGTAAGTGACAATAATTAAATTTCAGGTGTCATTATATATTTTTTTTTCTTTAATACAGGTGAAGACATAGCTGTGTCGCTAAGAACTTCACTTGACAACCACTTTATTTAAGTTCCAATCTCACTGATTGTATGTATATATATATATATATTAATAAAAGGAATTCCAACATTGTCTGATTTACTCGTTTTATTTACAATCCTTTAAAATTTATAATAGTATTAGAATGAAATAGTATGGTAGAATATTAAATGTTAAGTGTTAATCGAACAAGTACTTTCATGCTTTTGCAATCTTCAGGTTCATATTGTGTGGTGACAGTCAAGTTTGCAATTTTCAGTTGAAAATTGCAAACTTGATGTTAAACGAAGATAATGATGATGATGATGATATATATATATATTTATATATACATTTATATATATATATATACATACATATATATATATTTATATATACATATATATACATATGTATATATATTTATATATATATATATATATATATATATATATAGGGTGTGGACGATATTTGTTCGCAATTTTCAACTGCTAATTTTATGCAAATTTTTTTTACTTCCGTTGTCACTCTTGTCTTCATAAATACAGTGACTAAATTTCCACTAATTATTTTCAGAATAATTGATTATGAATAATTTTGAACCTCCAAATTTGTGGAAGAGACACCGAGTTCTTCTTGGAATCCACGCTGGGACGAAAAATAAGGAAATTTAAGACTTTCTCAGCGTCAGCAGGTGAATGGTGGAAAAGGTCAGAAAGGAATTGGAAGATTCAGGATTCGACTACGAAGCAACATCAGAGAGACAAACACATGATCGACGATCTGACGCCTTCAAAACGCCCGAGTTTGTCGCTGAAGTTCAGGATATCATCAACAATGAACCTAGGAAGTTGATGCGTGCCATTGCAAGGGAGAAAGACGTGGATGAAAAGCTCATTAGGCTGGTGGTACATGAAGACATTCGCTACGTTTCATACAAGATGAGGAAAGGACAATTTCTGTCAAAGGCGATGCAAGAAAAGCAACTGAAGCACGCAAAGAAGCTGATCAACAAGTTGAAACACCCACTGGAGCCAGACATGCTGTGGTTTTTCTCCGACGAGAAAAACTTCTGCCAAGACCAGAAGATCAACTCCCAGAACAACAGGTGGCTCGCTGTCTCATCCAAAGACGTGCCCAGTCATGCAGACAAAGTTTCCAGCGACAACATTGGTCTTAGGTATCGTCAGCAGTCAACGTGACGTCATGCCACCTCACTTCTTCCCTGAGGGCCTCAAGCTGAACACCGATGGCTACATCCGCGTTCTGAGCGAGGTAGTAAAGCCCTGGATCGACCAGGTAGCTGTACGTCGGGGGACAGTGACGAAGGCCTGTAGCCGGTTCCGAGCTACCTTGAGGCCGTCATCAAAGCCAATGGTGGGTTTATCAAGTGAGATCGAAAGAACAAGTCATGAAGACAAACTGATCCAAGTTTGATAAATATATCTTAAAAAATAAAACTACTGTGTTATTTTTTCCTAGACACTAATCTTGTGAACAAATATCGTCTGCACCCTGTATGTCTATATATATATATATACATATATATATATATATATATATATATATATATATATATATATATATATATATATATATGAGGATCAGCTGAAAAGTTCATAGGCTGACCAAGATACTCTCATGGAATGACCAAGTGAGTATATTTTTTAACATAGTCCCTGGAAAGAAACTGACCCTCACTCAATGTATTAATCACTTATAGAAGAATACAGAACATAATAATTTAAATCATTTATAACTAATCGCTTGATGGTGAAAAACTCAGGCTTTAGTTTGCACAACTATTTGACTGCTTTGCGTGTGTGTCTCCATGGCAAAAAAACTCTTTGATTTCTTTACTTTATTAATTATGACTTCTTGTTTTTTACTTTGGGACTTGCCTTCTCCAAATCCTACATTGATGTCTCGAGGATTCTTTAGTGTCACCTGATAACATTGAAATTGAAACATGTGTCGACATTAATAAAATGATTTGAAGCATCATATTTAGTCGTTATATGATTTATATATAATCCATTTTTGAATTTGAATTTGTTTTGCGAGATTTATTATCTGAAAACGTGTGTTGAAACAGATATTGAAGTGGAAACCAACAGATGCGTGTGTTTTTATTGGCAACATGACCTTCCCAAAGTATAACAATATATATATTATGAAACCTAAGGTAGCAAAATAACTTTCATGTCTAAAGGAATCAGAATAAATTTGTTCTGTTTATATATAGAATGACTTTTCTTCTTGTTAACTCTCTCTACAGGTTACACCTATATTATATATTTATCTTAGATTTTCTATTTTGTCTGTAAATGTATACTATTTATTTATAACAATAATTATTCTCCATTAAATAGCTTACTTGGTAAATTGCTAGCTACCAGGCAAATATGTTCTGAATTCATATCCTGTTTAATCAGCACAGGAAACATCTTATTTAATTAAATATTATACTAATTACCTTTGTAATTAAAGAACAATAATAAGGAAAAGAAATTGCACACACCATTAATTAAGAAACTATTATTGTCGCAGTTTAACAGAATAAAAGACCAGATGTAGTTTCCCAGTTTGGTAGAATAGAAGACCAGATGTAGTGTCTCAATTTGGTAGAAGACCAGATGGAGTGTCCCAGTTTAGTAAAATAAAGGACCAGATGTAGTGTCCCAGTTTAGTAAAATAAAAGACCAGATATTATGTCTCGGTTTGGTAGAATGTGCCTTTTTTGTAAATATTTTCATGGGAATTGTTTTGATGAGCTTTCCTCTTAGTAGTCTCATTCTTGTGAGTTTAAATGGAGCACCAGATTGGCAGTTAGGTCTTATCCATTTACAGTTGAAGTTCCTAAATGCAACTGTAAATTCTCCTCTGATAGTTTCTTCCCTCACACATCTCACCTATGGAATTTTCTTCCAGATACTTGCTTCAGCTTCCTTTATCTTCACTTAGCTCTGCCCGGCTTGCTTTGGCACTGCCTGTTTGTTCTGGCTGTCCTTCAACTTTGCTTGGTTCTGCTCTGCTCGCCTTGGTGTCGATCGTTCATTCTTGGTATTCTTCACTACAATTTGAAAAGATTTAAAAAACAACATTAATCATCATCATCTCTCTCCTTGAATTATGTTCTCTGTCTGTCCTTTTCTTTTCTCAGTAACCCCGTGCACTTTTGTGCAGAAACCACAGGAGCTGACAGTTGAATATGTTCTTCCTAAATATACCAACTCTGGATCCCATTATGCATCGAGTACTACTTTGTTTAGTGTTTTTTTTTCCAGACTAAGCACCACAAGCATTCCGCCCGTCCCCTTAATCTATTTTATTTCTCAGTCTTTCTTCTGATGAAGGACTAGCGTCCGAAACGTTAAGACCCTCTTCCTGCTATATCAAGTGTTAACCTAATATATACCTTCCATATACTGTACCGATTGTGTTGTTATTTCTGATGGATTAGACAAGTCAGGTCAAGTAAACCCTGTCTTGCTCATACGAATTTGTATTTTGGCTTGGGTTCTACAGTTGGATGCCCTTTCTAACACCAACCAGGTTACAGAGTGGACTGGGTGCTTTTTATCGTTGCACCAAAACGATATATATATATATATATATATATATATATATATATATTTATTTATTTATATACGTATATACTGTGTATATTTATAGACATATATATTATATAATATATATATTTATATAACATATATATTTACAAAACGTTATTCCCTGAAGAAAGCCTAGCTTTGATTAGACGTGACTAATCGATCATCGACTGGGTGCGATTCAAAAAGAGGCTCTGTACTTGTTATTCATGGCTGCTTGCTGGCCTCACAAACCAACGTTTGTTGTTGACAGCTTTGTATATATTTATATATACATATATTCATTGGACTACCGTGGTTGTGATCTCACCGGAAAATAACATATAAAGAACGCATCTAATATATAACACACATATAAATATATATATATATATATATATTTATATACATACACGTATATATATATGTATATATATATACATATATACATACGTAACAATGAATGCCGTCCGATTATATTTAACAACATGTCGATATGTGATGCAAGCTGATGAATGTGTGGCTGATTTATACCGATTGCTGCCCTATCTCCGTCAGGCCCTGTCATGCTGTGTCTGTGGCCAGTTACTGAAACGACCTTGTGGTCCAGACCCTAACGTTTGTCAACACTTTGTTTGTACCGGTTGTGTCGGCGGTAAAATGAACTTGAAACCTTCGTGTAGCTGGTGCAAAGACTCGTCCCTGTTTGTTGAAAACACACAGATATGGATCCTGGTACACTGTTTCAAAAAGCTGTGTGAATACATCAGCAATTCAAGATTCGTTCGCGAACTCCAACAACCGACTGGGAGCGATGAAACAAACGGTTTAGTGCTGCTGGTACAGGAAGCCCTGGCCTTTGAAGATAATTACGCCTCGTCCATCGAAGAAAAACTCTCCACCATCCCCTCTCTTACCACGTTCAGTCTCAAAAGAAAAGAACATCCGTCTTGTGACTTTCCTGACACCGACCTATGCCTTAAAAATAAACCCTCGCCACCAACTCCATCTCATACATCACGCCATTCTCTCACACAGGCGCCAGACAGCCACTCTGCTATTACTTCTACTACTAATAATACTACTGGTGCTACTACTAATACTGCTATTATTACTACAACTACTACACAACATTGCCCTGTTGTTGACACCGCCGAAGAACGGGACGAGGTTGACCAAAAGCTGTCTAACGAGTGCATCGAAAGTCAAACTATTAGCAACAGCAGCAATAGTAGTAGTAGTAGTAGTAGTAATAACATCAGTAGTAGTAATAGTAGTTGTAGTGGTAGCAATAATAATTATAAGAGAGGTGTTGCATCAGTTAGGTGTTCGACCGAGAAAAAGAAACGGTCGTTATGGAACAGTCGCGGAGAAGTGGCTTGTTTGTCTGTCCAGTGCAATGATGATGATGATAACGACAACGACGACGATGATGATGATGACCATCACCAAGGATCCAATCCAGAGATCGACTTACAACCTCCTTGTAAAAAGTTCTGCTGCTCTGACGAAGACAACAATAACAACCAGTCTGCTAATTCATCGAACAGGAAATTAAAAGTAGAAAATAATAGACGATCTAGTTGGAGTGGGATAATCGAAGCCGTTCACAAAAACCGTTTGATCTCAACCCCTGGTCATTCATAAAATGAAAAAAAAAAAAAAGAATGAAAGAAAGAGGAAAAAGTCTTATTTTTTGTCCCCTCAGCACTCTCTCCTTCTTTCTCTCTTTCTTTCTTTCTCATTTGTCTCTTCTATATTTTTTTGCTATCACAACAGTCTCTGACTATTTTGGTTTAGCTTTGGCATTTAATTCAGCCCGACTCCCTCTAGCCCGAGGGTGACAAGACAACAACTATCCCCAGCACCACCACCATCACTACTATTTGCACAATCACCATTTACAACCACCACCACCTCCGTTACTACAACCACCACCACTACCACTAAAACCATTTCCCCTACCACTACTACCACCACTTAATCATTTCCTGTGGTTTCCTGTCATTGCTATGACACTTTCCTCTTCTTTCATCACGGTGCCTTCTCTTTATTACCACTACTACACTCCCACCCAGGGGCATCGTTATTAACATTAGAGAAATACTTTAATGGTTCTAAAATGTTACCTCGGCCCGCCATCACAAGTTCGACTGGTATTCGTCCTTAACTTTTCCATGCAATGTATTTATTTGTGTTGCCTGTTTCCTTGTCCCTCCCTCATTACTTGGCAGTGTTCGTGTGCGTGTTAGTTCTTATTTTCGTTTCTTTTTTATATAGTTGTTTGTTTATATATATATATATACACACACATACATACATACATATGCCTATAGTGCTGTATGTAAACGCGTATATATATAAACACGAATACATACAACCCTATATATATATATATATATATATATATATATATATATATATATATATATATATGTGTGCGTGTGTAGTATAAAATACCTCTATGTTTACATATCGAGGGCTCCTTCCCAATTACAATTCACACTCAGACAACTATATATATATATATATAGGAACGAGTAGGACCCCGACGGCTGAGCTCAAGCCGTTTCGACGGCTAATTCTGGACTAAGTCCAGAATTAGCCGTCGAAACGGCTTCAGCTCAAGCGTCGGGGTCCTACTCGTTCCTATTACCCACTCTACTACCCTAAGTATTGAGTACTTTGGTGCGTTATGGTCCACCTGGTTCCTTACCACATTTCCTTCGTTATATATATATATATATATATATATATATATATATATATATATATATATAATACACCAACGAAAGCTGGAGCAACGGTAGTTACGCGAAACAGCTCTGCTAGTTAGAAGAGTTGTGTAAATATGACCCCGGGTTAGGAGTAGTGGTAAAGGTAATAGAGTTCTGCGTGGGTGGGGATGGTCGTAAAGGTAACAGAGTTCTATCATCTGTCAGGTGTAGTGGGGTAGTGCTAAAGGTGCGTACGAAAAGGTAAAATAAGAGAGGACGACATTTGTTGCTAGGATGAAATGTAAACAATGAAATCGACATATATACACACATTATATATATATCTATATATATATATATATATATATATATATATATATGTATAATGTCATTGTGCTTACATTCCGTCTACCGCTTACGAAAGATCGCCTAACATTCATTTAATATCGGTCAAATAGAAACGGAAGCGCACTTTCCCCCTCTCCTCTACCTCAACAGACGAAACCAAACAATAAACGTGAAAGTGGATGAGGAGGAGAGAAGAAGGGATAATAAGTGTATATATATATATATATATGTGTGTGTGTGTGTGTGTGTGTGTGTATAAATATATATATATATATTATATATTATTATACACACACACACACATGTATACAGGGTGTCCCAAAAAATTGTATACACACACGCTGTGCATTCTAATAAATATTGCTTGTAAAGGTAATCTAAGTGTATACATTTTGTGGGGAGACCCTATATATATATATATATATATATATATATAATATCATTATCCTTTTTTTCTCTCATCAACTTAATTAAGGCCTCATTAAGGTAGTATCAACAACGGAAGACAGGAGGAATCTGGTACGAAAGAATCTAATAATTTTATTACGTTGATTAATTATTGTTTATTTCGTGTCTGGTTATTAACGTTACACCCCACCATCACCACCACCATCACCATCACCACTCACCTTCTTGAAACTACTTCTTTTCCCTCATCCGGTTTTAATTAGAGAGTACTCTGTTAAAAATATCCTACTGTATACACACATACACATATATATATGTATATATATATAATATATACATATAACATTTATATAACATATACATACATTGAACAATATATATATTTTGTATATATTATATGTAATATTTGTGTGTGTGAGTATATATATATATAAATAAATATTCAATGATATTAATAAATGGAAACTGTATTTATAAAACCATATTTATTTTATTATATATATTTCAAGGGTACCAAAAACTTTGGTACCTCATCAGATAAAATACAAAATTTGTTTTATAAATAGTGACATACCCCAGAAACCAGACCTTATCGGTTCAGGTTCCAAAGTTTTTGATACCCTTGAAATATATATAATAAAATAAATATGGTTTTATAAATATAGTTTCCATTTATTAATATCATTGATATTATACTCCAGGAAATCTGTTGAGTGCTTCGAATCTGTTATAAATAAATTTGTTGAATTAACAACAAATTAAATATCTCTTTGCTTATATATATATATATATATATAAGTATATATTACACAAAGAGAAGTGTGTTACACAGTGAGATGTGTGTAAAGAATTATTACAAGTGATTTTACCGTTACTGTATAGAGAACAATATCTACAGGTTAGCAATCAAATAGAAAAAAAACTAAGTCAGAATCAAATCTCTGGATTAGAGTTTTAAATCACAAACCTTATAACTATAAAACTCTAATCCAGTGATTTGTTTCTGAATTGGTTTTTTTCTATTTAATTGCTAACCTGTAGATATTGTTCTCTATACAGTAACGGTAAAATCACTTGTAATAATTCTTTACACACATCTCACTGTGTAACACACTTCTCTTTGTGTAATATATACTTGCATTTGAGCTCAGAAGGAAATTCTCTAATCTTCTTTGAGCTAATACTATTATTATTATTACAGTGAACTGCGGAATACTCTTAATTCCGATCTTTGTATATATATATATATATATATATATATATATATATATATGTGTGTGTGTGTCTGTGTGTGTGTGAGAGTCTCGGGGTTCAATGGGGGGTAACCACAGTAAGTAAGGTACTCAATATATTAGTAGAGTATATACCACATATATATATATAATATTGCCTCTCTGAGAGATTCCTCTCATTGAGGTATTAGTGACTAATTAACCTTTAGTTAATATATATGTGTGTGATTCAGAGTAAATGTTCACATAAACTAAATATATTTAAAGTGAGAGATTGATCATATAGGCCAGTCATGGGCAAACTGTGGCCTGTGAGCTGCCTGCAACCCATTTGGCTTTCTGAATGGCACAAAAATTTCAAAATTGTCTCGAAGTTCTTAGTAGTGCAGCCCGCCTTATGATAACCCACATCCTATGTGGTACACCTTATGATAACCCACATCCTATGTGGTACACCTTATGATAACCCACATCCTGTTTGGCACACCTTATGATAAGTTACATCCTATGTGGTACACCTTATGATAACCCACATCCTATGTGGTACACCTTATGATAACCCACATCCTATGTGGTACACCTTATGATAACCCACATCCTATGTGGTACACCTTATGATAACCCACATCCTGTTTGGCACACCTTATGATAACCCACATCCTATGTGACACACTGCTTGGAAAAGGCTGCTCATGCCTTATAATTGCTTTGGATGGGAAGGACTATCTATCCATGGTTTATTTAACCCTTTAGCATTTACATTACTCTATATTTACTATTATGTGAAGGCGTGTGGCTGAGTGGTTAGAGAATTGGATTCGCAATCGTAAGGTTGTGAGTTCGATTCCTGGACCAGGTGATACGTTATGTCCTTGAGCAAGACACTTTATTTCACATTGCTCCTTCTACCTGGAGTTGCGACCGATAGATAGTATTAGCAATTGGAAAGACCAACGGAAACATTGTTCCCTCGGTCCGATTTGACGAAAGTTGATCGTTCCTCTTGCTATTATATTTTCATGGTAAAGGCTTTACCTCACACAATTATCTCATCTGATATTGAATCTATAAGATTTTGATATTATTTATTTTGAAAACCATACCTTAACATTAGTATGAGGGACTGATTATAGCCAGTTTGAACAGAAAGAGGTGAGAGAATTTTGGCCGGTTTAAATGCTAAATGGTTAAACTTCCTTGTAGAGAGGCATCAATGCTACAACAACCTATTATTATTGATGGTATACACTGTAAATATGTTAATTACTGTCTCTTCTATTGCCTATCAGGTCTCAACAAAGACCTTAGACAGTACTTTCCTGAATATATGTGTAGTGCTCCACAGAGAAGTTGTTCCTAGGAGAGCAATTTGTGATTTGATCTCTATCTGCTCAAAATATCCTTTTTTAGTGTTATCGAAACCAAAACTATTACAACTAGAATTATTTTTATCATTACTGAACATGTTAGATGACAAAATCGGTTGAGCATCAGACAAATTCCTTGCAATATTTGTTAGAACATTATTTAAATGCTTGGCAGCATTTGTCTCTGTTCTTTATATTCTAAGTTCAAATTCCACTGAAGTCAACTTTCATCCTTCTTGGGTTGATGGAATTAAGTACTTGCTAAGTATTGCTGTTAATTTAAACGACTTTCACCCCTCCCCCAATTGATGGCCTTGTGCCTAAATTCGAAGCCATTATTATTATTATTGCTTTTCATCCTTATGGGGTCGATAAAATAAAGTACCAGTAATGCACTGGGATAATTACTTGCCTTGTGCCAAAAGTATAAACAATTATTATTATTATTATTATTAGTAAAGGTGTTAGGATGGTGGATTGGCAGTATCGATAGAACGTCAGACACCATGCTTTGCAGCATGGAGTTATGGCCCTTTAAGTTCTGAGTTCAAATCCCGCCGAAGTTAACTTTGCCTTTCATCCTTATGGGGTCGATTTAATCGACTTTCCCCTCCCCCAAAAAGTGTTGGCCTTGTGTCTAAATCAGAAACCATTATTTTTGAGGATGTTAGGTGGTTAAATTGGTAGAGCGTCACACAAATGCCTTACAGTATTTGTTTATGTGCCTTTAGATTCTGGGTTCATATCCTACAGGCGTTAATAAAATAAGTATCAAATACTGGGGTCTTTTCCTCCCAAAATGTGTGACCTTTGTACCAATATTAGAAATTATTATTTGAGGGTGGTGGTTAGAGCATCGGACGAAGTGCTTTGTGGCACTTTTTCTGAGTTCAAATCCTGCCAAGGTCAACTTTGCCTTTCATCAATCTGAGGTCTGTGGGGGCATGTGGCCTAGTGGTAAGAGTGTTAGACTTACAATCATAGTGTTGTTGGTTTGATTCCTGGACTGGGTTGGGTGTTGTGTTCTTGAGCAAAATACTTAATTTTCATGTGGCTCCACTATACCCAGCTGAAAATGAGTACCAGCAGTAACTGGAGGTTTAACTCTGCGATGGACTGGCATCCTGTCCAAGGGGAAGTCTTATACTCCCAGTTGCTTCACGCCACGGAAACCAGAATAAGCACTGGCCTGATGAACCTTCGAGCCCAAGATAGATTTTAGACAATAAAATAAAATAAAGTTTAGAAAGAATTTGACTTTCTGCACTCTGAGTTTTAATTCTACCCAATCCAGAAGAGCGTTAGATGAGATGCCTTGCAGTATTTGTTATGGCTCTTTGCATTCTGAGTTCAAATCCCACAATGGGCTCTGAAAAGGGTCATGGGCACTGTCCTTCCCTCCCTGACTAAACAGTAAAAAATCAAAACAAAGTCCAATAAATTCTATCAAGGATTTAAGTCAAGGAAATCAGGGTTTCAATATCTCCATTGAAACTGCTTTGTTTCAGTTGCTAATACTCTCGGGGAAGGCATGATTTCCACAACTTCCTCTTTATTTTCATAACTCTGAGGTGTAATATCTATAAAGAAGAAATTATTGTTGTTGTAAAGGTGATAGATTTACAGAATTGGTAGAGCATCAGAGAAAAAACCTTGCTGTACTTTATTACATCCCTTTATATTCTGAGTTCAAATCCCTCTGATGTCAGCCTTATGTTTCCTCCTCTTCGGCTCAAAATAAAGAAACAGTTATGTACTGAGCCTGATTTAATTGACAGTTACCTCCCCCAAAATTGTTGACCTTGTGCCTAAATTAGAAACCATTAGGGGCGGTGAATTGGTAATATTGGTTGAGCGTCGGACAACATGCTTCGTAGTATTTGTTCTGGGTCTTTATATTCTTAGTTCAAATCCCACTTGGGTCAACTTTGCCTTTTACCCTTCCAGGGTCGATAAAATAGAGTACCAGTTAAGTACTGGGGATCAATATAATCGATTGCTGGCCTTGTGCCAATGTTAAAAAGAATTATTATTGTTGTGGAGGTAGTGGGAAGATTCTGCGAGAATCAGACCGAAACCCAACCCTCATAATTAAGTAATCTTCCCCTCCCCCAACTCATCCAGATACCTGAATATGTTCCTCTCAAGAACACATGTATTTTGTATATTTGCCTTATATGTATTAGACCTGTGCCTCTTCTTCCCCTCTCTTCTCCCTGTATAGCAACATCTCTCTCTCACTCTTAACACCACAACTATCTCCACCAATTCTAACTTGTTTTACCACTATACCCCCCCCCCATTTTTTCTTTGTTGCACATCTCACCTGCACCTCCATGACCCTGTCAACTTCCATATGCATTCATGTACATACATATAACATACATACAACATACATGGACATATTAAACTAGAAGCTTATTAGCTTCCACCTCCACTGCAAACTATCTCTCACACACATTCTTACTAAACTATAAATTTATTAACCCCTACCACCACCACCACCAGCAACTTTCTCTCGCACACATTCACACAGATACACACACATAGATATTAACCCGTTAGCATTTACATTACTCTATATATATATACTATTGTATTTTCGTGGTAAAGGCTTTATCTCACATAGTATTGAATCTATGAGATTTTGATATTATTTATTTTGAGAACAATACCTTAACATCAGTATGAGTGGCCAGTTTGAACAGATTGAGGTGAGAGAATTCTGGCCAGATATGGCCGGTTTAAATGCTAAAGGGTTAAACTATAAACTCATCAGTCACCCACAACCACCACAAACTATTCACACTTGCACACACATACATACTATTAAATTACAAGCTCATTAGCCCCACCGTCTGACCCTTTCCTATAGCCCTGAACACTGCTGAAATATACTGCCCTCAATGATAAATGGGAAGTGCCAAGGAGCAGCAGCTATCTGTCTCCAACCAGGTCCACTTTGACTACCTCTGTTGTGGCCACCATCAGAATCATCACACAGAAATAGTCCTCAACATTGGAGATAGTACATCATGTACAGACAACACTGCAACCCTCATTCAATCAACCATTGCATATCAGACTGTGCAGTATTGTTATTAGTTAAGCAGGAAAAGTGAAATGAAATTTATAGGTCACACCTATGCAAGTCTATCTGGCATCTTCAGATGATACATCTCATAGGAGGTTACTCATGTGTTTTAATGAGAGGGGCTCCTGTTCTATTATGTTGTTACAGTTCACACTTATGTAGGCTTAGTTGGCCTTCTACAAGATGCATCTCAGAGGAGTGTTTCTCATGTGTTTTAATCATAGGGGGCCCCCAGTCCTATTGTATTGTTACATCTTGCACCTATACAAGTTTAGCTGGTATTCCACAAGGCTGCATCTCATGAGCAGTTTCTTGTGTGTTTTAATGATAGGGGTCTCCAGTCCTATTGTGTAAAGTAATGTCAAATGAAGTGTCTTGATTAAGAACACAGGAATTGAACCCAAAACCTTATGATCTTGAGTGCAGCACTCTAACCACTAGACTATGAACTTTCATTTATATATATGGAAAAATGTTTCATCTGTGGGTTGTACCTAATTATTTGAGCAGGTACTTACCTGCCATAGGTGTGGCAGATGTCTGACTCTAAGGCTACCCAACAACAACAACAACAATCTATCTCCACCAACATATTTGAGGTTTTTATAAATAATTATTTCTTCTCTAAATTGTGTTCCTGGTTATTAATATGTCATTCTGTGCTTGAAATTTATTGTTGCATTTTTATTGTGTATGGACAAAGTATGTTGGTTGTATTGTTATAACTCTTAACATCCTGCAATGATTTAACAGAAAATATTAAAAAATATGTTTGTTAATTCAAATGTTTACAGTATCTTTACTAGTCAGTAAATTGTTGTGAAAATTTACAGTATTAAAGTAAAGACTTTAGCATTTAAATCGGCCATATCTGGCCAGAATTCTCTTTCCTCTTTCTGTTCAAACCAGCTGTTTGAATCAAGTACATTCTGTAAAGTGGTTGGCAATAGGAACTGTCCCCAACTGATCTGGTTGGGTCCCTAAGGAAGACCAGCTGAGCTTATGGATGTTATTCAACCATCTTGCTCTGGGTTTACCACTGGGTCTCTTGCCAGTTGGTTTTGCCTGTAAAATCTGTCTGGCAATTCTTTCCTTAGTCATTCTAACCACATGTCTTTAGTATCAGAGCTGTAATCTCTTAATTCAGAGGAGCAGCAGCTCTACCTGGATAACATATTTATTGAAAATATACAAATGAGAAATCTGTTTTGATAACTATTTATGTTTTCAAAATTAGTTTTCATTTTTGGTGGATTGCCAGTATCAGTAAGAGCGTTGCATAACATGCTTCGCGACATAGAGTTACGGTTCTTTACGTTCTAAGTTGAAACCCCGCAGAGGTTAGCTTTGCCTTTTATCTTAATGGGGATGAGAAAATAAAACACCAGTATCACACTGGGGGTTGATTTAATCGACTGTCCCCTCCCCTTCAAATTGCTGGTCTTGTACCTAAAGTAGAAACAATTATTTTGCATAAGCACCATGAAATTTGATATAAATTCAAACAATTATTCTTTTACCAATGTAACATTACCTGCTGTTACTGACAGAGGCCAAAATATACTTCTTAAATGTACCAGTCATATAATAGGTCCTACACTCTAGTATGCAATATACTTTGCCCTTTATTTTTTAATTATGTTTTCATTGAATTATATTATACAACATTAACCCTTTTGATACCAAACTACCTGAAACCACCTCAAGTTCTAAAATACAAAGCTGTTTATTTTAAAATGTATGTTTAAAAACCTATCATAATTCTATATGAGAAATTTTAAATTATTTTCCAAACACCAACTTAACAATGAGAAAGTTATTTTATTAAATCCTAAATTCTTGATTATTTTCAAAATTGCTTGAAAATCACAGGCAGTGTCTTTCATTAGAAATATGATAATACAGTGAAATTCCGTTATAAATAAATTCATAGGGTATAAACAAAATTTGTTGTAATGAAAAATTCTTGTAATGAGATTGACCTAACACATCGAACGTGTGGCCGGGGATTGAAAAAAAATGTTGTTATACTGAAAAATTCGTTATAATGGTATTCGTTATAACGGAATTTTACCTGTAAAAGAGTTAAAGAGAATTTTGAGAAATTATTAATAATTTCATTACTAACATTTGGTTTTCATATAAAATCTAAAAAATATTTATCTAAAAGCCTTCCATCATAATTTTATGTAAGAATGTTTTTTGTTTTTTTTTCATATATGTTCCAAACACTGGCTTGATAATTAGAAAGTTGTATTACTAAATTTTTCCAAATTCTTGATTATTCTCAAAATTATTTGAAAATCATAGGCAGTGTTTTTCATTAGAAATATGGTAAGGGAAGGGTTATATTTCATATAGCACTGTTTAACCCTTTTTGATACCAACCTGGACAAATCCATCCCTGGTTCCATGGAAAAGAAAAAGCAATTCATTTTATAGGATTCCTATTTAAATTATAATCTTCCAAGATTTTATATAAAAACCAAATGTTAAGCTAATATCTTAGTAATGAAATTATTAATAATTTCTCAAAATTCTTGATCAATTAACTGAAATAGAGTGTATTTTATTAGAAATACAGTCATGAAAAGCTTAAGTTTAACTTATCATCACCATCATATTTATACATTGTGATGATGACACTATCTATAAATTCTTTATCAATTACAGTGCATTTCATTAGAAATCAGTGACAAAAGGGTGAAGTTTAACTTATCATATTTAACACACCCTATATATGCATGTGACAATAATATAAATTAATTCTTTAAAAAGAACCACTTCTTGCCTTCACATGAGTGAACTCACCTTAAGTGAATGGATAGACACTCCCTCTGGTGTGATGATGTCAAAGGGACATAAATACATTAATCATATCCTATTGACATCAATAAATTGAGGAATGTTTGAGACATCAGATTAGTTTTATATTGGTTTCATATGATTTTCATCATCATCATCATCACTGTGTGTGTGTATATATATATGTATGTGTAAATATGTATGTATATATATATATATATATATATATATATGTATATATACGTATCATCATCATCATCATTGTTTAACATCCATCTTCCACGCTTGCATGGGTTTGGACGGGAGTTTTCCCACTTGAGGCAAGATTTGTTGTCCTGCTCGTATAGGACTGTCTGGTGGGTTTTCTACGGCTGGATGCCCTTCCTAACACCAACCACGTTTACAGTGTGGAACTGGGAGGTTTTTACCGTGTTACCTACACGGCCACATTACAGCGTGGACTGTGTGTTTAATTGTCGTGACACCTACACATCTGGCGGGTTTTCTACGGCTGGATGCCCTACCCAAAACCAACCACGTTTACAGTGTGGACTGGGAGGTTTTTACCGTGTTACCTACACGGCCACATTACAGCGTGGACTGTGTGTTTTTTGTCGGGACACCTACACAACCTCATTTGTTTCGGGCTGGATGTTGTGGTACCAACATAACTTCACATTTAAGGGGGTGGTGTGGATGGGGTGGGGGTAGTGGGACGGGGATGTATTTTGTTAGAGGTGCCTACTGACTGTAGTAGGTTTCACTTTCATGTATGTATATATATGTATGTAAATGTATATATGTATATATATATATATGTGTATATATATATATATCATCATCATCATCATCATCATCAACGTTTAACGTCCGTGTTCCACGCTTGCATGGGTTTGGACGGGGGTAGTCCCACTTGAGGCAAGAGTGATTGTCTTGCTCGCATAGGACTGTCTGGCAGGTTTTCTACAGTTGGATGCCCTTCCTAACACCAACCACATTTACAGTGTGGGTCTGGGAGGTTTTTACCGTGTTGCCTACACGGCCACATTACAGCGTGGACTGTGTGTTTTTTTGTCGTGACACCTACACGATCTCATTTGTTTCGGCCTCGATGGCGCGGCACCAACATAACTTTACATAGAACGGGGTGGTGTGGATGGGGTGGGGGTGGTGGTGGTGGGACGGGGTGTATTTTGTTAGAGATGCCTACTGGCTGGAGTAGGTTTTACTATATATTTAGGTAAGGCGGGTCTTCTCTGTTACTGAGTACCGCCAAAGGTCTCGGTCCAGTGACATTGTCTTGGAGAGGTGTAAGTGTGTGATGTCGGAGTTTATCAGCTCGTCCCAGGTTTTTCTAGGTCTGCCTATTCCGTGACTACCGTCTATCTTTATTGCCCTGCACTTTGTTATACAGCTATCGACTTTCATGCGCATCACGTGTCCATACCAACGTAGCCTTCTCTCGAGTAAACAACATCTGATCCCTCTTATCTCTAATTTTTTCCTTAGTTCGTTTATGCTTTGCCGTTCACGTATATTACTGTTACACATCCAGCGGAGCATGCAAGCTTCGTTCCTCTCTAGTCTGCGTATATCCTCTGCACACAATGCCCAGGTCTCACTGCCATGCAGCATTGCTGTTCGTATGCAGGCATCGTACAACCTGCCTTTCATTTTTAGTGAGAACCCTTTAGCAGCTAATAGTGGTATAAGCTCTCTGAACTTTTTCCAACCAGTTCTGACTCTAGCTACAGTACTTTCAGAGCACCCTCCCCCACTGCTGATTTTATCGCCCAGGTAACGGAAGCTGTCCACTATTTCTATAGAACCCTCTGCGCAATTGAAAGAGCTAGTATTTTGTGGGCACTTGCTGCTACTTATTGCACCAGAGCACCGGCCACATGTAAAATCTATGTTCTTAGTTAGCTTACCTGTGATCCCACTACATCTTTTATGCACCCATACTTTGCATTTAGGACATAAAATGGAGTTTCTACCTACGCCTTTCCTACACACCGAGCACGACCATTTCCCAGAAGGGACCGCCGCCTTGTTTTCTTTCCTACAAACTAGTACTTTGGTCTTAGCCAGGTTAATTTTAAGTCCTTTTGACTCTATATATATATATATATATGTATATCATCATCATCGTTTAAAGCCCATTTTTGTCATGCTAGCATGGGTTAGATGGGTTGTCCCATTTGATACAAGTTGGGTTCAGTGACCTTGAACTGCTTCTGGCTTGGTTTCTATGGCTGGATGCCATTCATAACGCCAACCACATTTACAGTGTGTGCCTGGTGCTTTTTGTCATGACTCCTACACGACCACTTTACATTGAGGGCTTGGTGCTTTTTATCATGACTCTAACACGACCACTTTACATTGAGGATTAGGCATTTTTTGCCATGTTGCCATCATGACCACTTTATAGCTAAATTTAGCTGGGAAAACGGACATGAGATGTGGATATACACACATACATTATATATTTTTTTATTTTTCTATAAATAGTATTAATTTACCACACTTCTTTGTCTTTTATTTAATGTTAGAAGTGTTATTGTTATTTAGTAATTATTTAAACATCTCGATGTGTGTTAATGTGTAACATTTCCTCCTCCGACAAAACCACTGAATTGAAATAAGAAGTGGTGTCGTCTTTAACAAGGAGTCATTATAATAACTAGAGTGGAGAAGGAAGTTGTTCTTTGGTTTATAATATAACATTCTTTAGTCACTTATCATATGTTCCTTAAATATAATAATAATAATGAAATAATGAAAATTATTGTCTACAGCACTCAGGTGCACTACAACTCATCAAAGGTGCATATATAGTTCATAAAATAATGTACAAGTATTTTAATGCCATTTTAGCTGCTAAAATAGGGGTTAGCCCTGTGGATCCCATGATAAGTTATATATTGTTGCAAAATGCGGTCTCCAACTACAACACGGCTCCAACAGCCCAAAGTCAGCAGCTGGGAAACCGCAAGCCTGCCCAGCTAGCCAACTTGCTTAGAACAGAAGAAATAGATGCACCAGGCTAGATGTCTTGTGTAATGTTGTTCTTTGCTGTCCAGGTTCACACCGACTATTCATATCACAAAATTTACATCAACTGTTTTTACCACGCTGTCAACCTCAGACAGACTGCTCTTGCTGACATCCTCACACCAACTCTCTGAATTGGTAACTCCACAAGTTTAAATGGTCTACCTCAAGTAAAATGCACAAAAAAACCCCCATGCATCATGCTTCAAATTAGTCACATGATCTATTGTTTGTTTTTCCTCACTTTCTTTTGTAGATCTGAGGAGCAGTATTTTGAATTTAAGTGATTCCATTTGCAGCTGATAATTGAATTTACAATCTCTTTCATAACAGTATTGATAATAATGGGATACTTTTTGATCCAAAGGTGGTGGATTAGCAGAATTGGTAAAGTATAGGATAAAATGCAATAGCAATCTTTGTTCTGGCTCGTTACATTCTGAGTTCAAATCCTGCTATGGTCAATTTTGCCTTTCATCCTTTCAGGGTAGATAAAATAAAATACCAGTCAAGTACTGGAGTTAATTTTACCCTTTAGCATTTAAACTGGCTATATCTGGCCTGAATTCTCTCACCTCTTTTTGTTCAAACCGAGTATGAGTGGCTGCAACTGGCCACTCATGCTGATGTTGAGGTATTGTTCTCAAAATAAATAATAAAATCTCATAGATTTGATATTATGTGAGATAATTATGTAAGGTAAAGCCTTTACCATGAAAATATATAGAGTAATGTAAATTCTAAAGGGTTAATCAACTTTGCTTTTTCCCTAAATTTGCTGGCCTTTTGTCTAAATTAGAAATCAGTTTTTGATGTAAAGTTTTATGGTTGGTGCCAAACCTTTTAGCTGCTTCTTATGACACATGGGTTTACAGTGAACCCATTCTAAACGTGACACACAGATTTTGTGTCTTAAATAAAACAAAACTGTTAAATGAATCTCCTCATTCTTAATATTAGTTTTGAAAGCATTCAGAATGACAGGATGTGTTTTGAGGCTGACCTTTTGAATTCTATGTTCAGTCCATCTGACAGACTTCCAGATAGTTTCTGTCTACCAAAATTCGATCAGAAGGTTTGGGTTGACCCAAAGCTATAGTAAAGGACATTTGTCCAAGATGCCATACATCGGGGCCGAACCCATACAAAGCTGATAAAAGGACAGACCAGATGTAAAATATAGACCCAGGCCAGATGTGAAATATAAGCTTCCACCAACTGGTAATAGGCTCAGGCCAGATATGATATATAGGCCTCCATCAATTGGTCATAGGCCCTGGTAATAAGCCCAAGCCAGATGTGAAATATAGGCCTCATTTCAAACTTTTCATTAAGTATTGTAGCAAGCAGCACTAAATACATATGATGTATACACATATTACAGGTATATGTACATGTAGTGTATATAATGTAATTTACAGGTAGCAGAGGAGTGTAACAGAACTAAAACTGGGTGAGTAAGCTACCCCCACTTCCTAGAAATCAGGTTCATAACATCTGGTTTACCTGTCCCTTCCCCCACATTCCTCTGTTCTGGCCTGATCCCAAGGAGAAACAATACTTCAAGTGTTTCCAAATAAAAATAGTGAATAGAAGTATGATGGCATCAGGAAGTGTGAACCAGAAAGATCTGAGAATTTGTTAAGTCATAACAATTTCATAGTTGATTTGAATTAATTCTCAGCTGACAATTACTCACCTAGTTTCTGTTATTATTAGATACAATAAAAAGTTCACTTGATGGAAGACAAGGTGGTTAGTTATTTCTTAACATTCTGTAATGACTTAGCAGAAAATAGCTAAATATAGGTTTGTTAATTCAAATGTTTAGAGCAGTGGTCACCAACCTTTCAGACCTCATGGACCAACAAATTCATTATTTTAAATGCCGTGGACCACTAATATGAATTAATGGTCAATGGTCGAAACAATACTGAAGCGTACGTATGTCATATTGTTGATTGATGATACATGTGTAAAATTCTTTCATGTATGTTAGTACTTTACTGAGAAGAAACATTTCTTAGTGTGGTTATAAAATATATATTAACCGAGTATTATTTTTGTTTTATTATTAATAAAACGTAAAAATTGCAAATAATATCCACATTTTTCTGCGGACCACCAGAATTTTTTCTCGGACCACTGGTTTATAATATATTTATTGGAGGGTAGATTGTTGTGAAAATTTGTAGTATTATCTCTTAATATCCTGTTATGATTTAGCAGAAAATATCTAAAAACAGGTTTGTTAATTCAAATGTTTATAGTATCTTTACTAGTGGACATATTATTAATATAGTAGAGTTATAAAACTGTTTCATATTTTTCAAGAATGTCTTGCTAATGTGGTTTCATATAGTACCGGGCATTAAGAGTTGAGAACACCCTCTTTACCTAACTGTAATAAGCTTTGTATCATTTTTATTCAACAGCATATCGTTTTGTTTTACTCATTCAGTTACAATATATAGGTGAGATTAGAGTTCTATTTGATGGTCATCTTCTCCATTACCTTTTAGCATTTTACATTATTCTATATTTACTATTGTATTTTCACAGTAAAAGCTTTATCTTACATAATATTGAATCTACGAGATTTTGATGTTATTTATTTTGAGAACAATACCTTAATGTAGGTATGAATGGCTAGTTACAGCTGGATTGAACAGAAAGAGGTGAGAAAATTCTGGCTGGATATCAGCCAGTTTAAATGTTAAAGAGTTAATAAATATATAAAGTTTAGAATTATCTGTAGAATATTTATTGAGTTGAGGTGAGCTGTGTTTGGTGATATTTGCAATGTTGTTGATATACATGATAAAATAATTGAGATGTGGGTTCAACATGCACACACACACACATATTTGTTTATCCCAATGTTAATGACTATAATAATAGTCAATCATTAAATATATGTACACACACACACACATAAATATATATATAACAAGAGGGTGTGGTAAAATATCAGGTGGACCATAATGCATCAGAGTACTCGATATTTGTATCTAGCTGTCAAAACGGCCGGAGCTCAACCGTCGGAGTGTTTTTAGTTGTGGTGAGGACGAGGTAGATGGTGGTATTAGTGGTGGCTGTGGGGGTGGTGATGTAGAAAGTGATGGTCATAATGCCTCAACCATCACCACTACCACCACCACAAACACCACAAACACCACCATCACCATCACCACCACCACTACCACTACCACCATTGCCACAATCCCAAACACCACCACCACCAACAACAACAACACCACCATCATGACAAACCCCACCATCACCATCATCACTACCGCCATCACCAACACCATCACCACTACCACCATTGCCACAATCACAAACACCACCACCACCAACAACAACAACAACAACAACAACAACAACTGCCATCATCACAATCACCACCACCACCATCATCACAAACCCCACCATCACCATCATCACTACCGCCATCACCAACACCATCACCACTACCACCATTGCCACAATCACAAACACCACCACCACCACCAACAACAACAACAACAACAACTGCCATCATCACAATCACCACCACCACCATCATCACAAACACCACCGTCACCACCATCACCAACACCATCACCACTACCACCATTGCCACAATCCCAAACACCACCACCACCAACAACAACAACAACAATGCCATCATCACAATCACCACCACCACCACCACCATCACCAACACCATCACCACTACCACCATTGCCACAATCCCAAACACCACCACCACCAACAACAACAACAACAATGCCATCATCACAATCACCACCACCACCACCACCATCACCAACACCATCACCAACACCATCACCACTACCACCATTGCCACAATCACAAACAACAACACCACCAACAACAACAACAACAACGCCATCATCACAATCACCACCACCACCACCACCATCACCAACACCATCACCACTACCACCATTGCCACAATCACAAACAACAACACCACCAACAACAACAACAACAATGCCATCATCACAATCACCACCACCACCACCACCATCACCAACACCATCACCACTACCACCATTGCCACAATCACAAACAACAACACCACCAACAACAACAACAACAACGCCATCATCACAATCACCACCACCACCACCACCATCACCAACACCATCATCACAACCATACCATCATATTTCCTTTTTCCCTTTTATGGGTTTTATGTTCTTCTCTGTAAAAAGAATTAAGGATTATTTTCAGAGAATTATTGGGTCACCAGAAACCCGTGAGTTTCTGGTGACACCAAAATGGGAGGCCATTACCAGATAATGAATTTCTGATATGATTCATGTGGAATTTCCATTGGGTTCGGAAGGGATATTTAGTTATTTATTTTTTGATAAATCTTGTTTCTGTTCCCTAGATTTAACTTGTTTCCCATTCCACAATCTCAATTTATTAATGTGTACGTGTGTGTGTGTGTACGTGCGTGTGTGTGTGTGCATGTGTGTGTGTGCGTATGTACGTATATGTGTATGTTTGTACGTGTGTGTGTGTATATGAGTGTGTGTATGTGTGTTTGTGGTATGTGTAATGAGTGGGTGGTGTGTATATGAGTGTATGTGTGTATATATGAGTGTATGAGTATGAGTGTGTGTATATGAATGTGTATACGAGCATGTGCAGGTGTGTGTGTGTATGTATGAGTATGTGTGTATGTGGTGTGTATATGAGCATGTGTGTGTGTATGTGTGTATACAACTGTTATATCCCCTCACCCCAACACCCACCCTGTCTCGCCTACCCCCACCGTCACCCCCCCCCCCACACCACATACCCCGCATTCACCCCACACACACAGACACACCCCACCTACACCCTGCCTCATCTACACCACCACTAACTCCACCCCCGCCCCACCTTCGCCCCAACCCCATCTACACCCCTTCCCAACCCCAGCTTCATCCCACCCCACATTCACATGCACCCACCCACCTTCACACCCAACTCCACCAATCTTCACCCTCCCACCTTCACCCCCACCCCTGTACAATAGCCTCAACAATATATAATGTCTGTAAAAAATTGGAGTATTGAAATTCAAAACTTCCTCCATTTCTATAAGAAATCTGAGGGCCAAGGAAGAAGGTTCTAGAACATTTCTGTCTTTATCTACTTCAGAAATGGTGAAAGAGGGTGGTAGTAGGGCTGGATAGATTGCCCGATCAAATGTCTGGTTATGTCTCTCTTGTCAATTTGATTAATGATTCGGTAAGTAAAGTAATAGGCCCTTATATTTTAGGAACTTAAGGAAAAATGATATTATTCACAGGGGAAAGACATTATTATTATTATATGAATGGAGGCACATGGCTTAGTGGTTAGAGCATTGGCCTTGCAATCGAAAGGTTGTGAGTTCAATTCTCAGACCGGGTAATGTGTTGTTTCCATGAGCAAGACACTTTATTTCACATTGCTCCAGTTTACTCAGCTGTAGAAATGAGATGATAGGGACTGGGGTCCATATCATTCCACTGCAAAGTGTTCGTGGAGGTGCCACGGCAAAAGAGCATCCAGCACTCACTGTAAATGAGGTTGGTGTTAGGAACGGCATCCAGGTGTAGAAATCAAGCCAGTATCAGTTCCCGTCCCACCCTTGCAAGCAGGGAAAAAGCGGACGTAAAATGAAATGATGATGATGATGATGATTATACAGATATAAATGGAAGTACAGCAT
>OZ024749.1:42000023-42012523 GCA_964016885.1 Eledone cirrhosa
ATGCATGGCTGACTGCTGGTCTTCCACAAGAGGTTGGTATGCATGGCTGACTGCTGGTCTTCCACAAGAGGTTGGTATGCATGGCCGACTGCTGGTCTTCCACAAGAGGTTGGTATGCATGGCTGACTGCTGGTCTTCCACAAGAGGTTGGTATGCATGGCTGACTGCTGGTCTTCCACAAGAGGTTGGTATGCATGGCCGACTGCTGGTCTTCCACAAGAGGTTGGTATGCATGGCTGACTGCTGGTCTTCCACAAGAGGTTGGTATGCATGGCTGACTGCTGGTCTTCCACAAGAGGTTGGTATGCATGGCTGACTGCTGGTCTTCCACAAGAGGTTGGTATGCATGGCCGACTGCTGGTCTTCCACAAGAGGTTGGTATGCATGGCCGACTGCTGGTCTTCCACAAGAGGTTGGTATGCATGGCTGACTGCTGGTCTTCCACAAGAGGTTGGTATGCATGGCCGACTGCTGGTCTTCCACAAGAGGTTGGTATGCATGGCTGACTGCTGGTCTTCCACAAGAGGTTGGTATGCATGGCTGACTGCTGGTCTTCCACAAGAGGTTGGTATGCATGGCTGACTGCTGGTCTTCCACAAGAGGTTGGTATGCATGGCCAACTGCTGGTCTTCCACAAGAGGTTGGTATGCATGGCTGACTGCTGGTCTTCCACAAGAGGTTGGTATGCATGGCCGACTGCTGGTCTTCCACAAGAGGTTGGTATGCATGGCTGACTGCTGGTCTTCCACAAGAGGTTGGTATGCATGGCTGACTGCTGGTCTTCCACAAGAGGTTGGTATGCATGGCCGACTGCTGGTCTTCCACAAGAGGTTGGTATGCATGGCTGACTGCTGGTCTTCCACAAGAGGTTGGTATGCATGGCTGACTGCTGGTCTTCCACAAGAGGTTGGTATGCATGGCCGACTGCTGGTCTTCCACAAGAGGTTGGTATGCATGGCTGACTGCTGGTCTTCCACAAGAGGTTGGTATGCATGGCTGACTGCTGGTCTTCCACAAGAGGTTGGTATGCATGGCTGACTGCTGGTCTTCCACAAGAGGTTGGTATGCATGGCCGACTGCTGGTCTTCCACAAGAGGTTGGTATGCATGGCTGACTGCTGGTCTTCCACAAGAGGTTGGTATGCATGGCTGACTGCTGGTCTTCCACAAGAGGTTGGTATGCATGGCCGACTGCTGGTCTTCCACAAGAGGTTGGTATGCATGGCTGACTGCTGGTCTTCCACAAGAGGTTGGTATGCATGGCTGACTGCTGGTCTTCCACAAGAGGTTGGTATGCATGGCTGACTGCTGGTCTTCCACAAGAGGTTGGTATGCATGGCCAACTGCTGGTCTTCCACAAGAGGTTGGTATGCATGGCTGACTGCTGGTCTTCCACAAGAGGTTGGTATGCATGGCCGACTGCTGGTCTTCCACAAGAGGTTGGTATGCATGGCTGACTGCTGGTCTTCCACAAGAGGTTGGTATGCATGGCTGACTGCTGGTCTTCCACAAGAGGTTGGTATGCATGGCTGACTGCTGGTCTTCCACAAGAGGTTGGTATGCATGGCCGACTGCTGGTCTTCCACAAGAGGTTGGTATGCATGGCTGACTGCTGGTCTTCCACAAGAGGTTGGTATGCATGGCTGACTGCTGGTCTTCCACAAGAGGTTGGTATGCATGGCCAACTGCTGGTCTTCCACAAGAGGTTGGTATGCATGGCTGACTGCTGGTCTTCCACAAGAGGTTGGTATGCATGGCTGACTGCTGGTCTTCCACAAGAGGTTGGTATGCATGGCCGACTGCTGGTCTTCCACAAGAGGTTGGTATGCATGGCTGACTGCTGGTCTTCCACAAGAGGTTGGTATGCATGGCCGACTGCTGGTCTTCCACAAGAGGCTGGTATGCATGGCCGACTGCTGGTCTTCCACAAGAGGTTGGTATGCATGGCTGACTGCTGGTCTTCCACAAGAGGTTGGTATGCATGGCTGACTGCTGGTCTTCCACAAGAGGTTGGTATGCATGGCCGACTGCTGGTCTTCCACAAGAGGTTGGTATGCATGGCCGACTGCTGGTCTTCCTCAAGAGGTTGGTATGCATGGCTGACTGCTGGTCTTCCACAAGAGGTTGGTATGCATGGCCGACTGCTGGTCTTCCACAAGAGGTTGGTATGCATGGCCGACTGCTGGTCTTCCACAAGAGGTTGGTATGCATGGCTGACTGCTGGTCTTCCTCAAGAGGTTGGTATGCATGGCCGACTGCTGGTCTTCCACAAGAGGTTGGTATGCATGGCTGACTGCTGGTCTTCCTCAAGAGGTTGGTATGCATGGCCGACTGCTGGTCTTCCACAAGAGGTTGGTATGCATGGCCGACTGCTGGTCTTCCACAAGAGGTTGGTATGCATGGCCGACTGCTGGTCTTCCTCAAGAGGCTGGTATGCATGGCCGACTGCTGGTCTTCCACAAGAGGCTGGTATGCATGGCCGACTGCTGGTCTTCCACAAGAGGCTGGTATGCATGGCCGACTGCTGGTCTTCCACAAGAGGTTGGTATGCATGGCTGACTGCTGGTCTTCCACAAGAGGTTGGTATGCATGGCCGACTGCTGGTCTTCCTCAAGAGGCTGGTATGCATGGCCGACTGCTGGTCTTCCACAAGAGGCTGGTATGCATGGCCGACTGCTGGTCTTCCACAAGAGGCTGGTATGCATGGCCGACTGCTGGTCTTCCACAAGAGGTTGGTATGCATGGCCGACTGCTGGTCTTCCACAAGAGGTTGGTATGCATGGCCGACTGCTGGTCTTCCTCAAGAGGCTGGTATGCATGGCCGACTGCTGGTCTTCCACAAGAGGCTGGTATGCATGGCCGACTGCTGGTCTTCCACAAGAGGCTGGTATGCATGGCCGACTGCTGGTCTTCCACAAGAGGCTGGTATGCATGGCCGACTGCTGGTCTTCCACAAGAGGTTGGTATGCATGGCCGACTGCTGGTCTTCCACAAGAGGTTGGTATGCATGGCCGACTGCTGGTCTTCCACAAGAGGCTGGTATGCATGGCCGACTGCTGGTCTTCCACAAGAGGTTGGTATGCATGGCTGACTGCTGGTCTTCCACAAGAGGTTGGTATGCATGGCTGACTGCTGGTCTTCCTCAAGAGGTTGGTATGCATGGCCGACTGCTGGTCTTCCTCAAGAGGCTGGTATGCATGGCCGACTGCTGGTCTTCCACAAGAGGCTGGTATGCATGGCCGACTGCTGGTCTTCCACAAGAGGCTGGTATGCATGGCTGACTGCTGGTCTTCCACAAGAGGCTGGTATGCATGGCCGACTGCTGGTCTTCCACAAGAGGCTGGTATGCATGGCCGACTGCTGGTCTTCCACAAGAGGCTGGTATGCATGGCCGACTGCTGGTCTTCCACAAGAGGCTGGTATGCATGGCCGACTGCTGGTCTTCCACAAGAGGCTGGTATGCATGGCCGACTGCTGGTCTTCCACAAGAGGCTGGTATGCATGGCCGACTGCTGGTCTTCCACAAGAGGCTGGTATGCATGGCCGACTGCTGGTCTTCCACAAGAGGTTGGTATGCATGGCCGACTGCTGGTCTTCCTCAAGAGGTTGGTATGCATGGCTGACTGCTGGTCTTCCTCAAGAGGTTGGTATGCATGGCCGACTGCTGGTCTTCCACAAACAAACTTACTCAGACTTGTGCCTTGGAGGGGAAATTTCTAGGTACAAACCCCATGGTCATTTGTGACCAAGGGTGTCTTTAACCTTCATGTATATATATATATATATATATATATATATAGATATATATATATATTTAATATAGAAATGGCTTCTACAGGACTAGAACTGTTTCATTCAGAGGAAATCAAAGGAAAGGCCCGACTGAACCCGGGATAAACATTTATATATATTAGAATCGGTGCTCTGAAATAGCGATATATATATGAATGTATATATAGTGTATTTTGCAATACACTGTATGCTTTAATTAAAGGCATTTCGAAGATCTTACGCTATTGTTTTAGAGTAGTGACAGTCTCACTTACTTTAAATTTTCAGCAAACAGGGGAGATAAAGCTGACAGAGCTCTGTTTTGTACTTGTTGGTACTTATCAAAGCTAAGTACTCCACCTGTTTGCTGAAAATCATGAATGTTTGATTCTTATAGAATTCTAGTAATAATCAGCAAACAGGTGGAGTACTTAGCTTTGATAAGTACCAAAAAGTACGAAACAGAGCTCTGTCAGCTTTATCTCCCCTGTTTGCTGAAAATTTAAAGTAAGTGAGACTGTCACTACTCTAAAACAATAGTGTAAGGTTTTCGAAATGCTTTTAATTAAGCATACAGTGTATTGCAAAATACACTATATATACATTGATATATATGTATATCTATATGAATGGTGTTTCGTAAAGATCCTTGTTCATTGTACAGGCTGTGGTCAGAGTTGGACTATTTCAAGACATGGTCAGAGGGGAGGTTGTGTTTGGTGCATAAAGAAAGGAAGTTGTATGGGATGGGAGCTGTGATGGCAGCATATGTGTGTGTGTGTAGTAAAGGAGTGTTGTGTGAATGTATGGGTGTCATATTATGATTAGTTAGTTAATTAGTAGCATTAGAAACAATAAAATATTGGTGTTTGTCTGTGATTGTGTTAGTGTTTCCCTTGATGGGTGTTGGAAGTAATGTATGTGTGTTAATGTGTGAGTGGTCTGTTAGTTAATTAGTAACATTAGTTGGATCAAATATATATCATGGCCGTGTAGTGTGTGAATAGAGTCGTTAGAATAAATTTGCTACATTGGACAATATCATTATCATGCTTACATGTCATTTGAAGTATTGTTTTCATGCCTAGTGATTTTCAAATCTATTTATCCCTTTAGCATTTAAACTGGCCATATTCGATAAGAATTCTGTTCAAACTGGCCATAACTGGCTGCTTATACTGGTGTATTCTCAAAATAAATAATATCAAAATCTCATAGATTCGATATTATGTGAGATAATTATGTAAGATAAAGCTTTTACTGTGAAAATATAATAGTAAATATAGACTAATGTAAATGCTAAAGGGTTAAAGAAAATTGTTGTATAATCCAATAAATAATATCAAAATCTCATAGATTCGATATTATGTGAGATAATTATGTGAAATAAAGTATTTACAGTGAAAATACAACAGTAAATATAGACTAATGTAAATGCTAAAGGGTTAAGTTTCTCTCTAACTGTAATTTTTCTTACAATATAATTTCCTCCAAATTGCTTAGATTAATAGGCTATTCTCTAATTACACACCTTACCTGCTTTCATATTTAATATGTGTTTATTTCACTATTTGAAAGCTTGCCTTCATATTTTCTGGATGTGTTAAAGTAACTCAATGGATCTATCTATATTTCCTGATGATATGAGGCTAGATTTATATGTGCCATATAAGTCATTAGGAATTATTTAATTTACTGATTAATTAATTCTTTGTATTGGTGCTACATCTATCGTCAGAGAAACGATTGTAGAAACCAAAGATTGAATTTAAATAACAACTTTGGTTTTCCTTTTGTACTGATTATATATTCTCTTATTACTCTTTTACCTGTACCAGCCATCCGACTGAGGCCATGCTACATATGGATATATATATATATATGTGTGTGTGTATATATTTATATCCATATGTGGAGGCACATGGCTTAGTGGTTAGAGCATTGGGCTTGCAATTGAAAGGTTGTAAGTTCAATTCTCAGACCGGGTGATGTATTGTTTCCTTGAGCAAGACACTTTATTTCACATTGCTCCAGTTTACTCAGCTGTAGAAATGAGATGATAGGACTGGGGTCCCTTTCATTCCATTGCAAAGTGGTCGTGGAGGTACCACAGCAAAAAAGCACCCAGCCCACACTGTAAAGTGGACGTGTAGGCGCTACTGAAAAAAAAGCACCCAGCACTCACTGTAAATGAGGTTGGTGTTAGGAAGGGCATCCAGCTGTAGAAATTAAGCCAGAATCAGTTCCCGTCCCACCTTTGCAAGCAGGGAAAAGCGGACGTAAAATGAAATAATGATGATGATGATGATGATGTAGTTGACAGCTGAAAGAAAAGAGTACTCAATACCAAAGTAGAGCTTAAATATTCATTTTATTAAGGCTAAATAGTGACTCTTGTTACTGTGGAGTTTTGCCTGCTTCTCACAGGGTCATCAGACAAGAACAGTTGAAGAGATAAGAATGTTTGGAAAATATGTTTCTAAAAAAAATGTGACTGTTTATTTACAGGCCAATATGGAAATCTTTTGTCAGTTTGTTTTGGTGTAACTGGTAAGCACAGCTGCTACAGTATATGACAGATGTAAGTTTGAGTCCCACAGGCAACTCTATCCACGTTTTTCAATCTCTAGAGGCTCTGATATGCCCAGCTTGTAAGACTATTTTTCATAGCCAAAAACTTAACTTTAAGTTAATATATTTTCAAAAATTCATATCTGCTCCACATTTCTAAAAAATATGATCATATATATCATCATCATCATCATCATCATCGTTTAACGTCCATCTTCCACGCTTGCATGGGTTTGGATGGGGGTTTTCCCACTTGAGGCAAGATTAGTTGTCCTGCTCGTATAGGACTGTCTGGCGGGTTTTCTACAGCTGGATGCCCTTCCTAACACCAACCACGTTTACAGTGTGTACTGGGAGGTTTTTACCGTGTTACCTACACGGCCACATTACAGCGTGGACTGTGTGTTTTTTTGTCGTGACACCTACACGACTTCATTTGTTTCGGACTGGATGTTGTGGTACCAACATAACTTAACATTTAAGGGGGTGGTGTGGATTGGGTGGGGGTAGTGGGACGGGGGTGTATTTTGTTAGAGGTGCCTACTGACTGTAGGTTTCACTTTGTACTTAGGTAAGGCGGGTCTTCTGTATAACTGTGTAGCGCCAAAGCTCTCGGTCCAGTGACATTGTCTTGGAGAGGTATATATATATATATATATATATATATATATGTAAAAGGTAAACAGAAATAACAACACAATCGGTACAGTATATGGAAGGAATATATTAGGTTAACGCTTGAAACAACAGGAAGAGGGTCTTAATGTTTCGGATGCTAGTCCTTCATTAGAAGAAAGAATGAGAAATTATAAAGATTGAAAGGACGGGAGGAATGGAATTGAAAAAAATGTTTTCAGAGAAAAATAACAGGTCCATTAATATTGCCATCTCTTGGAAAACTGTTGATGCTGGCGTTTTGTATATTATATATCTGTATCTATCCTTTGTGATCCAGTCTCTATTTTTGTACTCCCGAAGAAGGGCTAAAACCTGACACATTGAACTGTCTTTACCCTTTTCCATAAAGCGTGAAACTAATAAGACTTTTTGTACCTCTGTTTGTTGTTTCCTTGAACTATATATATATATATCCCGTCCAAACCCATGCTAGCGTGGAAGATGGACGTTAAACGATGATGATGATGATTATATAGATATATGTGCGTGTGTGTGTATATATATATATATATATATATATATATATATACGATATTAACAAATGGAAACTATATTTATAAAACCATATTTATTTCATTATACATATTTCAAGGACATCAAGTTAAATTATGGTGTGCTTTCATCAGATAAAATATAATATAGAGCAGTTTTATAAATAAATATTGACACACTCTTAAAGAATGCAACCATTACTGTTGTGTATGTATATGTGTGTGTGTGTATATATGTTTGTATGTGTGTGTATATATATATATATATTTATACACACATACTGATGTCATTATTTCTAAAATACACCAAAAGCTATATCTTCGGTTTCCACCTCTCCCCAGACATTACCACCACCACCACCATCGCCCCACCACCCTCGCCTCCACCACCCTCGCCCCACCACCCTCGCCTCCACCACCCTCGCCCCACCACCCTCGCCTCCACCACCCTCGCCCCACCACCCTCGCCCCACCACCCTCGCCCCCACCACCCTCGCCCCACCACCCTCGCCTCCACCACCCTCGCCCCACCACCCTCGCCCCACCACCCTCGCCTCCACCACCCTCGCCCCACCACCCTCGCCCCACCACCCTCGCCTCCACCACCCTCGCCCCACCACCCTCGCCTCCACCACCCTCGCCCCACCACCCTCGCCCCACCACCCTCGCCTCCACCACCCTCGCCCCACCACCCTCGCCCCACCACCCTCGCCTCCACCACCCTCGCCCCACCACCCTCGCCCCACCACCCTCGCCTCCACCACCCTCGCCCCACCACCCTCGCCCCACCACCCTCACCTCCACCACCCTCGCCCCACCACCCTCGCCCCACCACCCTCGCCTCCACCACCCTCGCCCCACCACCCTCGCCCCACCACCCTCGCCTCCACCACCATCGCCCCACCACCCTCGCCCCACCACCCTCGCCCCACCACCCTCGCCCCACCACCCTCGCCTCCACCACCCTCGCCCCACCACCCTCGCCCCACCACCCTCGCCCCACCACCCTCGCCTCCACCACCCTCGCCCCACCACCCTCGCCCCACCACCCTCGCCTCCACCACCATCGCCCCACCACCCTCGCCCCACCACCCTCGCCTCCACCACCCTCGCCCCACCACCCTCGCCACACCACCCTCGCCCCACCACCCTCGCCTCCACCACCCTCGCCCCACCACCCTCGCCTCCACCACCCTCGCCCCACCACCCTCGCCCCACCACCCTCGCCTCCACCACCCTCGCCCCACCACCCTCGCCCCACCACCCACTCATTTTTGCTTTCGTAAACCAGATGTGTCAAGCTTCCCTCATTCCCTTATCATCATCATCATCACCATCTCCACCTTCACATTCATCATCATCATCATCATCATCATCATCATCATCATCCTCATCCTCATCATCACCATCACATTCACCATCATCATCATCATCATTACAATTACCATCATCATCATCACCATCATCGTCATCACATCATCATCACCATCTCCATCTTCATCTTCATCAGCATCATCACCATCATTATCATCATCATCATCCTCATCATCACCATCATCATCATCATTATTATAATTGTCATCAGGATTGCTATGGTCACCACCACCACCACTACCACTACGACCTCCTTTACTACCACCACCACCACCACCACCACTGTCACCCCCACCACTACCACCACCACCTTCACCATCACCGCCACCACCTTCACCATCATCACCACCACCACCACCACCACCACCACTGTCACCCCCACCACCCCCACCACCACCTTCACCATCACCGCCACCACCTTCACCATCACCGCCACCACCTTCACCACCGTCACCATCACCATCACCATCACTGCCACCACCTTCACCATCATCACCACCACCACCACCACCACCGTCACCGTCACCGTCACCATCACCATCACCATCACTGCCACCACCTTCACCATCATCACCACCACCACCACCACCACCGTCACCGTCACCGTCACCATCACCATCACCATCACTGCCACCACCTTCACCATCATCACCACCATCACCACCATCACCACCGTCACCATCACCATCACCATCACCATCATCACCCCATCATGCTATCATTTGCAAAAACTAATTTACTATTTTTCTGCTAAATTTACCCTCCCAGAGTTAATTTCTACACCCTCATCATCTGTGGTTTGTTTTTTGGTGTTGTTTGAAGTTTTCTTTTTGTTTTCTGTTTTTCATTGTTTATTTGTTTTTTAATAAAACAAACAAACAAACAAACAAACAAACAAACAAAAAACTGCTCAAAACTGCCAAAAACTTAACTGGGTGCAAACATATCTGTTTTGACAAATATTTTGTGACAAATTGGCAAATTATATGTAATTAGGGCAGTTTTTATTTTTTAGTTTAGTTGACATCTCACACTGCCCCCCCCCCCCATTTCTACCAAAATTTGCATCTATAGAGGACAGGAATGTCTGTTAGTAAGATTGTCAACCCCTCTTGGCCTTCTGTGGTGTCAGTAGCTTCATATATGTGTACTGACCTGGTCAGTTGATGACCCAACCCCTTCCAACTCTTGTTAAGCAAGAAAAGAGGATGTTAAATGATGATGATCATGGGGATGATGGTCATGATGATGATGATGATGATGATGATGATGATGATGATGGTGATGTGTGCTGATTGCCAACTTGTAGTGTGACATAAGAACCATATTTCTTTGTGTATGGACAAAGCATGGCCACATGGTTAAGTGGTTTTCTTTGCAATCATTAGTTTCTGGGTTCAGTCCCATTATGTGTCATCTTCAGCAAGTGTCATTTACCGTAGCCTTTGGTTGACTCAATGAAAACTTGATTTTAAGACCTTTTGATTCCAAATTTTACTTCCACGTTTGAAATTTCCCTTTAATTCCACCCCAAATTCATCTATAAAGACGAGATCATCAGAATATAGGAGTTCCCATGGGCAACCAATTTTAAACTCCTCTGTTATAGCCTGGAGGACGATAATAAACAGGAGTTGGCTAAGAACAGAGCCCAGGTGGATCCTCAATTTGCATGCTAAATTCATCACTATACAGCTCCTGAACTCCCGAACTGGAGCCTTGCCACTGGATACAGTTTAATGTCATACTCAGGACAACACTTATATGTCTATATAAATTTTTATTGTATATCTGTATCATATTATTTATCAGTATCTTAGAGGGTAGAGGGTCGGACGCCATACTTTCCAGCATAGTTACGTCCCTTTATGATCTGAGTTCAAATCCCGCCGAGGTTGACTTTGCCTTTCATCCTTACGGGGTCGATAAAATAAAGTACCAGTAATGCACTGGGTAATTGCTGGCCTTGTGCCTAAAGTAGAAACAATTATTTATCAGTATCTTAATCTCCCACATATATTTCACTATAATATTCAGTTTCTCATGACATTAAAGAATATAATACAACCAGATGTTTAGTATGTGTAACAAGAATTGTTTCTACGTTAGGCACAAGACCAGCAATTATTCCAGTGTATTACTGGTACTTTATTTTATCGACCCCGTAAGGATGAAAGGCAAAGTTAACCTCGGCGGGATTTGAACTCAGAATGGCAAGGGCCGTAACTCAATGCCGATACTGCCAATCCACCGCCCTAATGTATTCAAAAGAGAACAAAAATTATGTAGTTTATTCATTTGATTTATTGACTTCTTGTCTTTGAGACAAACAACGTTCAATTAATCTGATTCTCAAATTTACGAAATAATATTTGTAGACAATTGTTATCAACATGTATGAGAGAGGGCAGGAAAGTTCAGAGGCTGACTATGAAGGAGTGATGCTAGAGCTGTGAAATCTTGCATGCATTAATTTCAACTCTTCTTATTACAAATATTGCATTAGGTCATTCCATGAGAGTATCTTGGTCAGCCTATGAACTTCTCAGCTGACCTTTGCAATATGAAATGAGTGTTTTTAAGGTCAGTAGAAAAATTAAAAAAGAAACTTGTACTTGTGTATAAAGTGATGCTTTGTTTTAACCCTTAATTTTAGTTTAAATGAGAAATAAGAAGAGTTGAAATTAATGCATGCAAGATTTCACAGCTCTAGCATCTGAACTTTCCTGCCCTCTCTCATACATGTTGATAACAATTGTCTACAAATATTATTTCGTAAATCAGCAATATTTGTTATGAGAAAATATGGTATGATTCCTAGTTGAGGCTGTAATGGTGATGGTGATGGTGATGATGAGAATGTTGCTGGATGATAATGAAAATGATGATAGTGATGGTAGTTGTCATCGTAGTTGATGATGGTGATGATGATACTGTTGACTATGATGATAATGATGATGATCATGATGTCAATGATGACGATGTCAATGATGATGATAACGATAATGATGATGATGATGATGATGATGATAATGTCGATGATGATGATGATGAGGATGATGGTGGTAGGGGGGAATTGTGATGAGGACGATGATGGTAATAATGATGATGATGATGCCAATGATAATGGGAGGGGGGAGGGATTGTGGTGATGATGGTGAAGATGATTCTGGTGATGACACTGATGACGAGGATGATGGATGTGATGATCATGACAATGCTGAAGAACGATTGTGGTGATGATGGTGATGATGGTGAAGAACGATTGTGGTGATGATGATGATGCTGAAGAACGATTGTGGTGATGATGGTGATGATGCTGAAGAACGATTGTGGTGATGATGGTGATGATGCTGAAGAACGATTGTGGTGATGATGGTGATGATGGTGAAGAACGATTGTGGTGATGATGATGATGCTGAAGAACGATTGTGGTGATGATGGTGATGATGGTGAAGAACGATTGTGGTGATGATGGTGATGATGGTGAAGAACGATTGTGGTGATGATGGTGATGATGGTGAAGAACGATTGTGGTGATGATGGTGATGATGGTGAAGAACGATTGTGGTGATGATGGTGATGATGGTGAAGAACGATTGTGGTGATGATGGTG
>OZ024749.1:42017523-42025023 GCA_964016885.1 Eledone cirrhosa
CTAGCACCAACTGGTGACCTGACACATATATATATATATATATATATGTACAAATACACACATATATATATAGGAAAAGAGTCAGGACCCCAACGGCTGAGCTCCAGCCGTTTCGACAGCTAGATCTGAACTGATATATATATGTGATGATATATATATATATACATATATATATATATGTATATATGATGATGATGATATATGTATATATGTATATATATGATGATGATGATGATGATGATATATATATATATATATATATATGTATATATATGATGATGATGATGATGATAATATATATATATATGTATGCATATGTATATCATATATACGTAATTGTAGATATAGCAAAGTTACACACAGAAAAAGAAACAAAATACGTGGAACGAACGAATAAAAATCATGAAATTTCTTCCTCAGCCACACTCTGAGCAATGCAATTTCGTGCATATGGGTGAGATTGCCTAATATTGAGCCCAGGTTGCACAATGGCTTGTACAAGCCTCCAGAAAGATGCATATAAGACAACACAACAGCATAGGGTCAGATGAAATCAAGAGAATGTCTTTCGACTGGGACAGAAATGGGAACATGTAAACAAATAAGATTGTATAATCTTACAGCTGGAAACATGACAGGATATATTGCAGGGAGATTGTGCAAAAAATTGTAACATGGTGAAAGAATATATATATATATATGCTTTTATAATTTTCTATATATTTTTTACATATTATTTTTCTTACATATTAATTTTTTTATATAATTTTTTATATATATTTTTCTTATGTATATTTTCCATTATTTTTCCAGCCTCATTTCCAATTTTTTTAACAGATCTTAAATCTCATTTCATATTTTCTATTCATAACATCTCTGTCTGATGAACAATCTAGACATATATTAATATTGTCTGGGGTCCTGAAACCTTTGGTAATGGAGTAGTTGTATATTGTGTTGTTCACTCCCTAATTAAATATATATATAATGTAGGCACATGGCTTAGTGGTTAGAGCATTGGGCTTGCAATCGAAAGGTTGTGAGTTCAATTCTCAGACCGGGTGATGTGTTGTTTCCTTGAGCAAGACACTTTATTTCACATTGCTCCAGTTTACTCAGCTGTAGAAATGAGATGATAGGGACTGGGGTCCCTATCATTCCACTGCAAAGTGGTCGTGGAGGTGCCACGGCAAAAAAGCAGCCAGCCCTCACTGTAAATGAGGTTGGTGTTAGGAAGGGCATCCAGCTGTAGAAATCAAGCCAGAATCAGTTCCCGTCCCACCCTTGCAAGCAGGGAAAAAGCGGATGTAAAATGAAATGAAAAAAAGGAAATGATATATATATATATGCTAGCACGGAAGATGGACGTTAAACGATGATGATGATGATGAATATAAATCTCTCTATATATATATATATTAAAATAATAGATTAAAGTTTAAGCAAAGAATTGCTGTTTTCACCCTTAACGGAATCTTAACGAAGGGTGAAAGCAAGGATTCTTTGCTTAAACTTTAATCTGTTATTTTAATAAATATTTGCTCTATGGTTTTTATATATTTTCATATATATATTATCCTTATCGGGCCCTCTTCGGATTTTAGTTTTCACATTTATTATTATTACTATTAATATCTATCTATCTATATATATATGGTAAGAGGTGCACAAGCAGACAATGTGTATGATACAGTTATGTCTGCATAAATACAGAGTGCGTAACTGAGATTGCACCAATGTGTATAAATACTATGTATACACATATCTAATTTGTAGACATGTAAACATGCCAGAAAATATGAATTTCCCTGTAAATTGAAGAAAAATCATAAACATCTTTAATTGATTTTCGGATTTTATTGAATCCTCATCAGAAGATTTGTATATCAACCACAAGGAAACATGTATTTGATGGGTATATATATATATATATATATATATATATATTTTGAGTATATGTTGGTTGTATACCAACACCTCAGTATGCAGGCTGGAGCACTCGACGAAGTGCGCAGGTTGGTTTGGTTACTCCGGAGTAATGTAATATATATATATCCACACTGTAAACGTGGTTGGTGTTAGGAAGGGCATCCAGCTGTAGAAAACCCGCCAGACAGTCCTGAGCAAGACAACCAATCTTGCCTCAAGTGGGACAATTCCCGCCCAGACCCATGCTAGCGTGGAAAATGGACGTTAAACGATGATGATGATGATGATGATATATATATATATATATATATATATATATTACCAATAACACCACCATATAATTACATGGTGGTGCTATTGGTAATGGTGCTGGTAGGGTGTGTGTGTGTGGTGGTAGGGGTGTGGTGGTAGTGGGTGTGATGGTGGTGGCAGGGGTGATGATAGTGGTAGGGATGATGATGGTGGTGGTAGGGGTGGTAGTAGAGGTGATGGTGGTGGCAGGGGGGATGGTGGTGGTAGGGATGATGATGGAGGTGGTAGTGGTGGTAGTGGGTGTGATGGTGGTGGCAGGGGTGATGATAGTGGTAGGGATGATGATGGTGGTGGTAGGGGTGGTAGTAGAGGTGATGGTGGTGGCAGGGGGGATGGTGGTGGTAGGGATGATGATGGAGGTGGTAGTGGTGGTAGTGGGTGTGATGGTGGTGGCAGGGGTGATGATAGTGGTAGGGATGATGATGGTGATGATAGGGGTGGTAGTAGAGGTGATGGTGGTGGCAGGGATGGTGGTGGTAGTGGTGGTAGTAGAGGTGGTGGTGGTGGCAGGGGTGATGGTGGTGGTAAGGGTAATGGTGGTGGTGGTGGTGTAGCAAGGGTGGAAAGCCTGTAGCTCATTAATGTAATTATATGAAGCTGAGACGTGAAAGGTAAGATGGTCCAAATTCTTTGATATCGCCCCCTTACCTCCCTACCACCAACACCCCCATCACCATCATACACCACCACCACCATCTCCACTACACATTACCACCACCACCAACACCATCTCCACCATACACCACCACCACCACCGTCTCCACTACACATTACCACCACCACCAACACCCCCATCACCATCATACACCACCACCACCATCTCCACTACACATTACCACCACCACCAACACCATCTCCACCATACACCACCACCACCACCGTCTCCACTACACATTACCACCACCACCAACACCATCTCCACCATACACCACCACCACCACCATCTCCACTACACATTACCACCACCACCAACACCATCTCCACCATACACCACCACCACCACCGTCTCCACTACACATTACCACCACCACCAACACCATCTCCACCATACACCACCACCACCACCGTCTCCACTACACATTACCACCACCACCAACACCATCTCCACCATACACCACCACCAACACCGTCTCCACCACACACCACCAAGACCGTCTCTACCACACACCACCACCACCATCTCCACTACCTCATTACCACCACTACCAACACTGTCTCCACCACACACCACCAAGACCGTCTCTACCACACACCACCACCACCATCTCCACTACCTCATTACCACCACTACCAACACTGTCTCCACCACACACCACCAAGACCGTCTCTACCACACACCACCACCACCATCTCCACTACCTCATTACCACCACTACCAACACTGTCTCCACCACACCACCACCAAGACCGTCTCTACCACACACCACCACCACCATCTCCACTACCTCATTACCACCAACAACAACACTGTCTCCACCACACCACCACCACCACCACCACCACCACAAGTTCAACCAGTTCTTCTTACTTAATGTCACTAAGTGTATTATTATTGTACTTTAATGTCTAAGGGGGAAATATTTCTTTTACTGTTGTTCTTCCTGTTGTTATTATAAGGCATGGTAGTGTACTGTACTATGTAGTGTAGTGTAGTATATAGTGTAGTACAGTGTAGTGTAGGATAGTATAGTGTAGTGTAGAGTAGGATAGTATAGTGTAGTACAGTGTAGTGTAGGATAGTGTAGTGTAGAGTAGGATAGTATAGTGTAGTACAGTGTAGTGTAGTGTAGAGTAGGATAGTATAGTGTAGTACAGTGTAGTGTAGGATAGTGTAGTGTAGAGTAGGATAGTATAGTGTAGTACAGTGTAGTGTAGTGTAGAGTAGGATAGTATAGTGTAGTACAGTGTAGTGTAGGATAGTGTAGTGTAGAGTAGGATAGTATAGTGTAGTACAGTATAGTGTAGGATAGTATAGTGTATAGTAGGATAGTATAGTGTAGTACAGTGTAGTGTAGGATAGTGTAGAGTAGGATAGTATAGTGTAGTACAGTGTAGTGTAGAGTAGGATAGTATAGTGTAGTACAGTGTAGTGTAGGATAGTATAGTGTAGTACAGTGTAGTGTAGGATAGTGTAGTGTAGAGTAGGATAGTATAGTGTAGTACAGTGTAGTTTAGTGTAGTGTGGTGTAGAGTAGGATAGTATAGTGTAGTACAGTGTAGTGTAGGATAGTATAGTGTAGAGTAGGATAGTATAGTGTAGTACAGTGTAGTGTAGAGTAGGATAGTATAGTGTAGTACAGTGTAGTGTAGGATAGTGTAGTGTAGAGTAGGATAGTATAGTGTAGTGTAGTGTAGAGTAGGATAGTATAGTGTAGTACAGTGTAGTGTAGAGTAGGATAGTATAGTGTAGTACAGTGTAGTGTAGGATAGTGTAGTGTAGAGTAGGATAGTATAGTGTAGTACAGTGTAGTGTAGTGTAGAGTAGGATAGTATAGTGTAGTACAGTGTAGTGTAGGATAGTGTAGTGTAGAGTAGGATAGTATAGTGTAGTACAGTGTAGTGTAGTGTAGAGTAGGATAGTATAGTGTAGTACAGTGTAGTGTAGGATAGTGTAGTGTAGAGTAGGATAGTATAGTGTAGTACAGTATAGTGTAGGATAGTATAGTGTATAGTAGGATAGTATAGTGTAGTACAGTGTAGTGTAGGATAGTATAGTGTAGAGTAGGATAGTATAGTGTAGTACAGTGTAGTGTAGAGTAGGATAGTATAGTGTAGTACAGTGTAGTGTAGGATAGTATAGTGTAGTACAGTGTAGTGTAGGATAGTGTAGTGTAGAGTAGGATAGTATAGTGTAGTACAGTGTAGTTTAGTGTAGTGTGGTGTAGAGTAGGATAGTATAGTGTAGTACAGTGTAGTGTAGGATAGTATAGTGTAGAGTAGGATAGTATACTGTAGTACAGTGTAGTGTAGGATAGTATAGTGTAGTGTAGAGTAGGATAGTATAGTGTAGTGTAGTATAGGATAGTATAGTGTATAGTAAGATAGTATAGTGTAGTACAGTGTAGTGTAGGATAGTGTAGTGTAGAGTAGGATAGTATAGTGTAGTGTAGGATAGTATAGTGTATAGTAGGATAGTATAGTGTAGTACAGTGTAGTGTAGAGTAGGATAGTATAGTGTAGTACAGTGTAGTACAGTGTAGTTTAGTGTAGAGTAGGATAGTATAGTGTAGTACAGTGTAGTGTAGGATAGTATAGTGTAGTGTAGAGTAGGATAGTATAGTGTAGTACAGTGTAGTGTAGGATAGTGTAGTGTAGAGTAGGATAGTATAGTGTAGTACAGTGTAGTGTAGGATAGTGTAGTGTAGAGTAGGATAGTATAGTGTAGTACAGTGTAGTTTAGTGTAGTGTAGTGTAGTGTTGTGTAGTGTAGCATAATGTAGTGTAGCATAGTTTTGGGTAGTGTACTATAGTATAATATAGTGTAGTGTTGTGGACATGGGTGAAGGACGTGGAAGGTGTATGGAAGGAGGAGGGGAAGTGGTGTACGCTAGATGTATGCTTCAGCCTGTGCTAACGCCAGGGATTTCAATCCTGTGTCATCGCCTTTGAGAGGTGCAATTGTGCAAGGTCAGCCTTTATCACATCATTCCTGGTCTTTCTAGGTCTTCCTACTCCCTAGCTTCCATCAACTTTGAGTGCCCTGCGCCTTTTTATATAGCTGTCATCCTTCATATGCATCTCATGTCCATACCAGCACAATCTCATCTCATGCACACTGCATCTGATCCTTCTTACACCCAGTTTCTAAGATACTCAGTTTCCTTAAGTTTTTTCACCACTTCATGAAGTGAAAAAAAGTTCAGGAAACTCTGTGTACCTCAAAATATATATATGTGTGTATGCATATATAGATGTATGTATATATACATATATATATATATATATATATATATATATAAACGTCCCACCCTTGCAAGCAGGGAAAAGCGGACATAAAATGATGATGATGATGATGATGATGATGAAACGATGATGATGATATATATATATATATATATTCTACATAAGTCTACATATGTTAGACCTCCATCAAATCAATTTCAATGATGAGTGTACCAATTGTTTGATCAATGGAACAGCCTATTCATGAAATTAATGTGTAAGTGGTTGAGTATTCCACAGGTACATGTACCCATAACATAATTCTAAGGAAGATTCAGTGTGATACAGTGTGACAATGCTGGCTATTTGAATTACAGCTACAGTCAATCTGATGGGCTTCCATATTGTTTCTGTTCACCCAATTTCATACACAGGGCATGGGTTGACTCAAGGCTATGCTAAATAACACTTGCCTTAGATGCCATGCAGTGGGATCGAGCCTGAGACCTCATAATTTCAAAGAAACTTCTTAACCATTCAGCTTTGCTGTGTCCATCACTAACACTCTTGCAAAAACCATGGATATCTTTCAGACCTGTCAACTCTCCCCATCCGACGGGGAGATCTCCCTGTTTTTGTGAAAATAGGTATAGCTTTCATTATGTAAAATCTCCCCATTTTGCCTCATTTTTTCCCCATTTTGGGGCACTTCTTTCCCTGGTTCTCCCCATTTGGGTTTTTAGAGGTTGACATGTCTGGTGTGTGTCAGTGCATGTCTGCTGTGTGTCAGACCTGTCAACTCTCCCTCTCTGACGGGGAGATCTCCCCATTTTGTCTCACTTCTCCCTGTCTCCCCGTTTTTGAGAAAATGGTTATAGCTTTTATCATATAAAATCTCCCTATTTTGGGGCAAAATTTTCCATGGTACTCCCCGTTTGGGTTTTTAGAGGTTAGCAGGTATGATCATAATAAGATTTCATTCTTCCTTGTTTCATTAATTTAGATTGTCTGCTCACCTAATGGTTCATTGGTTAACGGAAGAAGATGTTTTGATGGCGACAGCTAGATAAATATTGACAATACCTTCCCACACCCCTATACTCCTAGATACATTAGTACCAGTGCCATATGTTGAAGTTGGTTCTATTAATACTGACTTCTTGTGAACCTTTTTCACAATATCCCCATGTCTAATTTGGCCTGCTGGTTGGCTGTGTCATATATTGTAAATAAATGGCCACCAGAGTTGATTGGTTGGTTGGTTGCTTCAATAGGATGTCGTATCTATGTATGCATGAATGTATATATATATAATATATACATATATATATTTAAATATATATATACATATGCGTATATATATATATTTATATTTAT
>OZ024749.1:42027523-42065023 GCA_964016885.1 Eledone cirrhosa
AAATTTTTAACCATCTCGCCAATTGCAACCCTGAGCGCCTCTTTGATCTCCATGTGTCTAACACACATGGACATGCCTACAAGATCAGAAAACAGCACAGCTCCCATAACTTTCGTAGACATTTTTTCACGCTCAGAGTTGCTGAAGCATGGAACAAACTGCCTGCGTCAATTGTTAGCTGCCGAGACACTGCATCCTTTAAGACACTCATGCTTCCCGAAATACGCCAAAACTACACCTGATGTACCCCTTCCATACACATGCACACATGTGTGTATCATGACTCGTGCACTGTTCATTTTACTGATGTTTGTGCATTGCCCTATGTACTGTACATGCACTTTTTTGATGAGTTGTGGTGCACCTGGGCACTGTACACAATATTTCATTATTGTTATTGTTATTATATCATGACTCGTACACTGTTCATTTTCCTGACATTTGTACATTATTCTATGTACTATACATGCACCTTTGATGAGTTGTAGTGCACCTGAGCACTGTACACAATAATTTCATTATTATTATTATTATTATTAGACCTTGAGCAGGATGGTTGGATAAGATCGGCTGGTTTCACTTGGTGATCCAGCGGGATCAATTGGAGTTGGTTGTTTCTGACAGGACCTGCTGGAAGGCAACTTAAGAACCCTGCCTCCACGACCTTCCCATGAATAAGTGGAAGAAGAAGAAAAAGTATATATACTGTATATATAAAACAAGCAAAAATTAAAAAAACCTTCTCTCTCTCTCTATATATATATGTATATATATATATATATATATATATATATATATATATATATATATATATATATATGTGTGTGTGTGTGTGTGTGTGTGTGTGTGTGATCCACACATCCTTGATTGGTTAACTCCTTACTATAATTATATATATATATGTATCTATGTATGTGTCTGTATATTTGTATGTCGGTAGGTTAGATTTTTTACAAGATCAGATTGGGTAAAATTGGGGATGCCTGAAGACAGATGTGGATCCATAAGCTCCAGTTGAAATAATTACAAACGTTATTACTTCAAAATTATTCATTATTATCATAACCTCGACGGGATTTGAACACATAACGTAATTACTTTAGAATTGTGTGATAATTCCTATAATGCTTCAAAAGTAGTCTCCCTTGATAAATAATTTTATATGATAATTGTTTCTACTTTTGGCACAAGGCCAGCAAATTACTTAGTGTATTACTGGTACTTTGCTGGCCTTGTGCCAAAAGTAGAAACAATTATCATATAAAATTATTTATCAAGGGAGACTACTTTTGAAGTATTATAGGAATTATCACACAATTCTAAAGTAATTACGTTCTGTGTTCAAATCCCGTCGAGGTTAAATTTGCCTTTCATCCTTCATGGAAAGATAAACTAACGTACTGTGATTGAAATAATCGGCTTCCCCTTTTCATACAAATTGCTAATCTTGTGTCTTAATTAGAAACCATTAATCGACACGTAAAAACACAAAAACAAAAAAAAATATGGCAAGGGAGATAACTCAAAAATGCAACTAAAAAAATTGAATGGAGATATATATATATATATATATATATATACAGTAAGGTCTGTAAACTATATACTTATATACAGTAAGCTGTGTTACTATTCAGTTCACAGTACAGACTTGTATTATCTGTATATTTATGAATGACCGGTTGCATAAAGTCCCCAGTTATTGTTGTTTAGCCCCAGGCGAACAGAACTCTTGATCAAAATGTGTTACGCTCTTCAATTTTTTTTTTCATGAGCATTGTCTAAGGCATCTTGAAAGTATTTTTCATAGAACCATTTTACCACTTCTTTGGTTCCCTTAACCATGTTTGAATGGATTTTACCATTTACCTTCTACGGAGAGGAATAACAGAAATACAAGATCATTTTTATTTTTAAGCTTTAATAAAATATAAGACCACGTTATGAATGTAGTGTGTGAATTGTTGGGTATTTAGCTGTCACTTCTAGCAGGTCGAAGCTATCTCTCGATGTTGAAAACCGGACAACGAAAGTTTGCTGGAGATATAGTTTCAAAAGAGGTCAAATCAATTATATATTCTTTGTCGCGTGATATAAATATTTATGGTAACCTCACGTTTTCGTTGACCACCCAACTTAAAGAGTTATCATGTGATCCTCATGCCCCCTTATTACCACGTGACAAGTTCTGTTCTCACAACAACGCGTTGCAGCAATGGTTTGCAACAATCTCCTGTATCTCTCTGCTTTTATTTGCATTTTTATTCTGTCCTCGCATGCGTTTCGTCTTGGTTTACCATCCAAGCGACAATGGAAGAAACCTGTCGGCTACAGACCCTATTACCGACCAGTGGTTACTTCAGAATATTTCAACAACTTCGAAACTCGATACTTCACCCAACAAGTGAGCTAATCATCTACATTTGTCTTTTGTTTATATTCTTTGTTTTCTTTCTTCGAATAGGCTATGTAGCCGTTAAATCCTAAAGGGACGCAACACACATTCGCTATAGTGTTTCATCAGCCCCTGTTGTTCCTCGATCATTCATAAACGTGTGTGTAATAATTGTTTTGTATAATGTGTCTATTTATGAATATGTACGAGTAGATGTGTGTGTGTGTGTGTACACATGTACTTCTGTTGTCTGTATCTGTTTATGTATTTACGTGTAGATGTGTGTGAACTCAGACCGTAAAAGGCCGCAACTCATGGTGTCTGAAACTCTTACCGGCTACATAGCCTGGGAGTCTATTTTACAGGGACCGGCTACATAGCCTCTTCCTTCTTTTCTATCTTTCTTTCATAAATCTATGATGTATTAATATTTTATTCACAGTTGTATAAACATAAATATAATAATACAATGCTTACAGAACGAAAGCACAAACAAATATATTAAGGAAAGGGAAAACAAACAAAAAAGAGGAAAAGAAGAACAAAAACAATGTATTTATTTTTGAATAAGGTTTCAATATTTTGTTTTTATCAGTAACCTCCCTATGTAGGTAGATAGATAGAAATTTGTAAACAAAGAAACCTTGGCATAACTCCAGGCCAGTGCCCCATCACACCGTCATCACTAAATCACCACGCCACCACCACCATGCCACTACGACCACCACCACAATCACATTACATCCTTGTTTTGTTTCCTCACAAATTCCATAACACTGCATACTTTTTAATAATATTTTTCAGAGATACATTTTCCAACATGTAAATTACGATTATATTGATGGAATTTAAAGTTGAATATTTGTTTATCATTATTATATTTTTTAATCCGGCCGAGGTTGACTTTGACTTTCATCCTTACGGGGTCGATAAAATAAAGTACCAGTAATGCACTGGTTATTTGTTGGCCTTGTGCCAAAAGTAGAAACAATTATTATATTTTTTTCGCAATTTATAATTGTAGAAATGACATTACATTCCAGATATGTGGAGGATACTCTTTTGGACGTTTCTTTCGCACATGTATTGAGTGCCTTTTTGAAGCCATTCATTTTATTTAATAAATTATACAACACCACAACGTACAAACCACTACATACAACACCACAGCATACATAGATTAACTTTGGGCGCCTAGACAGGGTGCCCCCCCCCCCCCCTCATACAAACCATTACATACAACACCACAGCATACATAGATTAACTTTGGGACCCTAGACCTGGAGCCCTCACTTCTTGTGCAACCCATTACATACAGCACCACAGCATACATAGATTAACTTTGGGCCCCTAGACATGGTGTCCTCCCCCACTCCTCGTTCAAACCATTATATACAACATATATCTGTGTGTATATCACCTCATACACTGTTCGATGTACTATACATGGACTTTGATGAGTTGTAGTGCACCTGAGCACTGTACACAATAATTTCATTATTATTATTATTATTATTATTAACAACACAGCATACATAGATTAATCTTTAGCCTGTAGACTTTGTGGGTCCCTGGTCAACTACCCTGTGTACACATGGTAGTAACACGTCACACAGACACACAAACTAATAATCCAGCACTTGTCACTGGTGTCAGACTAGTAACAGCACCCCAATAACATTCACATGATACTATAATCCTGTTGTTTATCTATTGTTTCTTAGGTTGACCACTTTGGCCAGAACAAGGACACCTACAAACAAAGATATCTTGTGTCCACTCAATGGTGGGATGGAAATGGAGGACCGATATTTTTTTACACTGGCAATGAAGGAGACATTGTTTGGTTTTTAAACAATACAGTCAGTATAAATAGCCTATATATATATATATATATATATATATATATATATATATATATACATATATATATATATATATATATACATATATATATATATATATAGTAATAATAATAAATTTGAAGACTAAAATCCAAAGAGGGCTCGATAAGGATAAATATATATATCAAATATATAAGAACCATAGAGCAAATATTTATTAAAATAACAGATTAAAGTTTAAGCAAAGAATCGCTGCTTTCACCCTTAACGGGATCTTCTGAAACTAACAAAGTCAATCTGTAAACGCAGAAGTGGATATTTAAAAAAACGTTGCAACCGGAGGAAGACAGGAAGACGATACTTTGGTTCGTGGTAACGTTCCCTGGCAAAGAACGGGGAAAAAACGAATATAATACGTCATTAATAGGAGCGGTGAAAAACAATTACGCGCAAAGACAGTACCACGTTTATGGTATAAAAGAGGTCGTAGACTAATGTTCTCTTAGGTGGTTCATAGAGACGTTCTCTGGCAATGAACGAAAAAAACGAAGATAATACGTCATATGTGGAGCGTGGAGAACAATTGCACGCAAAGACAAAACCACGTAAATGGTAGATGACGAATTATCTTCGTTTTTTTCGTTCATTGCCAGAGAACGTCTCTATGAACCACCTAAGAGAACATTAGTCTACGACATCTTTTATACCATAAATGTGGTACTGTCTTTGCGCGTAATTGTTTTTCACCGCTCCTATTAATGATGTATTATATTCGTTTTTTCCCGTTCTTTGCCAGGGAACGTTTCCAAGAACCAAAGTATCGTCTTCCTGTCTTCCTCCGGTTGCAACGTTTTTTGAAATATCCACTTTACAGATTGACTTTGTTAGTTTCAGAAGATCCCGTTAAGGGTGAAAGCAGTGATTCTTTAATCTGTTATTTTAATAAATATATATATATATATATATATATAAGACTGTTTTAAAGACTGGATTATATGTATATGTATATATATATGTGTGTGTATGTATGTTTTCTTATATATGGGTGTGTGTGTATATATATATATATATATATATATATATATATATCAGTTCCTGTATGAGCAAGACAAGGTCAGCCAATCAGGCACTGCCCACAACAGGACAACCCGTCTAACCCATGCTAGCGTGGAAGAATGGACGTAAAACAGTGATGATGAGGATGATGATGAAGTATATACCACACATGTCGAATGACTCATCTATTCTCTATCTTTTTCTTTCTCTTACACATCTGTCTTCTCTCCCAATTACTTTCTATTTTATATCAGAAGCAGCTCGTTGTCCTGTATAATTACATGCTTTTGTCTTGATTGCCTTGTCATCCATGCCAAGTGGCTCATTATTGATAAACTCTTCCTGCTGTACCGAGAAAATTGATATTGTCCTTTTTGTATCTGAAACTGTTAACTCCCAGCCAACAGCTGATGAATGGGATGTTTCCATTTGTTCAGCTCCAATTTTCTTTTGTTCTGTCCTCTCTGAAATTATGCACTCACATACACACATATATATATATATATATATATATATATATATATATATATATATATATATATATATACACACACACACACACACACACACACACACACACACACACACACACACACACACACATATATATATATAAAGATATGTACGGATAAAATTTGTTTGTGTAGATCAGTGTACAAACAAAAATAAACAAGTAAGATTGCTTACCAAAGTATGGGCACAATAATAATTGTTTCTACTTTTGGCACAAGGCCAGCAATTATCCCAGTGCATTACTGGTACTTTATTTTATCAACCCCGTAAGGATGAAAGGCAAAGTTTACCTCGGCAGGATTTGAACTCAGATCGTAAAGGGCCGTAACTCTATGCTGCAATGCATGGCGCCCGACCCTCAACCGATACTGCCAATCCACCACCCATAATAATAATGGGCATAATAATATCCAACCAGCACTCGTAGATACTGTATTGAAACATGTTAGATGAATAAAATAACAGTCATGTACATAAAAAGAAAAAAAAAAGAAAAAAGTTAACTGATTAAATTCTTCAATTCTTCACTTCTAATCTATACTTCATGCCTAGTCATTTTGTTTCTTATATATATAATATATATATATATATATATATGTGTGTGTGTATGTATATGTGAGCCTCCAGCCCACACTGTAAAGTAGTTGTAATGGTGACACAGCAAAAAGCGCCCAGCCCACACTAAAGTGGTCTTGTAGGCGTCACGACAAAAAGCACCCAGCCCACACAGTAAAGTGGTCTTGATGGTGACATGGAAAAAAGTGCCCAGCTCACACTGTAAAGAGGTTGTGTAAGTGTCACAACAAAAAAGCACCCAATCCACACTGTGAAGTGGTTGTGTAGGTGTCATGACAAAAAGCACCCAGCCCACACTGTAAATGATGTTGGCACTAGGAAGGGCATCCAGCTGTAGAGACGAAGCCAGAAATATCTCTATATGAACAAGACATGGTCACCTAACCCAACTTGCCTCTTATGGGAGAACCTGTCTAACCCATTCTTGAGTGTAAAATGGACGTTAAACAATGATGATGATATATGTATATAGGTTACACCTACCAAAACTATGTTCCAAGTAGTTTTATTTTTATATTTTCAGGGTTTCATGTTGGACATTGCTGGAGAGTTTGGTGCCATGTTGGTTTTTGCTGAGCATCGTTACTATGGAAACTCACTGCCCTATGGTGTGGACACTTATAAAGTGAGGGACACTAAATTTTTTGTGATATCACTTTGTCATTTCTCTCTGTATTATAGGTGCAGGCAGAGTGATAATGACCATAGCGATAATGATGGTTGTGGTGGTAATGATGGTGGTGGTGGTGGTGGGGGTAGTGGTGGCAGTGATGGTAGTTGTAGTGTTGGGGTTGATGGTGGTAGTGGTGGTGATTTGGTTGATGGTAGTGGTGTTGTTGACGGTAGTGATGGTGTTTGGTTGATAGTGGCGGTGATGGTGGTGGTAGTGGTTTGGTTGATGGTGGTGGCAGTAATGGTTGTGTTTGGTTTATAGTGGTGGGGTTGATAGAGGAAGTGGTAGGGTTGATGGTGGCAGTGGTGGTGGTGATAGTAATAGTGATGGTGTTGATGGTAGTGGTGGGGCTGATGATAGTGCTGGTGGTGGTGTTGATGGTGATAGTGATGGTGTTGATGGTGATAGTGATGGTGTTGATGATAGTGCTGGTGGTGGTGTTGATGGTGATAGTGATGGTGTTGATGGTAGTGGTGGGGCTGATGATAGTGTTGGTGGTGGTGTTGATGTTGTTGATGGTAGTGGTGGTGCTGATGATAGTGTTGGTGTTGATGGTGATAGTGATGGTGTTGATGATAGTGTTGGTGGTGGTGTTGATGGTGATAGTGATGGTGTTGATGGTAGTGGTGGTGCTGATGATAGTGTTGGTGGTGGTGTTGATGGTGATAGTGATGGTGTTGATGGTAGTGCTGGGGCTGATGATAGTGTTGGTGGTGGTGTTGATGGTGATAGTGATGTTGTTGATGGTAGTGGTGGTGCTGATGGTGATAGTGATGGTGTTGAAGGTAGTGGTGGTGCTGATGATAGTGCTGGTGGTGGTGTTGATGGTGATAGTGATGGTGTTGATGGTGATAGTGATGGTGTTGATGGTAGTGCTGGGGCTGATGATAGTGTTGGTGGTGGTGTTGATGGTGATAGTGATGGTGTTGATGGTAGTGCTGGGGCTGATGATAGTGCTGGTGGTGGTGTTGATGGTGATAGTGATGGTGATGGTGTTGATGGTAGTGGTGGGGCTGATGATAGTGTTGGTGGTGGTGTTGATGGTGATAGTGATGGTGATGGTGTTGATGGTAGTGGTGGTGCTGATGATAGTGCTGGTGGTGGTGTTGATGGTGATAGTGATGGTGTTGATGGTGATGGTGATGGTGTTGATGGTAGTGCTGGTGGTGGTGTTGATGGTGATAGTGATGGTGTTGATGGTGATAGTGATGGTGTTGATGATAGTGTTGGTGGTGGTGTTGATGGTGATAGTGATGGTGTTGATGGTAGTGCTGGTGGTGGTGTTGATAGTGATAGTGAGGATAGTGATGGTGTTGATGGTAGTGCTGGTGCTGATGATAGTGCTGGTGGTGGTGTTGATAGTGATAGTGATGATAGTGGTGGTGGTGTTGTTGGTAGTACAACAATAATGATACTAATCAATGATCCGTTATTTTTTCCACCATATTAGGATCCCCAGAAGTTGTCTTACTTAACATCAGAACAAGCCTTAGAAGATTATGCCACACTGATTCAACACATGAAGTCAACCATTAAAGGGGCCCAAAACAGTTCTGTTGTGGCCTTTGGTGGCTCCTATGGGGGCATGTTGTCGGCCTGGTTCAGAATGAAATATGCTGGAGTTGTTGTAGGGTGAGAAAAACACACTAACTGATTTCATGACGTTGTTGTTTCTGTTGTTGTTGATGTTGTCATTGTTGGTGTTGTTGTTGTTGTTAGTGTTGTTGTTATTGTTGTTATATAATACCACAGCCATTATCATTTTAACCTTGACCTTGACCCACAGGTCAATTGCAGCTTCTGCTCCGATCTGGGGATTCAATGGACTGTGTCAATGCAATGGATTATACCGTGTCATAACTAACACATTTAAACTGGGAGGGGAACAGTGTCCAGAAAACATCCGGAAGAGCTGGAAAGTCATTGATAAGATGGGACAGTTCAGTAAGTCAGGATTTCTTTTTTTTACATCTTCATTGTTGTTTTAAAATCATCATCATCACCACTGTCATCACCATCACTATCATCATTATCATCACCACCACCACCACCATCAGCATCATCATAATCATCATTATCATCACCACCATCATCATCATCATCATCATCATCATCACCACTATCATCACCACCACCAGCACCATCATCATCATAATCATCATTATCATCACCACCATCATCATCATCATCACCACTATCATCACCACCACCACCACCACCACCATCATCATAATCATCATTATCATCACCACCATCATCATCATCATCACCACTATCATCACCATCACTACCATCATCATTGTCATCACCAACACCATCATCATTTTTACAGGTGAAGGGCTGAAGTTCCTGTCTGAAGAACTCAAGCTGTGTTCCCCACTGACCAACTCAGCTGACCTCAAGAACTGGCTGTCTGAGACTTGGTTTGATCTGGCAATGATGGATTACCCTTACCCAACCAACTTTCTAGAACCTCTACCAGCTTGGCCAGTGAAAGTAAGTGAAAAATTGTTTGGTTCAAATCTCACTCTCTCAGACGTCAAAAGGTATGCTATGGTCTTGAAACCCCTAATGGATACATAGGGGTGCCGTATTGGCATACAGAATTTCTTGGACATATTAACCCTTTAGCATTTAAACCGGCTGTAACTGGCCAGAATTCTCTCTCCTCTTTCTCTTCAAACCAGCTGTAACCGGCTACTCACACAGATTTTAAGGTATTGTTTTCAAAATAAATAATATCAAAATCTCAAAGATTCGATATTATGTGAGATAAAGCCTTTACAGCGAAAATACAATAGTATATATAGAGTAATGTGAATACTAAAGGGTTAAACCTTGCAGAGCCCATCCTTCTCCATGTCTGAACACAGCACCTCCTCACAGTACTCAGCATCTCTCCATCTCTCTCCCATCTCCCTCTTCTTCCATCTTCTCTCACTGTTCTACTACTAAAAAATCCTTAACCAATATTTTCTTTCTTCCTCCAGAAAACCTGTATCCCACTGAATGATCTCAGTCTAGGTGGTAAGAGCCTGATCTCTGCCTTGACCAAATCTCTACAGGTGTACTACAACACAACAGGTAAAACTTCCTGTTTTAACCTCACCCAGTCATCCAGTAGTAACATGGGAGAACTAGGATGGGGATATCAAGTAAGTGGCTACTTCTTTTTATTTCACCCTCTTTCTCTTTGATATATATATATAAGTAAACATACACGTGTGTGTGTATATATATATATATATATATATACACACACATATATACATATATATGTGAGGGTGTGTATATATATTTATATATATATATATATACACACACACACATATATATGCATATAAATATGTGTGTATGTTTGTATATATATATGTAAACACGCATGTGTGTGTATATATATATATGTAAACATGCATGTGTGAGTGTGTATATGTAAACATGCATGTGTGAGTGTGTATATGTAAACATACATGTGTGTGTGCATATAAACATATAAATATATATATATCATCATCATCATCATCATCACCGTTTTACGTCCGTTCTTCCACGCTAGCATGGGTTAGACGGGTTGTCCTGTTGTGGGCAGTGTCTGGTCGGCTGACCATACCTTGCTCATACAGGAACTGATTTGGCTTGGTTTCTACAGCTGGATGCCCTTCCTAACACCAACCTCATTTACAGTGAGTGCTGGGTACTTTTTTTCCGTGGCGCCTACACGTCCACTTTACAGTGTGGGCTGGGTGCTTTTTTTCCGTGGCACCTCCACGACCACCTTGCGGTGGGGGGCATGGGGGCATATTGTCTATATGCTTCAGCTTGTACCCATGGGAGGTCGGGTACTCTGTATTACTGCGTGACGCCAGAAGTCACGGTCGTGTGTCATTGTCTTTGAGAGGTGTAATTGGGTAAGGTCGGCTTTTATCACCTCATCCCAGGTCATCTTGGGTCTCCCCACTCCGCGGTTTCCATCAACTTCTATATATATAAAATAAACCATTTTGCTCAGACACACATTAACTCAGTGTTATTTTATGACTACATTATCCAATATTTCCTATTTAAATATATGCTAATGTAAAACTTAATTTTCTGTTCTATCGTCAGTCTTGTACAGAAATGGTGATGCCTTCCTGCACTGATGGAGTCACAGATATGTTTTATCCAGAAAAGTGGAATTTCACTGACTACTCTGAATATTGTTACAATACATGGAAGGTTGTGCCTAGACTTAATTGGATCACTACAGAATATGGAGGTAAAAATATTCAGGCTGCATCTAACATTGTCTTCAGGTAAGCTTTAGTTTCTATATATTTTATTAAAGTTTTATTTATTGATTTACTAGAGGAGGGTACATGATATATGATCACTCACTCCACTCTTGTGACATTGCTGGTGATAGGAAGAGCATCTAGCTATAGACAGCCTGCCAAACAGTCAGGAAAGCTATTCCACTATGCCAAAGACATGGCAACTTCCCTAAGACTGTGTGTCAGGGTTCCAGCCCACTAACAACCTAAGTATCCAACTTCTGCCATGATGATGATATACACCTGCATGACTGAGCCTGGAAGGTGAAATGATGGTTGTTGCAACACATCTCCCTTACCATCCTACAGAGTGACACATTCACTATTTTGTCCAATGGGATCAAGAAGCAACAGCAAACCTTTTTATATACCGTTAAACTAATAAATGTTGTTTGCTTTGTTATTTCCGGCTTATCTTTAGTATATATATATATATATATATATATATATGTATTTATATATATATAATGGAGGCACATGGCTTAGTGGCTAGAGCATTGGCCTTGCAATCGAAAGGTTGTGAGTTCAATTCTCAGACCGGGTGATGTGTTGTTTCCTTGAGCAAGACACTTTATTTCACATTGCTCCAGTTTACTCAGCTATAGAAATGAGATGATAGGGACTGGGGTCCATATCATTCCACTGCAAAGTGGTCGTGGAGGTGCCACGGCAAAAAAGCACCCAGCACTCACTGTAAATGAGGTTGGTGTTAGGAAGGGCATCCAGCTGTAGAAATCAAGCCCAAATCAGTTCCTGTACCACCCTTGCAAGCAGGGAAAAAGCAGACGTAAAATGAATTTTTATATATATGTATATATATATATATATATATATATATACATATATATGTATGTATTTTGTTATACTTTGGGAGGGTCATGCTGCCAATAATAACACACACACCTGTTGGTTTTCACTTCAATTTAATTTAATAACCAGATGGTTGTCTATTGTCAAAGCTCTTTCGTCACACATTCTGTGACCTCCTCAGTAACTAATTTGTTATTTTGCGTCTCTTTGTTCTGTCTTCCACCATCTTGTTTTTATGAGCTGTGTACATCTGGTTACTAAACCAACCAACTGGAAGTTTATAATAAATTGAAGTGAAAACCAACAGGTGTGTGTGTTTTTATTGGCAGCATGACCCTCCCAAAGTATAACAATATCTATTTCAACACACAATTTCAGATAAGAACTTTTGCAAAACAAATACAAAAAAACAACATGTATGTATATATGTATGTATTTGTGTGTGTGTGTGTATTTATAGAACAGTATTAAATATTTTAAAGTGCTTTTATTTTTTTCAGCAATGGATTGCTTGATCCTTGGTCTGCCTTTGGGGTCCTTAAGAATGTTTCTAAGACCCTTATAACTGTGATTATTCCCGAGGGTGCTCACCATTTAGATCTGAGATCTAAGAATACCCGAGACCCAGCATCTGTAACAGAGGCCAGGAACATTGAGAAAATGCACATCAGGAAGTGGTTGAAATTGAGGTAGACCCTAGAATATGTAGGCATTGTTATAAACTGATTTGCTGGATTGTTATAGCTAGGGCTACATGCAATTTGTAAATAGTATATAAATAAAATTGTTAATTTATACATAATATATACTATGTATTTTTTTTTATTTTACTATATTTGTATATAATACTAGCTGGCCCCGTGCTGTCAAAAATGACGGCTAATTGTAATATCTATACATAAGACAGCTGTGACAAATCTCAGAACACTGGACTTCTATAGTTTCTCACCCCCTCCTTCCTCAGTCATCTTATTGATGTGTATGTAATAATTATTTTTTTTAAGTGTCTGTTTATATATATGTATGTGTAGATCCGTGTGTGTTTATAATTCCAATGGTCAATGTGGAAGGGGTCGATTGTCTAAAAAGTTTCGCCAATCCCTGGTCAAATACTTGCTCCTTCATCCTCTCATTCACCCTTCTCCACACTCACCTTATCTCATTTAATGATAACAATAAAAACACGAACAAATTGATCAATTTAACCCAAGGTTATACAAAAAAACAAAAACACTTTTTATTTTGTTATGTCTTTTAATTTGTATTGTTTTGTTTTAAATTTCTATAAAAATGTCAAAATATATATAAATAAAAAATATAAAGAATTGTAAAAAAATAGTTGAACGATATCTCTGTGACTGTATATGATTTCTTGTGGAGATTTGCTTGCTGTTTCTTTAGCGGTTGTTAGGGGCTTTTTTTTTTATATAGGGCCAGGCTGCTAGCCCGACGCCTAAACTTCCTCCTTTCTTGACCAGGCTTACAACTGGCCATGGAAGATCGACCATACTGGCAGAGGCTTGCTGCCTTGTGTACCCCAAAGTGTGGGAAGACTTAAGAGAATAAGTATATTATTTACTAAATAAATGTTACATTTGTAAACTGCTTCAGGGTATTTCTAGATGATTGTGTCATTCTTGGCCGACCAACCCTCTTCTAATGCTTATGTTTGTGTTTGTATCTTAAATATACACTGAAGTTATATTTGAAATATAACTAAAATTATGTGTTAAATATAAACTAAGTAATGTCTGTCTTAAGTTATGTTCTAACAGAAAAAAAACTGTGTTAAATTAAAAAAGAATCGTGTTAAATAAAAGAAAATTGTGTTAAATAAAAAAAATGTTAAAATAAATATTAAAAAATAAATTAACAAGAAAAACTGAAAACCCTTTTTTTTCTCGAAGGAACTTCATCAATGAAAAGAAAAATGTTGAGAAGTCAGAGTGGGGTAGAGTGGTGGGAGATAACCTCTCACCACCACCAACACCCCTCCTTTACCCACACTCCACCTCATTCTTCCTCCTACACTCTTAAACCCCACACCCACACCGCCGCCATTTTTTCTGTAAGCATTGTCATTAAAGTTTTTTTTTTTCAATTTTTTAATTTTTATTTTTACCACATCAGCCAAAACTTTCAACTTGGATTTGTTTCCAGTATTCTATGAATAAAGGTAACTGAAACTTTAAACAGTGTTCTTTTTAGTACATATATATATGTATATAAGTGTGTGTGTGTGTGTGTATATATATAAACAATGTTGTCTCTGAATAAGAAAACACATCACTAGAACAGCCATTCATATATATATGTGTATATAAGTGTGTGTGTGTGCATGCATGCATATGTGTTCATATATGCACAGTGTTCAGTGTTCATATATGTGTACAGTGCTCAGGTGCACTACAACTCATCAAAAGTGTATGTATAGTACATAGGGTAATGTACAAACGTCAGGAAAATGAACTGCATGAGTCATGATATACACGTGTGCATGTGTATGGAAGGGGTACATCAGGTGTAGTTTTGTCGTATTTCGGGAAGCATGAGGGTTTTAAAGGATGCAGTTTCTCGGCAGCTAACAACTGAAGCAGGTAGTTTGTTCCATGCTTCAGCAACTCTGAGCGTGAAAAAATGTTTACGAAAGTCATGGGAGCTGTGCTGTTTTCTGATTTTGAAGGCGAAATGGTTAATAACTTTGTGGGTGTTTACCAAGTCCATTGCCAGACGTCGGAGCTTCAATGAATCCATGCCCAGGGAAGAAAGGCATTCAGAGTATGGTAGATCCCTGGATGTAGGGTATGCGCTTGGTTTCTAAATTAACATATATAGAAACGTAATGAGAGTGAGGTAACATACGAATATATGTTATCTCGCTTTCTTGCCGTTTCTATATATTTTTTTTTTTAAATAAATAAAATTTTACCTATAAGCACGACTACTCTACTCAGTAGAATTGCGGCCTCGCGTGGTGATGCATGTAGCAGTTCGGACTTTGTCAACTACTTATTTATGGTGTGACCATTCTATGTGTCTGAAGATCGAATCGTTGCGAGGGCAGTCGGGATTATTTGCATCCTGGACCGCGCGAGCAGTCCTTTTTTGCTCTAAATTTGATTAGAGTTATCTCCCATCATTTAGAGTTACTTCCCCTTTATGGAATTCTTTTTTTTATAATTTTGGATATTGTTGTTCATGTGAAGAGGTATGGGATATTTTGCCGTGTATAAAGAGACTAAACCTTCTCTCTATACACATACATTTCATTAGATATCATTTTGAATATTGTGTTCATGCGAAGAGGTATTTTATGTGGCTTTCTGGCACTTTTTCACCCACTCGACATATGCTTTCTTTTAAATTAAAAAAGAACTAGACATACAAATAGTGTTACTCTTCTAAAAATCGTTCTAAGAAACTAAAATTTCTCTAAATTAAACCGGTGACATATTTCGATTTAAACCGCTTCTTTGAAAAATATCATGTAAAGAGGCGTGTTTTAATTGCCGTGTATACACTCGCAGATATTCTTGAGACACAAAAATACGTTTTACTATTTCTCTTTTTAGAGACATACATCTAAAAACATGTACTTTCTACTAAGAAAAATATATAGATCTTTTCTATACAGGAAAATACTTTTTCTTTTTTATTCTTAGAAAGAAAACCACTATATACAGCTACATTTTTATTATCTTCTCTATTTCTTTCACAACGAAGCTTCATTTCTCGCACACATATGTCCTCTTGTACGTATGTTTTCCAACCTGAATAAAAAAAGTTAAAAACTTGGATTTTATTAATTTTCGGAAGTAAAGTAAAGCTTTATTTTATGTTGAAATATTTTCTCTTTATTTCCCTCCATAATGTCAGCAATAATTATTTAAACGATAATTTCTAATTCCCTTCATGATATACTCGGGTTTCGTTTTGGAGGACTTGCTCTATTGTCAACATGTTCCTGTCACACAAAATGTGTCGTTGGGGTGTCACCTTGAATCTGCCACTGCTGCAGTTTGTTTCCACCACTGTTTTTATGCTTCATCATGTGTCCTGATAGAGTTTCTTTTCCCTAAGACACTCATCTTTACCATGGCAGAATCTCCTAGTTTGAAAGTGTCCACCACTTCTTCCATATGATGTTGGTTGCTAAATTCTGGTTATTAAAATTAACCAGAATCTTTTGAGACCTGTCGTCTTTGGTCATGGTGAATATCGCTTTAACTTATGTAACATTCTTGGTTTCTTTCTTTAGAAACTTGATTTTATATTCTTAGTTTCTTTCTTTAAAAAAAAACTCACACACTTTGTTCCTTTCCTTAGAAACTTCATCTACATTCTTGGTTTCTTTCTTTAGCCACTTGACATACATTTTTAATTTCTTTTTTCATTAATTTCATATAGTTCACTTTCTTAAGAAATTTCATCTACATTCTTAGTTTCTTTCATTATACACACCTCCATTGATGTACCCAACGAATTTTTTTTAGTTTACATACTTTGCTTCTTTCCGACACTTCATCTACATTACATTGATGTAACAAAAGTTTTTCTTGTTTCCTATATTGAAAGGTATATATAATAATCGTTTCTACTTTTGGCACAAGGCAAGCAATTATCTCAGTGCATTACTGATACTTTATTTTATCCACCCCGTAAGGATGAAAGGGTGGGATTTGAACTCAGACTTTAAAGTAATTCTATGCTACGAAGCATGGCGTTTGACTCTCTACCGACACTGCCAATCCATAATAATAAAAGACAAAATTGGAAGAATTTTATAAAGTTTAATATTCTTTTTATTGATAACGTATATGTAAATGACTTTCATTTCTTTTTACAGATGTCCAGCCTACAAGGTCATATGCTGTGTTGTTTGCCGCAACAAGTGTGAATGGCGAAGTTTCTGTTAATAAATAAAGTTTACATATTATATACGAATTGTGTTCAGTTTATTTTGACAAAAATGAATAAAGAAATCAAGAAACTGAATAAGACCTACTAAAAAGAACGCAAGTGAAGTGTCTAAAGAAAGAAACTAAGAATGTATATTAAGTGGCTAAAGAAAGAAACCAAGATGTATATGAAGTTTCTAACAAAACAAACTAATAGTGTAGATGAGGTGTCTAAAACTAAGAATGTAAATTAAGTCGAAAATCGTATATAAATATGAATTCTTAAAACTAGTGTTTTTGAAAGTGTTGTAACAACACACACATATATATATATGCAAGCATGGGAGATGCTATGGGACATAGGAGATGCCCTAAATAGGCTTATGATGACCAGGCTTAGTTGGCTGTAGGAGATCCTATGGGACATATACAAAACTAACGTTTAAATAATTATTTCTGACATTGAGGACCTGCAAAAATTTGTTAAGACATGAAGCCTCCATGCAAGAAGTAGTACATGTTTTTTGGATAAATGGATATTTCATATGAAGACATCGTTTCCATACCAACAACAATTGCACATACTATAGGATTGCATAAGGGAACAATTGAAATAATTATAATGAATAAACGATTTATGTAATTTCAGCATCTTTCTTAATGTTATACTTATAGATACATATTTATATTAATGTATTAAAAAATACATAGACCGTACTGTCTAATGTATTTTTTAAAAACAACTGTGTGATACAAGAAAGATGTATATGATTCTATTGTTTGAAATACCATTTTAAAATATTGGTGTTTGATATGAGAAAGATGTGTTGAAGATCTCTGTGTTCTTTTGTAATAGTGGTATGTAATACAAGAAATATGTGTTTTAGACTATATTGTTTAATATGTCCTTTTACGATAGTAGTGTGTAATATGAGAAAGATATGTTTAGGTCTGTATTGTCTAATATGTTTATAATACTGGAGGGTGATAGAAAGATGTGTTTAAGGCTATATTATCTAATAAGTAATACTGGTTTGATACAAGAAAGATGTATTTAAGACTATATTGTTTAATGTTCTTTTATAATAGCGGTGTGTGATATGAGAAAAATGAATTTGAAATAGAGATGTGATAGGAGAAATAAGTGTTTAAGACTATATTATCTAATATGGAATTTTAAAATAGTTGTGCCTGATACAAGAAAGGAGTATTTAAGACACTATTGTCTAATGTCCTTTTAAAATAATGATGGGAGATATGAGAAAGATATGTTTAAGACTATGTATAATGTCCTTTTAATACAGTAATGTGTGTTTAACACTTATCTAACATGTAATTTTAAAGTAGTGGTAATAAATACAACAAACCTTTAATTCCGTGACCGAATTAAACATTTCTCAGCTGCCACCTGGAAGCATGCAGCCATAATTGTCTTTCCAAACTTGTTATTTTATCATTTAATTCCTGCAAAATAAATAAACCCAACTTCTCCATCTCCGAACTATTCTATCTATCCAGTAATATTAGTCTAAAGACCCTTCAGAAGGACCTTTTTCAGACAAGGAAGCCTGTGCAGTGCGTGAACAGGATTGATATGCGCAGCTGGTTTGGAAGTGGTATCAGGACTGGTGGGTGTAAAATCAGTTGACTAATTTGCAGACTACATGATGTTACTTAACTCGACAGAAGGTGATCTCCGACATGCACCTGATAGGTTTGATGCTGAGTGTTAATTTGGAGATGTATCAGCTTCATCTTACTGGGTCATCTACCTTTACCTTCCATGATCTCCTGCATCATGGCCACCACCTCTCTCCTACTCTGTCTCCCCAGCTCACCCTATCTGCTCATCTCTTGACATAGCTGCATACTGTTCAGAGCCACCCTGCAATTGGATAGTGGACCACCAATTTCCCACACATTGGTAAAAGTTCTCATCTGTCCTTCTGGCGGTTAACCCGAGCTTTTCTAAGTGGCCTGCCAACTTACATTGTTAGCAAATTATATCTGAACACCTGCTATCGACTGCCATGCTCTTCTGGCCAGAAAGACTAAACAACACGAAATTCACGGCTGGAATATCTATGAACGAAAGGTCAACTTCGTTAGTCTGACATGACAGACACTGAGAAATGAATAAATAATATTACTCCCGGCACAACCCCACAAAACATACTATAAATAAAGACAATATCAAATAAATGTTATCAAAGACCTTAGACAAACACCACCATATAAAAACAAGGGTAAAATAAACTTACATGAACTAAAATTTGTATTGAAGAAGTACTGGTTAGCTGGGATGGCTGACAACGAAGTTCTATCGTTGTTGGTGGCTCGTTTGACTATAATATTACAGCACCTTAGCTTCACTATTACCTGCGACAATGTCGTGAATGTTTTGGTTTGCCATTAAAATTATTTAGAAGGAAACACCAATATTTTCTGTTGCAGTGTGTCATTAGGGGTGTGTATGTCTTCTCACGTTTTGTTTGTAATTTTTACCTTTCCTTATTTCTATAATTAATTTCTCTCTATATATATTTATATATATTTCATTTGTAAATCATATTGGTTAGATAAATTACTTACGTACGTTGAAATAGTTAATATAATATAGAAAATCAAGTTTAGTTTTGTGATAATTACGTGAATGTCAAACTTTGAATTTCCCGGTCTTCATTACAAGTGCTAGCTTTCAAAGTTAACAACACATTCTCAGTCACGGTTTCGTATTTACGCAATGAAAATGTTTATTTAGTATAGTTAGTTTAGAATAAAATTTATCAAACAGATTTCTATTTAATTATATAATTGTAGGCAATAGAAGATAATAAAATTAAGTTACGAAAGGGAGGGAGCAGCCAATCCTTGTCAGTGATGACCATAACTGGAACCCGAAACGAAAGGTTGCGCATACATGATAAGTTGCCCCCTCACTTTCGTTACTTGTGTATGTATGCAAAAGGTAAACAGAAATAACATCACAATCGGTACAGTATATGGAAGGAATATATCAGGATGATGATGTAGTATAAGTTTAGTAGAAATATCCAAGGGCTTACAACACTCAGTCCATAGGACGAGTTAAGTATAATTAGTTACAACAGTGACATATACAGGTACTTAAGTTTGATTGGGTTCTACACCCCAAATCATTCAGCCTGTTATATAACGAAACTCAAGTCCCTGTATATGTCACTGTTGTAACTCATACATATATATCGTTTGAGAAACGGTATTTTACACATATATATATGTACAAAATACTTTCACGTGAAAGGCTAATAAAGATTGGCTATTTTATTTATAGTCAATAGCCTGTCTTCCATCACTATGTAGTTTTCTTCGGTGGTGGCAGTTGCAGGATGTCCAGACCTTGGGTTATCTTAAGTCTCTCCCTTCCACTCCTAAATTCAGCTGTCCACATTTGCACTGTTGATAAAGCTGAAGCGTCATCCATTAATCAAGTAACCATATCAGCATGAATGTCTTTGGGAGCCAAACCCTTTTTCTGAAGGTACTTCATTACACCATGATGCCCAATTTTGTCTATTTTCAAAAAAAGTCACTATTAGTTACTTTTGAAGTCTTCTTTGAACAGTCAAATGTCAGTTTACCAGGAAAGAAACAATGTAGTTATTAATAAGAACAGTTGAAATTAATGCATACAAGATTTCACAGCTCTAGCATCATTTCCTATATATAAATATATATAGAGAGAGAAAGGAAGGTACAAACTCAACTGCAATGCCAAGCAGTTTCGACTTGTGTTCAGCAAGCTTTTTCAAGGGTGTAGTAGACTCTGCATTTTCCCATGCATTGAGTACCCTCATGATTTGTGGTCTCTCCAGTCTTAGCATTGTAGATTCTCTCTCTCTATATATATATATCAGAGACGTGCAACCAAGCGCATACCCTCCATCCAGGGATCTACCATACTCTGAACGCCTTGCTTCCCTGGGCATGGATTCATTGAAGCTCCGACGTCTGGCAATGGACTTGGTAAACACCCACAAAGTTAGTAACCATCTCGCCAACAACAACCCTGAGCACCTTTTTGATCTCCATGTGTCTAACACACGTGGACATGCCTTCAAAATCAGAACAGCTCCCATGACTTTCGTAAACATTTTTTCACGCTCAGAGTTGCTGAAGCATGGAACAAACTGCCTGCTTCAGTTGTTAGCTGCTGAGAAACTGCATCCTTTAAAACCCTCATGCTTCCCGAAATACGACAAAACTACACCTGATGTACCCCTTCCATACACATGCACACATGTGTATATCATGACTCATGCAGTTCATTTTCCTGACGTTTGTACATTACCCTATGTACTATACATACACTTTTGATGAGTTGAAGTGCACCTGAGCACTGTACACATATATGAACACTGAACACTGTGCATATATGAACACATATGCACACACACACACACACACACTTATATACACATATATATATATATATATATATATGAAATGGCTGTTCTAGTGATGTGTTTTCTTATTCAGAGACATTGTTTATATATATACACACACACACACTTATATACATATATATATGTACTAAAAAGAACACTGTTTAAAGTTTCAGTTACCTTTATTCATAGAATACTGGAAACAAATCCAAGTTGAAAGTTTTGGCTGATGTGGTAAAAATAAAAATTAAAAAATTGAAAAAAAAAAAAACTTTAATGACAATGCTTACAGAAAAAATGGCGGCGGTGTGGGTGTGGGGTTTAAGAGTGTAGGAGGAAGAATGAGGTGGAGTGTGGGTAAAGGAGGGGTGTTGGTGGTGGTGAGAGGTTATCTCCCACCACTCTACCCCACTCTGACTTCTCAACATTTTTCTTTTCATTGATGAAGTTCCTTCGAGAAAAAAAAGGGTTTTCAGTTTTTCTTGTTAATTTATTTTTTTATATTTATTTTAACATTTTTTTTTATTTAACACAATTTTCTTTTATTTAACACAATTCTTTTTTAATTTAACACAGTTTTTTTTTCTGTTAGAACATAACTTAAGACAGACATTACTTAGTTTATATTTAACACATAATTTTAGTTATATTTCAAATATAACTTCAGTGTATATTTAAGACACAAACACAAACATAAGCATTAGAAGAGGGTTGGTCGGCCAAGAATGACACAATCATCTAGAAATACCCTGAAGCAGTTTACAAATGTAACATTTATTTGGTAAATAATATACTTATTCTCTTAAGTCTTCCCACACTTTGGGGTACACAAGGCAGCAAGCCTCTGCCAGTATTATCGATCTTCCATGGCCAGTTGTAAGCCTGGTCAAGAAAGGAGGAAGTTTAGGCGTCGGGCTAGCAGCCTGTCCCTATATAAAAAAAAAGCCCCTAACAACCGCTAAAGAAACAGCAAGCAAATCTCCACAAGAAATCATATACAGTCACAGAGATATCGTTCAACCATTTTTTTTACAATTCTTTATATTTTTTATTTATATATATTTTGGCATTTTTATAGAAATTTAAAACAAAACAAAACAATACAAATTAAAAGACATAACAAAATAAAAAAGTGTTTTTGTTTTTCTGTATAACCTTGGGTTAAATTGGTCAATTTGTTGTTGTTATTGTTATCATTAAATGAGATAAGGTGAGTGTGGAAAAGGGTGAATGAGAGGATGAAGGAGCAAGTATTTGACCAGGGATTGCCCAAACTTTTTAGACAATCGACCCCTTCAGGAAATCCTTGACCCCCACCCTCTTCATCGACCATTGGTATGTACAAAAATAAATAAGTAAATAAATAAATTAGTAAACAGAATATAAAATAAAATAGACAATAAACACTAATTATATGTAAATTAGGAACCCGAATAATTAAGTTATAATTTATTGTCTTATTATTTTTGGAGGTGGTTTTCATTTACAACAGTCAGGTTTTGGCCCCAAAATTCAATCAATCCCCTGGGTGGTACCATCTACCCCCTGAGAAAGGAGTTGGTATCAACCAGCTCTGAGGACTTCTGAATTGGAATATTTGAGCAGGAAGGGGAGTGGTGGTGGTGGTAGGGGGAGGACAGTGTGTGATTATGGGTGGGATACACTACCAGAAATGTATTACAATCTGTTACGGGGTGGGGAGATGGTAGATATAATTGTTTCTACTTTAGGCACAAGGCCAACAATTTGAAGGGGAAGGGAAAGTCGATTAAATTGACCCCAGTGCGTCACTGGTACTTTATTTTACCAACCCCAAAGCTAAACTCGGCAGGATTTAATAATAATAATAATGATTTCTGATTTAGGCACAAGGCCAACAATTTGTGTGGAAGGGAAAGTCAATTACATCAACCCCAGTATGGGACTGGTACTTTATTTTATCAATCCCGTAAGGATGAAAGGCAAAGTTGACCTCGGCGGGATTTGAACTCAGAAAGTAAGGAGCTATAACAAATACTCCATTTGTTTGACACTCCACCAGTTCTGCTAATTCCATCATCAATAACAATAATGGTTTCTTATATAGGCACAAGGCCAGCAATTTGAATGGGAGGGGAAAGTCGATTAAATCGACCCCAGTGCATTACTGGTGCTTTATCTTATCAACCCTGTAAGGATGAAAGGCAAAGCTAACCTAGGCAGGATTTGAACTTAGAACGTTAAAGGGCCATAACTATATGCCACAAAGCATGGTGTCCGACACTACCAATTCTGCCAATCCACCACCCTTTTAATAATAACAATAATAATAATACTAATAATGATAAAGAAAATATATTTAATATAGATATATATAAAAATAAAACAGCAAAAGAAAAAATGATTATTTTGTAAAGAATATTTTTGTTCAACCATGTGTGAGTTAGTAGGTGGAATGAGGAATGGGAGATGGGGAGTAGAATTTATATTAAAAAATGTTATTGTTATATTTTGGGAAGGTCAATTAAAACACACCCACCCAGTTGAGTTTCACTTCAGGTTTATTAATCAGGTAATTAATTCATCGTTTAACTAATGAATTTATGGTCAAATGACATTTTAATGGGCCTTAGAAATGCTGCTTGGCAGTCTCCATCTCTACAAATCTCTTTATATCTCAACATATCTATTTCAATACACAATTTCACATCAAGAATCTTGCAAAACAAATTTAATATTTTAATTAACTTTTAATTAATTTTGTAATGAAATATGGTAGCTAGAAGTGGCTATGTTGGATGTTGGTTATAATAGCAGTGATAAAGCACTCAGTACAACAATAAATATAAACACCATCTCAATTATATCTTCTATCACCTTTCAGCTATAGTTTGTGCCCAGCAAATTCAGCAGTTTAATCCTTTAAATACCAGCCCTGATACTATGATACAAAGTGTTTACGTTATTTAAAAACCATCCATCATAATTTTATGTAATAACCTCTGTTAAGCTATAGTCCAAACATGACAGCTGATCATGAGAAATATTACTAAATATCTCTAAACTCTTAATTACTAAAAAGAAAAATATTTCATAATCCTAGGTAGTATCTTCCACAAGAAATATGATCATGAAAGGGTTGTTTTTATATTTTTCTAGAACTTTCCATCATAATTTTATTTAAGAATCTTTAAGTTATGCTCCAAACACCAGTTTAATAATAAGAAAGCTATAATTATGAAATCCCTTTAAAAAAAAAATCATTTGAAAATTATAGGCAGCATTTTGCATAAGAAATATGGTAAGGAAAGGGTTAAATTTTGACAGGCCTAAAGGAAAGACAAAGATTCAAGAATGAGAGTGTATGTGGTTCCTGCCTTTTTAGGGGAAGGAAAAAATGAAAATTGATGCATGTGTTATCCTTGAGTAAAGGGACTTGATGACACAAGTGAAGAAGTGAAACAACTATAACTGGGAAGGAAAGCTAAATTACAGACTGGTAGCTTACTGGGCAGATTTACAATGTATTATACAGTTTTAATCAATAGTTATTAAATACTAATTAACAGCTTCTTATTAAAAAGTTTTTACTGATGTTTTATATTTTGATGACCAGTTTGTGTGATATTAATTAGATGATGGCCAATTTAAGGCACCTTAGCTCTTTCACACATACAACACCTGTCCCTCTATAACACACATACACATATTACCTCTCACTCTCTCACACATACACGTATTACCTCTCACACACATACATGTATTACCTCTCATTCTCTCACACACACATACACTTATTACCTCTCACACACATACACATATTACCTCTCACTCTCACACATACTACCTCTCACTCTCTCTCACACACATACACGTATTACCTCTCATTCTCTCACACACACATACACTTATTACCTCTCACACACATACACATATTACCTCTCACACACACATACACATATTACCTCTCTCACACACACACATACTCAAGTGTTCTTGCCTGTCTCTCACATATTCTACCTCACTTTCACACACACATACGCATACTACCCTGAACTTTCTCCCTCGCCCACACTACTCTCTTTCACTCTCTCTCTCTCTCTCTCTCTCCCTATCTATATATCTTTCTGTAGCTCTCTTTCTCTCCTTTCTCTAAACCATTTACGACAGCGTTTTGTTTTTAAAAAAAAAAAAAAACTACCATTTTGCGTGCTTAGTGCTGAACTGTAGCAATTGATCAACCAAAAAACACAAAAAATAAACAAAACAACCAATAAATACAATCACACAAGCGACTAACATGAATTAATGGACTGGACTATTTATTGGAACCTAACAGATTTATAGTAGAAGAATTAACGTAGGTGGTGGCTGTCATTTAACTTTTAACATCCCGAAATGATCTGATTGAAAATATCTAAAAGTGGGTTTGTAAATTCAAATGTTTATAGTATCTTTACTTGGGAACAGATCTTTCTTAAAATTTGTAGTATTCATCATCATTGTTTAATGTCCATTTTCCATGCTAGCATGAGTAGGACTAAAATTTGATGCTAATAGAGGTTCCAGTGAGTTTCGAGCTAACGACCTTCTGCAGGTGAAGCAGATGTGATAACCACACATCTCTTAATATCCTGTAATGATTTAGAAAATATCTAAAAATGAGTTTGGTAATTCAAATGTTTATAGTATCTTTACTAGTGGACAGATTTTTCTGAAAATTTGCAATAAGCTAAAGTAAAGACTTAAATTGTTAATGAGATGCGGTCATTTTACACTTTTTAGGAATGTCTTGGTAATGCTGCTTCGTGTGGTACAGGGCGTTAAAAGTTTTAAATAGTGCTGGTGGAACATTAGCTAAGAAATCATTTTTAAGATTTCAGCTTTCAAAAACAACCATCTATTAAATACTTCCAAAATTACAAAAACTTGAACCTTGAGGTGAAGCACTAAGGTTCTGGGATGAGAGTTTCTTTAAAAAAAAAAAACAGATTTCACACAATGACAAGATACAAGATAAAAGATATACTGTGTATACTTGTGTATAAATCACACCTCCATTTTACAAACAACATTTACAATGTACCACATATTTTGAATTAAGGGTTTGTAGGTCCTATAGATAAGTCACATGGTGGTTTTTTTGTGTATTTTTGTTGAAAAAGGTATAAGTTACAGCATAATATATATATATATATATATGAACTCAGAATGTAGAAAGCCAGAACAAAATAGCGCAAAGCAATTGGACAAGCCAAGACAATAAGAAAGTGTAGTTGTGATATTAAAATAAAAAATAACCTGAAATTCACCGATTCTCCCAACTAAAAGGCAATGAAGGGATATAAAGTGTTTTTGTTGTGGAGATTTTGATGATAGGAGGGCGAGATTTTTGTAAGGGCAAAGTCTTTTTTTTTTTTTTGGCAAGATATTAATATATTAATTCTTAGAGCACTGACACACTAATATATTGGCCTTGAAAACAGCCAAAAACACTACTTGTGGAGGAGATATATTGGTCTGATAATATAGCCAAAAACACTACATGTGGAGATATATCAGCCTTGAAAATAGCCAAAAAGCACTACATGTGGAGGAGATATATCGGCCTTGAAAACATAGCCAAATTACTACATGTGGAGGTATAATGGTTCTGAAAACATAGCCAAAACACTGCATGTGGAGATATATCGGCCTTGGAAACAGCCAAAAACACTACATGTGAAGATATATTAGCCTTGAGAACATAGCCAAAATCACTACATTGGGCATTTTATTGGCCTTGATAATGTAGACACTACATGGACAATATATTAGTTGGATATCATAGCCCAAAATACTACATGTGTGAGATAGATCGGCCTTGATAATGTAGACAAAAACACTACATGGGCAGGTGATATATAACCAGAAACTCCATGGGTGATATGTTGGCTATGATAACGTAACCCAAAACACTACATAACCAACTTTGATAATGTAGACAAAAACACATGGAGCAATATATCGGTCTCAATAATGTAGCCCACCCACCCTAAAAAAAAAACCCAATGGATGATACATTGGCCTAAAAATGTAATATTGATCTATTGATTTTGACAAATAGTGTTTTTGTTTTTTGTTGTTTTTTGTTGTATTTTTTTTTTTTTTTTTTTTTGCTATATACTCAAAAAAGCAACCCATAGCACTAAATTTAAAATAAAGAAAAGAAAAAAAAAGGTATTTAATTTATTGGTATTGCTTAATATCACTTTAGCAATATGAAGAAAATAGGGGTGGGTCTAAAGAGGGCGGGAGGATATAAAAAAAATTTTTTTTAAATGTTAAAAATACAAATAGGGGTGCTACAAAAATTCTCACTCAAATAAATGAATAGATTAATATATAACTGAAGAGGAAGTCACTATGGGTGAACTAAGGTGATTTAGGGCATGAGAGAGAGAGAGTTTGATTATTTCAAATGAAAAAATCTAGAGGAGAACTTAATTATAAAAATAGTTTTGCAGATGATTGAATTAAAGAGCTCTCATTTCAGTTGATTAAATTAAAGAGCTCTTGTTTCAGTTTTGTTTTGATCAGGAGAGAAACAGAGCACCAATATGTTTGAATAAAAATAAAAATTATCACAACAAAAACATACACAAAACAAATAATGACCTTCCCCCCACCCCCTTATTTGTGAGGGACATAATTAAGGGGGAGATGTTTTCAGTATAAAAATTTAACCGACAACAAAAAAAAAAAAAAAAAAAAATCACTATAAAAAGGAAGGAATCCTATTGGCAATTTATTTCTAACAGGATTACTGAAAGAGTGTAGGTGTTGTATGGTCTTGGTTTTAGTGCCAAGGTGTTTTTTTATGTTGTAAAATGTTTTTTAAAAATAGGCCATGAAGACGAGACAGATTTGTTTTAGCAAACCAACCAAGAGTGGAATCAATTTAACTTTAGCGTGAAGTGAGAAAGTAACAGCAATCATGTATAAGTTGCACTAACAGATAAACCATGCTGGTGTATACGTTGCACCTCCATTTTACATACCACATTCTTAGTTCAATACTTGATACATATGTAAGGGTTTTTTTTTAAAGGTCTATTAGACAAGTTGCATGCTTGTTTTGATGTGCTTTTGTTTGTTTTTTTTATGAGAAAGGTGCAACTTATTCACTGTGATATAGACAATTTCACACACTGCATATATTTGTGTACATACAACAAACATTCTTGGCTCAGTATTTGACTCACAAAAGCTTTTTATAGGTTCAGTAAATATCCCACATGGTGAGTTTTATATGAGTGTACAACTTATACATGATTATATCTGATACTCTAACAATTGTCAGCAAAATAGAAACATTTAAAGCCATTGTTACACATAGATATAGTTTCTGTTCAATCGACTTTATATATTTTAGTGAACACAACAAAAAGTAATATATATATAGAGAGAGAGGGAGAGTGCAAGTGATATGTGTGTGTGTGTGTGTATATTATATATATATATATATATATATTTATATATAGAGAGAGAGAGAGAGAACAGAAATATTGCATGATGGGACAACATATATTTGCTGTAGTATTTTAGATACAATGGAAACGAGGCATCACTGTAGTGTTGTCAACAGTTTAAACTATTATTATTATTACACCGGTTAAAAAAAGACTTGAATAATCCAAACAAGATTGGCTTCATTTTTTTTAAAAGTTAAACATTTTGAGACAAATAAAAAAAAAAAAAATACAATCTCAAATGAAAAAAAACGTCATATAATTTCAACAAAAAAACAAAACAAAGTATTTTGTTTATAACATGTCATCCACCCTGTGTAAGGTGGATATTAATGGAGTAGGCTGTATATTACACCCTGTGTAGGGTAGATAGTAATGGAGTAGGTTGTAGATTACACCCTGTGTAGAGTAGGTATTAATGGAGTAGGTTGTAGCATCTACTGTGTAGGGTAGATATTACTGTAGGAACTTGTAACATCCATCCTGTGTATGGATGGATATTAATGGAGTAAGTTTTAACATCTACCCTGTGTAGGGTAGATATTAATGAAGTAAGTTGTAACATCTACAGCATATAGGGTGGATATTAATAGAGTAGGTTGTAGTATAGGGTGGATATTGATGAAGTAGGTTGTAGTGTAGGGTGGATATTGATGAAGTAGGTTGTAGTGTAGGGTGGATATTAATAGAGTAGGTTGTAGTGTAGGGTGGATATTGATGAAGTAGGTTGTAGTGTAGGGTGGATATTGATGAAGTAGGTTGTAGTGTAGGGTGGATATTGATGGAGTAGGTTGTAGTGTAGGGTGGATGTTGATGGAGTTGGTTGCAGCATCTTCCTTGTGTAGGGAGGATGTTACTATAGGAACTTGTAGCATCTACCCTGTGTATGGGGTGGATATTCATGGGCTAGGTTGTAGTAAACAATAGCAAGGCAATCTGGCAACTTGACCAGTAACAACCACATCAACAGTACAGTACCTACAACACTGACCAGTTGTAACAAAGTAAAATAACCACACATGGACACATGTAGCAAACAATATCACACTGAAGCATGTAGCTAAACTTCCTATGAATACATATAGTAGAGCCAGGTGGGCACATGCAGCCAAACCACATGACAAACATGGGGTAGAATGACATGGTAGACATGCAACAGGATCACATGGTAAACATGTGGCAGATACATGCAGCTAACCCACAGACATAACAACATCACACATTCACATGTAACACAAAACCACATGGTCACATGTAGCTGCAAATAGTAATGAACTGCATAGACCCCAAATCTGAGTTGAAGACTTCCACAGAGTCCCCCCCCCCCCCCCCCCACATCAATATATATATTTGTATAGTCCAATGTGTACACTTCATTTTATAAGACAATAAGGTGTAATTTAAGGGAGAAGAGGCTGCTGTTTCTAGCCAATGTAGTGACTAAATAGAGGCTGTCTCATGGGATGATTCATTTGTTTGAAATAGATGTAGAATGCTGCTGAAATTCATGAATATAATCCCATCCCAGCCACTATGAGCCATCTTGTCCGACATGTCTCTTCTTTATATTTTAAGAATGTACTGCGTGATTTGAGGCAGATTTGGCTGCTATTTCTAACCAGCCAGTCGAGCAGACAAACAGTGGTTGTGGCTGTGAAGAAAAAATATTATTAGTCTTGTAGGAAATGTTATTTGTGGTGGGCTACATCCACTCCAGGTATATATATATATCTCATTTCCTCAACAATATATAAGGAGTTTACTATTTTGATACCAAATAGCTTGAAATCACTCCTGATTCTATGATACAAAACTTTATTTTAAAGAGTTTATATTTATTTAAAAGCTCCCATTGTTATTTTACATAATAAAGTTTGTTAAATTATATTTCAAACACCATCTTAATAATGATAAAGTTAATTATATTATAAAATGCTTCCAAATTCTTAATTATTTTCAAAATTATAGGCAGTGTTTGTCATTAGGAATATGGTAATGAAAAGTTTAAAGATAAGCAGTGTCTGTCATTAGAAATATGGTTAAGACAGCGTTCATCTTACTCTTTTCGGAAGTAATGAGACATTACTATGAAGATTAGAATTATTTTAACAAGATGCAGCATTTTCACACAAAAAAATTAAATATGTTGTTTAAGAAATTGGAATTAACGAGTATCAGAAATAGGTGATAGGAGATAGACTGATGTCCCATCCAGTGGGGGTTGTCTTGTATTGGCAGTTGCTTAACACTTGATGAAATAGAAATAAGCTCCAGTTTTATGAACCTCGGGGGTTCAGACAAACTTTTAAACAATGTAATTCTATGTTAACATTTTGTTTGGAAGTCTCCCATTAAAAACAACTGAATTCCCTGTTAATGTTGTTTACTATAATTCCATTCTCATCTACAATGCTTTATAACAATATTAAATCTTTTCTATGTTTCATCTACCAGTCATTCATCTCACAACTTCACTTTTCTCTCTACTGACCACTGGCCATTGATTTCTATCAGATGTATTTTTACCCAACATAAACACTGTCATTGACAGTGTTTGACTATTTTAACAGCTATTCTTGTGTTCAAGTTTACAAATTATTTCTATGAATATTAAATTTATTTTATTGACCCTTAAAAATGAAAAGTAAATTTGACCTCAGTGGAATTTAATCTGAAAAAGGGTCATAACAAAACACCACAGGTATTTATGTTGTACTACAGGTGCTAATGATTCATCATCCCAGGTTGGGGGTCATCTCAGACCATGTCAGTAATTAATTAGCGCCACTGACCTCTTGTTAGGTGAAGAAACTTCCTAGGTGTTACTACCTAACCCACTGTGATACCAGAGCTACGTGGGGCCACGGGGCCTTCATCACAGACCAAGTTAGTAATCAATTAGCGCCACTGACATCCCGTTAGGAGGTGAAGTAACTCCACAGGTGTTACGACCCAACCAACTGTGACATCAGAGCTACTTAGGGCCACAGAGATGTCATCTCAGACCAAGTCAGCAATCAATTAAAGCCACTGACATCTTGTTAGGAGGTGAAGTAACTAAGTAGATGTTACTACCTATCCCACTGTGACACCAAAGCTACTTGGGACCACAAACTGATGCAGGCAATGAAACTCCTACACAACAATACCACATTATATGAGTCACTCCTACACAATACCACATTATATGAGTCTGATGTGACTCTGGGCTAGACATCTCTACCCACCTCAACACATCAAAACAGCATAAATTTAATGAGTCTGACGTAACTCCAAGTGAAAGGTTTTCATCCACATCAACATGTCAGGTACAACATTAATCTCTTCTGAGCCTGATGTAGTGACTTGCTTTCTTAGTTGCATCTGATAATGTCCTCAAAATATATTTATGTAAGAACCTTTGTTAAGTTATGTTCCAAACACCAGCTTAATAGTGATAGTTTTAGTTACATTACTAAATTCTTCCAAATTCTTAAATATTTTCAAAATTATTTGAAAATAACAAGCAGTAGCTTTCGATTGAAATATAACAAAAGTGTTAAGTTATGTTCCAAATTTCAGCTTAAAAATTTTTGAATATTCTCAAAATTATTTGGAAATTTTATAGGCAGTGTCTTTCATTAGAAATATGGTACTAAAAGTATTAATCACTTCAAGAAGGTGCCCCAGCATCGCCACAGTCTAAAGACTGAAACAAGTAAAAGAATAAAATAAAAAGAAATAAGAAAAATAAAACAAAAAAAGAAATAAAAAGAAATAAAATAGTTGATGGTGTTTATATTTTATTTATGTTTCAATTTCTTTAAAACTTTTCATTTGTCACTTTTTTTTTTTGTAAATTTTTTTCTTTTCCAAATTTAAAAAAAAAAAATTAATATTCTCATCATTATTTTTTTTTATTCATTTTTACATATTTTTTTTTCTTTACATAGAATAAAAAAAAATATTTCGCAAAAAAAAAAAAAAATTAAAACAAATAAAAAAAAATGCATTTCCTCGCCCACCCCTTCCACCCTCCCCATTTTAAAAGACAAAAAAAAAAAAAAAGATAAGACCAGGCATACATATTGCATCACAACTTATAAACTGGAAGGTTGAACTTTCAATACCTTGCTAGAAAACAGTGAATGATTTGGTGGTTGGGGGACGAGTGAACCAAAAAAAAAAAAATGCTTATTTTTGATAAAAATTCTTCATTTTTGTCAAAGAACAGAAGATAGTATCTTCTCTTTCCTCGAGAATTGAGGTCTTTGTGGGTGGGTGGGGATATGATAAAAGCAACACCTACCCATTCCCCCTCAACACACACACAAACAAATCAGTGAAATAATAATGATAGTAATAACAATAATGGTTTCTGATTTAGGCACAAGGCCAACAATTTTGCGGGAGGGGAAGTCAATTATATCGACCCCAGTATATTACTGGTACTTTATCAACCCTGTAAGGATGAAAGGCAAAGCTAACCTCGGCGGAATTTGAACTCAGAACGTAAAGGGATGTAACTCTATTCTGCAAAGCATATCCGACGCTCTACCGAATCCACCGTAATAATAATTAATGATAATAATAATAATGTTTTTTTTTTTTTAATTTAGGTAAAAGGCCAGCAATTTCGAGGGGGAGGATAAGTCAATTGAGGGGTCAATATTTTATTGACCCCATAAAGATAAAAGGCAAAGTTAACGCTCTACTGATTCTGCCAATCTGCTGCCCTTAATAATAATAATCATAACAATAACAATTACAGTTGAAAGCAGAGCACGTTTAGCAAAGTATATATATATGTATGTATCTATGTGTATATGTGTGTGTGTGTGTATATATATATATATATATATATATACACACACACATATATACACAGGGGGTACCAAAAAATGTATACGTTTTTTGGAAGACCCTGTCTCTCTCTCTCTCTATATATATATATATACACACACACATTTTATGATTCATACACACGCAAATTCATTGGGCAACCATAGATTTCATGGTCTGCCAATCTTACATAAGTACAATCAATATTTGATAACCAGATCATCAGGTGAAATGTATTTGGCCATTTGCATACATTTTGCCCGATGATATGGTTGGCAAGCAATGCTTGTACTTATATAAGACTATCAGATCATGAAACCTATGTTTGCACAAGGAATTTTCATGTGTATGAATCATAATATATAAAGTGCATTTTTCTTGTCGATATTCTCACTATACACATTATATATATATATATATATATATCATCATCATATATATGAATGAAAAATTTGGAAAGATTGACTAAAATTATTTGCTATTTCATTATTAAGATGGTATTTGTAAGATACCTTAACAAAAGGTTCTCATATCAAATTATGTTGGAAGGTTTTTATTTAAATAGGAACCCTTTAAAATGGGTGGTTTTGTTTCACAGAAGCAGAGGTGGTTTTGGCTGGGTTGGTATCAAAAGGATTAAAACTATTTTGAGTCATTTCTTGTCTATTTTTACTGTTTGAAATCCATTTTTATTCTAAATTATTATCATGGTTATTATTGAGACCAAGTGTGTCCTTCCTACTGTCAACTGATATTTTTGATATATTATAGGAGAGGTGTGCATGTTTGTCAGCCAGGCAGAGTGATGCAAGCAGAGTTGTGCACCCTTGCTTGGGAAAACACCACAATGGCTCCAGTTGTATCATACAATGTATTCAAAGTAGTAGTGGTATTAGTAGTAGTAGTAGTGACAATTACACTGAGCATTAACTATTTTATAGTTAACCCTTTAAATATCATATAAAGACATCTAGCATGGGTTAGATGAGACATTTCGAAGTAGATTTTTATGACCGAAGGCCTTTACTAATCCCAACCCTCATAAGTATTAAACATTTAAAAAAAAAAAATAAGGTACAGATCTTTGCATGTCTAACCATTGAGATGTGGGACTACTGTCTATGCAGAACGTCAACAAATATCACCGGCTGTGCTATAGCAATATAAAATACAAAGCAAAGAAAAGTCTGTACTAAAATTACTAGAATATACACCCCATAATAATTATACATTTGCCAAACCTGAGAACATGAACTAAATACAGATATGGACACTCCTTCCTTAAACAATATTATAGATGATGAGTGCATAGATACATTGATCATATATAATATGTTGTGTTGGTTGGAATGGATCATCAGCTTCAAAGGAATAAATATACTCTACTGCATGCATGGAGTACTTTTTCTCCCATTTATATACCAAAACATAAACACACACACACATTTCTCTCTCCATGTATATAATTAGATAGATACACACATTCTCTCTCTCTCTCTCTCTAATATATATATATATATATATATATATATATATATATATATATATATATATATATGAGCAAGTTGGTAAATGTGGACACAAATTAATGCTGTTGTTGTTGGTGTTATTGTTGGTGATGTGTGACAGGCAAGCTGGAGCAATTGATAGATTTCTTTCTACAGCTAAAGTTTTAGCAAAGCTTGACAGGGCATTGGAGGGGGGGGGGGGGGACAGGACAGGGGATGAGGGCTTCATGACATTGAAGACGTGGTGGGAAAATACAAAACAGAAAAGGGTGCAAAGCATATTAATACACGGCAGGTGATTTGATATAGCAACAACAACTGCAGACAGACATACACACAGGTAGATAGGTAGATAGGTAGGTAGGTTGACAGGTGAGTAGGTAGATAGGTAGGTAGGTTGACAGGTGAGTAGGTAGATAGGTAGGTAGGTTGACAGGTGAGTAGGTAGATAGGTAGGTAGGTTGACAAGTGAGTAGGTAGATAGGTAGGTAGGTTGACAGGTGAGTAGGTAGATAGGTAGGTAGGTTGACAGGTGAGTAGGTAGATAGGTAGGTAGGTAGGTTGACAGGTGAGTAGGTAGATAGGTAGGTAGGTTATAGACTCAGTTGGGTAGGGTACACACAAGGTTGAACTAGGAGGTGAATTACTTAGGGATTTCAGGTTTGGTGGTGATGGGAGTTAGGGAAAGGTTGGGTAGGGTACACACAAGGTTGAACTAGGAGGTGAATTACTTAGGGATTTCAGGTTTGGTGGTGATGGGAGTTAGGGAAAGGTTGGGTAGGGGGCACAAACGAAAAAAAAAATTTTTTAATTAAAAGTATTTTTTTTTACAAAATATAATTGAAAGATTTTTGCTTGTAAATTTCATAATTTCATATCAACTCCTTTTACTCTCCATACAAAGGTAGTTTAATTGTGCTATCTTGCCCTGGGTGTGGGGTTGTTGTTTCCTTTTGACTTTATCACTATTATTATAGCCCAACATTTAAGGGCAGAATAGGGCAACATTTTACAGTGAGGGAGGAGATGTATGTATGTGTGTGTGTGTGTTGTAACTGATATGGGGAAAGGGGGTGGGAGTCCAGAAAATTTTGGCCAGGTCAAGTCAGATGAGGTCAAAGTCAAGGTGAAAATTATCGGACCATGTCTGAGGATTTTGGTAATCGATTTGGTTTATATGAGAGCAAAAGCAGATATTCAAGAACTTAGTGGGGTTTCTGAACAGTATTTTTACAAGACTTTTATATATATATATATATTTTACCATTAGGTTATGGTTAAAATGTTGGCCCTTCTTTTTTTAAAATCTTTTTTGTTTTAAAACCTTAAATTATGTTCATCTTTTGAGATCTCAGATCACACTGCACCCTGCTCTACTACTCTTCTCAAAGTTTCATTCCAATAAACCAATCAATTAGTTGGTTTCTTTCATTAGTTAATTTAGTCCATTTGCACTGTACACAGAAAATAACAAATTTTGGTAATATTCAATTAATCAATTATCAATTATCGATGAATTGAAGTGTTTTTTGGGGAGAGGTTTTGTTTTATTTTATTTTATTTATTCGTCTTTTGCTGATTTCAGTCATTAGACTGTGGCCATGCTGGAGCCTTTATTTATTATATTTATTTGTCTTTCCCATTGCTGAAAAACCCCCAATGGCAACATTAGTTTCCTTGGTCTGAACTTATGATCAACTTCTTTCTTTTCCCTTTTTATATTTATATATTTATCTTCTTCCTCTGCCCCACCAAGACATTTTATGGGCAGTAAAACCATTTCTCACTATTCCTCTCTTTCTCTACATATAATTATATTTGAGTAATAATGCCTTGTTCCCTGCAAAAACAAAGGAAAATTACAAAAATTCTAAATTTTTTTTCTTCCCTCTTTTAAATTGATTTTTACTTTCGTATAGAAACGCCCACCAAGTCCCTTCCTCCTCACCCCCGTCTTATCAGAAAGGGAGAGATTGTGTCATGTTATATTTATATTATATTAACCCCTTGCTTTTGTTGTTTTACTCCCCTCCCTTCACCGGCCCCTCAATTTTCGGGCGCTTCAGCTAAAGTTGAGGGGTGTGGAGTAAGATGGGAAAGAATGAGATAGAGGAGTGGTCTAATTCATTGATGTACGACATCGGAAACCCGAAAAATAGGATTTTTATTTATTTATTTACTT
>OZ024749.1:42070023-42090023 GCA_964016885.1 Eledone cirrhosa
AATATATAAAGAAAAACAGGTTTGTTAATTCAAATGTTTGTCGTGTCTTTAAAAGTAAACAAATTGGTGCAAAAACTTGTAATAATAGAATAAAGACTTTCACTTTTAATCTGACGAAGACATAGTGCTAATTTGTACTTTTCAATAATGTCTTGCTAATTTGGTTTGATGTAGTACAGGACAAACATCTATATTAGTGTTTTGAACATAATTTAACAAAAGTGCATATATATATAATTATTATGGAAAGTTTTTAGATAAATATAGACACTTTAAAATGAACAGTTTTATAAACAATTGTATTTTTTAAAATGTTAAGCAAATTATGAATTTTGACTGCATCATACATACTCGAATATATTTGTTGGGAATATTCTCAAGGCAATGCATAAATACGATGTAAATGTAGAAAAACTGTGTTTCATTGTGAAATAATCACTCCAGATATTTTAGCACCTTATTTACATAGAATTTGAAGTCGGTGAAAATCAAAGTATTGACCCCAAATATAGACCCAATTTTTTAGTCATATAATCCTTAGCTTATAATTGAGTATATACAGTATGTTAGCTTAAAGTTAACAGCTTCAACACAGGTTCTTGACAATGAAAAATAGTCAAGTTGGGCATAGCTAAAAAGCTACACTGAAGTTGTTAACTTTAAACAAACAGCTTTATATCATAGAACCAGCTGTTTCACATGGTTTGATATGAAAAGAGTTAACAATGAGCTTATTACAATATAATTAACAGCTGTACTGTTGTTTTATTGTAAGAAAGACTTCATCTATTTCACATAATACAGAGTAAAGACATTGAAAGAAGGGTGTAGATGTGGTGTTGGTATTGAAGAAGACCTAACTTACCGTGTAACCACCTCAGGGGCCATCCAATATGGAGTCCCAACCATAGTAGACCTTTTACTTTGTTCTGGAGATAACTGGGCACAAAAGCCAAAGTCAGCTAAACAGAGCAAAGAAGAAATAAGATAACAATTAGTACAACTGAAGAATTTTATTTCTGTGTTTACTAAGTTATAAATATATAGAACAATACACTTATAGATATAGAGCACTGTACACTTACAGCTATATAGAACAATACACTTACAGATACACAGCACTGTGCACATACAGATATATTGAACAATACACTTACAGATATACAGCACTGTACACTTACAGCTGCATAACACTGTACACTTACAGCTGCATAACACTGTACACTTACAGGTATACAGGAGAATACACATACAGCTGCACACTTACAAATATTGAGCACAGTTCACTTAAAGATACACAGGGCCATACACTTACAGCTGTAGAAGACAATCTTAAAGACACACAAGACAGCATACTTACAGATACACCAGATAGTGATTGGTTAAATATATACTTAAAGTGTATATTTAACCAACACACTATCCACTAGGCCACGTGCCTTTACAACTTCTCAAGTATCATTAGATATATGATAGACTGTGGTTGGCATTAGGAAGGGCATCCAGCCAGAGAAACCATGCCCCCAATACATGCTGTAAAGTGGTTGGTGTTAGGAAGGGCATTTAGCTGAAGACACCATTGGCCCAGTACACACTGTAAAATGGTTGGAGTTAGAGACCAAGCCAAAACAGTACCCTCACCGGTCTGTCTAACTCATGCAAGCATGGAAAATAGACGTTAAACAGTGGTGACAATGACAATGATGATGATGTGAAGAAAATGATATGAGATGAGTGAAATAATAGCTTAGCTGATACTTACTTAACTTCACACTACCATCCATGCCAAGAAGTATATTATCACTTTTTATATCCCTATGAATCACTTGGTTTTCATGTAAAAACTCTAAGGCTTGCAAACACTGAAATTGGAAAGGAATACAATATGTAAGTGACTGTGTGTGTGTATATGTAAGAGACTGTGTGTGTGTATATGTAAGAGGCTGTGTGTGTGTGTGTAAGAGGCTGTGTGTGTGTGTGTATATGTAAGTGGCTGTGTGTGTGTGTGTATATGTAAGTGGCTGTGTGTGTGTGTGTATATGTAAGTGGCTGTGTGTGTTTGTATATGTAAGATTCTGTGTGCTGTATGTGTGTGAATTTGTAAATGTAAGGTACTGTGTGGTGTGTGTGATTGTGTATGTGTGCCTGATTGTGCCTGTGTGTGTGTGTGTGTGAATGTGTATATATATCATTATACATGTGTGTGTATGTGTGTGTGATTGTGTATATACAGCATTATACATGTGTGTGTGATTGTGTATATATATCATTATGCAGATATGTGTGTGTGTGTATATATGTATGTGAATGTATGTATATTCGTATGTATCTGTGTGTGTGTATATATGTGTGTGAATGTATGTATATTTGTATGTATTCGTATGTATCTGTGTGTGCGTATCTATGTATGTGAATGTATGTATATTCGTATGTATCTGTGTGTGTGTATATATGTGTGTGAATGTATGTATATTTGTATGTATTCGTATGTATCTGTGTGTGCATATCTATGTATGTGAATGTATGTATATTCGTATGTATCTGTGTGTGTGTGTGTATATATATATATGTGTGTGTGTGTGTGTAAAGTCTTGACCACTCACCTCTCGCCCGACAGCTGCTATTTGACCTTCGTCCATGCAGGTTTCTGTGACAACGTCTGTTAATGAACCTCCAGCAAGATATTCCATCACCACCTGAATAATGGAGACAGACAGGGACAATGTTATATAAATATGACTTGCTAAAAACCCACAAAATTGTTAACCATGTTGCCAACAACAACTCTGAGTACCTTTTTGATTTCCATGTGTCTAACACACGTGGACATGCCCACAAAGTCGGAAAACAGCACAGCTCCCATGACTTTCGGAAACATTTTTTCACGCTCAGAGTTGCTGAAGCATGGAACAAACTACCTGCATCAGTTGTTAGCTGTCGAGACACTGCATCCTTTATGGCCTCCATGCTTCCCGAGATTCGCCAACACTACAGCTAACACATACACACATGTACTTCCCTGACATTTGTGTATTATTCTATGTACTATACATACACCTTTGATGAGTTGTAGTGCACCTGAGCACTTTACACAATAATTTCATTATTATTATTATTATTATTATCATATATATATATAATTAAATTCATAGGGATATATGTATATATTTAGACACAGTCACAGATACATATATGAGTGTGGCTCAATGGAAAATTTAATTAAGCAGATAATTATTAATCAGAGCTATATATAAGATTGCAAGTTTGAAGAATTATTGCAATTTTATAAATATGTATGTATATTCTCTGTTATTTTAATAAATATTTGCTCTAGGGTTCTTATATATTTGATATATATTTATCCTTATCGAGCCCTCTTTGGATTTTAGTCTTGAAATTTATTATTATTACTATATATATATATATATATATATATATATATATATACACATTGACACACACACATTCAAAAGACACAACAACTTCTCTGCACTCGATATGACCATATGTAACCAGAATAAAGACTCCTTGGTCTGTCTGGGGAGGTCAGTAGCTCCGCTTCAGTACTGACTTGGTCTATGTAGATCTGCCCAACCCTTGCTTAAAGGGAAATCAGACATTAAATGATGATGGTACATATATATATATATATATACACACACACACACACATGTATGTTTGTATACACATGGATGTATGTATATATACAAATATGAGTTATCAAAACCTATCAAATATGTTTGATATTTGTACTCAATAAAATAGCTCAAACTTTGTCCAGAGTTATAATTCATATACATATTGATATATGTGCTTTGTATATATACAATATATTGTGTATTATTCTCTTGGATATATGGTCCGCTATCTCTCGATACTGTTGACAGAGAACACATTTTACAATATCGACTCCCTCCCCTCATCTTGTATTTGGACCAGAGGCTGAGAACCACTGTTATATATAAATAGACTCACAGACAGATAGAGAATACCATAAAAAGCAAAAAACTTACCCATAATTCTTCACCAACCAAATAACTATCCAAATAGTTGACAATATTTGGATTTTGGTTTTCCCTCATTACGAGGATTTCATTAATAATAAGTTCTTTTTTCGGCTGCTGAGAAAGATTCATTGTTTTAATAGCAACTTCCCGACCAGTTGCAATCTCTATAGCGATAAATACTGTTCCTGACGCACTGGAAAATAACAAGAAAATACATCAAATATACTTACAAATATATTGGATATATCATAATAAAAAAAAAAAAAAAGGTTACTAATATATATATATATATATATATATATATATATATATATATATATAAAATGAAGGAAGTGTGGTAAGGAACCAGATGGACCATAACGCACTAGAGTACTCAATACTTAGGATAGTAGAGTGGGTAATAGGAAAATGGTTTAACCCCAACGGCAGAGCTCAAGCCGTTTTGGCGGTATATAATTCAATCTATATATGAAATATAGTTGGTTTTGTTGGTGATAATAATGGTTGTGTTGATAAGGATAGTAAAGAGGTTGGTGTTGTTGGTAGTGATGATGATGGTGTTAGTTTGTTAGTTGTGTTGATGATGGTGGTAGTGTTTGTGATGGTGGTGTTGACAGTAGGTGATGGTTGTGTTGATGATGATTATGGTGGTATTGGTGATGATGATGTTAGTGGTAATGGTGATGATGTTGGTTGTGTTAGTGATATTGGTGATGACAACAATAGAAGGAAATAAAACCCAACTCACCCTTGACCAATCTTTTCCATTTTGGTATATTTCCTATTTGGGTCTCCTATAGTTACTATGGTCCGCAGTTTTTCTACAATTTCCTCATCACTCATCTTCTTCTTCTTCGGCTTCTCCTTCTGACCACCCTGTGTAGCACCATTGGTCTTGTCTTCAGGCTCAATTGGCTTAGTATACTGAAACACATCAATAGCAATATATATATATATATTCACATACATACAGTATATATATATATATTCACAGACACATATATAATCACACAGATACACATATATTCACACACAAACACACACTCATATATATGTATACACACACACACTACATACTGTCTCTCCCTAACCCCTACCCCACAGCAATACTTACACATACACACTACATACTGTCTCTCCCTAGCCCCTATCCCACAGCAATACTTACACATACACACACACACTACAAACTGTCACTATCTCCCACACCACCATCATAGCAATACTTACACACACACACATCACCACATACGTGACATTGACATACTGTCTCTCTCTCCCCTACGCCACCACCTCTATCATCATCAAGGCAATACTTACAATAGATTTAGTTTTATCAGGTCTGGTAGTAATTGGTGGGGGCACCTCTTCCTCTTCCTCTTCCTCCTCCTCAGGAGTAGTGGGAGCTGAGTTTTCAGTTTTAGGCTGGAACATAAGAAACAATCTGTGAGAACTCCTCCACAAAACATAAAGAGAGTATTTAATAGGGGTGTGTGGTAATAGGGGAGACAACTGTGTTAGAATGTTGTTTAGTGTGTGATTTCAAGATAACCAGAATACTGAACTAGGGAGAGCACTTGGAAGAAGGGAATAAATAAATATATATATATATATATATATATATATATATATATATAGGGGTTGGACAAAATAATGGAAACATCTATAAAACCGGCAAAAGCTTGTTTATTTTTATGTTTATTTATTTATTATTAGTGTTGCTTAATATGTTTTGTTAAAATTAGTGTTTCTTTTCAGATATCACCAGAAAAAGGCAATTAAAATTCATTAAAATGACAGATCTATCGGACTTTCAAAGATGTCAAATTGTTGGTGCTCGTATGGCAGGCACTAGCGTAACGAAAACAGTCGAAATGTTTGGTGTATCAAGAAGTACTGTCTCGAAAGTAATGACAGCCTTTGAGAAAGGGGGAAAAACCTCCTCGTCGAAACAAAACTCCAGAAGAAAACCAAAACTTTCAGATAGGGACCGTTGGACTCTTATGTGAATTGTTAGAAAGGATCACAAAAGTACAGCTCCCAAAATTACTGCAGAGCTTAATGACCACCTCAAGAACAATAAAAATAGACAAGCTGTTGACCGTTTTATAGATATTTTAAAATTATGATGCTATGTTGCTAGGTGTTTCCATTATTTTGTCCAACCCCTGTATATATATAACCAAGAGATGGCAAAAAGAACAGACCTGCTGCTTCTCGAAATCTTTTTCATTTCTGCTTCTGTTCACTCTCTATTTTTCTATTTCTGATAAAGGACTAGCGGTCCGAAACATGAAGACTTTTCCTATTATATTAAGTGTGAAACTAATATATTTCTTCATTGTCTGTTGTATTATTTATATTTACTTTTATGTTTACTTTTTTTATGTAGAATTTGAATGCAGAACATCAACTAAAAGTTATTTTTTAATAACAGCAAGAACATTTGATGTATTAAAAGTTAACTGTTACAAAGAGATATTTATGTGGCTTACTTATATATATATATATATATATATATATCTTGTGCTATGTGTGTGTGTGTAGAGAGAGAGAGGGGGAGAGCTTACTTATTTAGAGTTAAGTGTTATAGATGTGTGTGCATGTGTGGTGTGAGAGTGAGTCTGTGGTGAGTATGAGAGTGTGTGTGTATAGCTTACTTACACATATCACAAGAGTGGTTCCAAATTTCTCTGACAAGCTTGGTCGAACGGAGCTTGAGCTCGAACCTGAGGATGCAAAAGTAGGAAATAATCTCATAAATATGCTGAGTTCAACACTTGGTGGGTAGTGATTGATACAGATGGGGTGGCTGGGACTGGGGTAGCTATGACTACTTAAAGGTGGGTGTACTAAGATCACAAGTAGGGTAGTTAAGTTAAGAACACAGGAATATGGGTGGTTAGAAATATATGGAGAAGGTGAATATCCCTATATCTATCCAAGATATAATACAACCCTACATCTACCTAATGTGTAATACCACCCTTATATCTACTCTAGGGGTGGTTCCTCCCTATATATATATATATACCCCACTGTGTAGTGTAATACCCTACCTCATATCTATCCAAAGTGTAATACCACCCTACATCTACCCAGGGTGTAATACCCCCTCCCCCCATATCTACCCAGGGTGTAATACCCCTGTCTCATATCTACCCAAGGTGTAATACCCCCCCCCCCCCCCCCCTCCCCCTATATCTACCCAAGGTGTAACACCACCCAACATCTACCCAGGCTGTAATACCACCGCCTCCTATATCTACCCAAGGTGTAATACCCCCCCCCCCCCATATCTACCCAAGGTGTAACACCACCCAACATCTACCCAGGCTGTAATACCACCGCCTCCTATATCCACCCAAGGTGTAATGCCCCCCCACCCCCCTATATCTACCCAAGGTGTAACACCACCCAACATCTACCCAGGCTGTAATACCACCGCCTCCTATATCTACCCAAGGTGTAATACACCCCCCTCCCTATATCTACCCAAGAGGTAACACCACCCAACATCTACCCAGGGTGTAATACCCCACTTCTCCTACATCTACCCAAGGTGTGGTACCTCCCAATATCAACCCCACACTCATTAGATACTTACTACTACTCGACTGTTTAATATGCATATATTTGGATTCCTTTTTCTCTTTTGTAGAGTTATCGTAGTAGTTGAGTACATCGAGGACAGCCTGTGGGTTTTTCTTTTGTTCTGATTTGGATATATTGGAGTTCTGTAATAACTTTGCCCATGATTCTGGCATGCCCTGGAGAAAGTGAAGAGAGAAAAACAAGACAAAATATTAACATGTAACGTCCTGCACCACATGAAACCACATTAGCAACACATTCTTTGGAAAGTAATAAACAGCACTATGACTACATCACAGAAAAAAGTAATTACTCTAAAACTGTAAATTCTCACAATGATCTGTCCACTAAAACAGAGGCCCCCAACCATTGGGCTGCGGACCGGTACATGGTACATGCTACCAGACCGGAAAGAAATAATTAACTTATTTAAATATTCAATATTCATCTACTCAATACTATCTGTCATAACTGTAAGTAGATTTTATAATTAATGTAATATTTTATGTCTACATTTATGTGCAAAGCCGGTCTGTGGAAATATTGTCCAGCATGAAGCCGGTCCGTAGTATAAAAAAGGTTGGAGACCACTGCACTAAAATATTCTATAAACATTTAGTATAAATGAGTACTATGATTGCATCACATAGAAATTAAGTTTTTACTGCAAATTCTCAGAATGATCTGTCCACTAATAAAGATACTATAAACATTTTGAATGACAAATCTGTTTTTAGATATTTTCTGTTAACACTGAACACTTATAACAGGATCGTCTGTTTTTACATTTTACGACCAGTTTACGTAGCCACTATTTTTTAGATAAATATTAACCCTTTATCATTTACATTATTCTATATTTATTAATGTATTTTCATGGTAAACACTTTATCTTACGTAATTATCTTACATAATATCGAATCTATGAAAATTAGATAATATTTATTTTGAGAACAGCTTAAAATTGTTATGAGTGGAGGGTTATAGCTGATTTGAACAGAAAGAGGCAAAAGAATTCTGGCCGGATATGGCCAGTTTAAATACTAAAGGGTTAAACCATAAATATATTTTTTAAATAATATGATAGGAGCTATTAATTCAGATAAGAGTTGTGTTATGTGTACATAGCAGTAGTTCATTCACAACCAGAGGATCTGGGAGATATGTTCAAAATTTCAAGTACTTTGTTATAAACACACACACATACATTTGGGTATATATATATATATATATATATATATATATATATATATATATATATATATATATATATATACTCCTCATTATAAACATTTCTCTCTTTTGATTGTTATATTCTCACCATATAAACACTCTGGAAGGAGAGTGATTATAAGAGAAGACATGCTTTGAAAAAGCTGGTGGTTCAAGGAAGTGGGGATTTATTCAAATAAAAAGAGGTCCTTGGCTTAGTGATTAGAGCTTTGGGCTTGCAATCGAGAGGTTGTGAGTCCGATCCTTGGACCGAGTAATATGTTGTGTCCTTGAGCAAGACACTTTATTTCACATTTACTCAGCTGTAGAAATGAGTTGCAACATCACTGGTGCCAAGCTGTATCAGCCATTGCTTTTCCCCTTGGACAATATTGGTGGTATGGTTTTTTATGCAAGTGTGGCAAGTCACATATATTCTAGCCAGTAGAAAAAGCAAAAATGAATGCTTCACCATTGAAAGAGGGATGACTGGAGAATATATATATATATATATATATATATATATATGTGTGTGTGTACATAGATTTATGTGTGTGTACATGTGTGAGTGTGTGTGTGTTATAATATATATGTTATAAAATACATACAGTAAATTCTCCTGTGTGAGGATCGAAGCCCACATGAACTGTGTGCTCGAAGTTTGAAGGGTGTGATATAACTGGTTTTTCATTTTCCTTGATTTTGGCTATCTTGTTGCCTGAAAAATAAATATATATATATATAATATAAGATACATATTATCACCATGTCCTCACCAACATTTAACATCCATTTTCCCTACTAGCAACAATGTACATATAATAATCATCTGAAATGGCCATTTGTCTTTAACTTTATCATAAATGAAACAATATGATTATACAATATGAGAGTCAAGTTAAAAATAGATATTGTTTACTATTTATAGATATTCTGAAACAGGAAAGATTAACAGCAATGAAATCATTGAACAGTGCCATGAGACAAGCTAAAGAAAAATATATATAAATATAAATATATATAATGGTAATGCAGCTGTCTGGCATATGGCAGATGTGAGTTGGTTTCCTGTAGGCTTCTCTGACCACTACTTTCTGTCTCCACTTGTTTCCTCTATTTTATAGTTAAACATACATTGTAGCACTTTTAAAAACAAGCTAACATGTTCTCAATATATATATCCATATATATCATTATCCTCGTTTTTACGTCCGTTTTTCCAGGCTAGCCTAGGTTGGACAGAGCATGGGTTTCTCTCTCTCTCTCTCTCTCTCTCTCTCTCTCTCTCTCTCTCTCTCTCTCTATATATATATATATATATATATATAGTTAGTGTTTGTTGAATAATGTAGTTTCAGGATTAAGTTTAAACGGTGGTTTTCTTATCAACAAAAAACTAAAGCAACTAACTTACTATATTATCTGATAATGACGGAGACAGACATAGACGTTAGATCAACAACAAAACATAATAAACCAACCAGACTGACAAAACTAGAGATAGGGAAGTTGATAACCTAGTATGTAGTGGTAGTACGGTAGTACTGTACCCCTGGCGTATGTATGGCTAACCAAAGTCTAACGACATTTGATGATGACACATAGGAAATGATTTGGAGCAATGGAATAGTTAATCTAAGATAGAACTGAAGGGAAGTGGGTTAATGACTGTAAAAATATATAATATAGTAGTATTTATAGTATTATACACACACACACACATATATATATATATATAGACAAGAATATATATATATATTTTTTTTTATATGTATATACATGTACATATATATATATCATAAGAGGGACAGAAGAAACAGTTGTCTATGTGAATAGGTCAGAACATGTGTGTGTGTGTGTGTGTGTATATATATATATAGATGTACAGGGTGTCCCAAAAATGATGTATACACACTTGTTAGAATGCAGTTGATGTGTGTATACATTTTTATGACAGCCTGTATATGTGTATGTGTATATATATATATATATATATATATATATATATCCATAGTAAATTGAAGATATGCTATTTATTATACTTTACTTCACAGACAAGAACTTTCAGCCATTCGCCCATATTTTTAGTTTCCTGTAACCTATCAACTTGTCTTAGTTCCATTACTTAACACCACCAACATTCTAAATATATTTCCGAAACCGGAAGAAAGACCACCAACAACAACAACAACATGACTGACCATAGGGCTTCCTAAATGCAGTAGAACTATCAACATTATACTTATTATAGCTGCTGAACATTTCTTTATGCTGTGTATCATTTAACAGACAATGTTAAAGAAGAAATCTATCTCTTGACAGGGTAAACATTGTTTGATCCAGAAAAGATTGTACTTAAATTTGTGCTGTAACCCTTTAGCATTTAAACTGTCCGAATCCGGCAAGAATTCTCTCACCTCTTTCTGTTCAAACTGGCTGTAACCAGTCACTCATACTGATATGAAGATATTCTCAAAATAAATAATATCAAAAGCTCATAGATTCAATAACATGTGAGATAATTATGTGAGGTGAAGTGTTTACGGTGAAAATATAATAGTAAATATAGAGTAAAGTAAACGCTAAAGGGTTAAACAGTCGATCTTAGAAAACAACTTATGAGTATGTGTGTATTTCCTCATCACCAATATCATTAAACATCTATTTTCCATGCTAGTAAGGGTTGGCCCATGTCATCACAGACCAAGTCAGTACTTAATTGGAATGACTGACCTCTCAGTCAAGTTGGGGATGGGATACATCTAGCTTACATACATTCTCCATATTCTACAAAGTGTACAAGAGATGTTATCAGTCTCGGCTCTCTTTCTATAGAATAATAACAGATAAATATTGTTCCTGTCAACTATCAGAAACCTGTGACGGGATATATATACATATATATATATATATATATATATATATGTATATACACATACATTCAAGTAAACGGAAACAACAAAGCAAACAATGAAGAAATATATTAGTTTAATGCTTGGTATATTAGGAAAAGAATCTTTACATTTCAGATACTAGTCCTTCATCAAAAGATGAAAGAGAAAGATAGAGAGTGAGAAGTCATTTACAGTTCAGTATGTGGTCTACCTGGTCATTTACAGTCCAGTGTGTGGTCTACCTGGTCATTTATAGTTCAGTGTGTGGTCTACCTGGTCATTTACAGTTCAGTGTATGGACTACTTGGTTATGTGTGTGTGTATGCCTGACTATATATGTATGTATAATCACAACATAAATAACAAAACAAAGCAGGTGTAGCATATAGACACAATTCTATCCCCCCCCCGACAATGGTGCACTCAGACATATACACAGGTATACATGTATGTGCATAAACATACAGACACATACAGGTGTGCATGCATGTACAGAAATACAGACAGGTGCACATGCATGTACATAGACACACACACACACACACACACAGCACTCCCTGACACACATACAGTACACTCCCTGTTACACACACACACACCTACACCCTGTTACACATACACAATGCACCCCCCCCCCATACCTACTTCCCACTACACTCCATCATACAGACAGACACTCCCCCCCACTCCCATCATACAGACGCACACCCCCACACACTACACTCCCCTTCATAGAGACACCCTCCCCACACACACACAGTACACTCCCTATCACACAGAGAAACCCCCACACACAGCCACACTACACTCCCCATCATACAGACTCTAAGAATCAGGAGTTACACCTAGTTTTACAGTAAAAACTCACACAAGACTTAACAATGAGGGGAGAAAGGTGATCTCAGTGATGTTAAAAAGAGATAAAAGTTTTAAACAAACTAAAATTTATCAGAAAGATATCATGGCCATTGTTGTAGTAGTTATTGTAGTAGTATTTGTTACTGTTGTTGATGCTGTTCCTGTTGCTGCTGTTATTGTTGTTACTGGTACTGCTGGTGTTGTTTTTACTGCTGCCACTGCTGCTGCTACAGCTGTTATTATTGTTGTTGCTGTGGCTGCTGCTACAGTTGCTGCTGTTACAGTTGTTGTTGTGGCTGCTGTTAGTTGTTGTTGTTGTGCTGCTGTTAGTTGTTGTTGTTGTTGTTGTTGTGCTGCTGCTACAGCTGTTGTTTAATTTGAGGTGAGATGAGTCATGCAACAATCATTGTACTCTCTCTCTCTCTCTCAGCTGGAAAATGACAGAATATTTCTAGCAAAGATCAATCATTGAACAGCCATATCAGTAATGACTGCGAAGGCATGTGGCCAACTGGTTAGTCTGTTGGACTCATTCACGATCTAAAGGTTGTCAGTTCAATTCCTGGGCAAGGCACTGCTTTGTGTCCTTCGGCAAGATACTTCATTCCATGTTTTTTTCATGGAGCCAGCTAAACCTTCTACATGTGTGTGTGTGATGAGAGAGAGAGAGAGAGAGAGAGAGAGAGAGAGAGAGAGAGAGAGAGAGAGAGAGAGAGAGAGAGCTGTAAACTTCATCATTTCATTTCATTTCATATTAATAAGAGAGTTTAAGTAAAAGATTTTTCATTGTTGAAAAGTCTGTCAATTACAACTCCCGACAGAGGCCTCGCTACTTTTCCCACCATGACACGAGGTCAGATTTAAAATCTAAACACACACAGCCAGCTAGAATAGATACTGCAAAATACTTTGCTGACGCTTTAACAATTTGGATAATCAATCACCACTGGATTGGTAGTTCATTTATTGATCCCGAAAGAAAGGCAAAGATGATCTTAGAGCAGAGAGAACCAGAACAAATGCCACTAAGCAATTAATTTGATACTCTGTTGACTCTGCCTAAATGGTTCAATAAAGCTATATATTGATTATGGTGAGATCAAAAGTTGGACACAATGATATACACATTTCTGGGGTGAGGAAACAGTTGGTTTTATTGATTTACAGGATTTCACCTGTTCTTAAGTTTAGTGAGCCCAGGAAAGGATGAAAATCTAAGTCAACCTCAAGACTACCTTTGATTCTCAGATTATAAGTTTTCATATAACAGGTCAACCTTGATCCTGAGAAAAGCTTGATTCTGTGATCAGTCTTGATTTGGAGGTTAGCCTTGATCCTGAGATGAAAAGATTTATACAATGGATTAGCCTTGATTCTGAGGTAAGCTTTGATCCTGAGATAGAAAGATTTCATACAATAGCCTTGGCTCTGAGACAGAAAAATTTAATACAATAAATCAGCTTTGATTTTGAAGTAGATTCTATACAACTGACTAGCCTTGATCCTGAGTTTAAAATATTTTATCCAACAGGCCAGCCTTGATCTTGAGATAGAAAGTTGAAGAGCCTCGTCATCATTTAGAGCAGTGATTCTTAACATGAGCAATTAGTGTGTGTAACATCAGCAACTTTAGAATTAGTAACAACACAGTAGTAGTAGTAGTAGTAGTAGTAGTAGTAGTAGTAGTAGTAGTAGTAGTAGTAGTAGTAGTAGTAGTAGTAGTAGTAGTAGTAGTGTTGACAATTCCACACCCATGTTACTTGTGAATATGTGATTTTATTTAGAGATAAACCTTCACATACTCAGACATATATGTTCACACACATATACTCAATCACAGACATCATACATGCTTGCATGCATATATACAGATACATTCACACAAGCTTACATACACATTCACTCACATACAAACATGCATGCTGACACACACACACACACACATAGACATTACGCATGCTTACACATATATACAAACATAGATACTCACATTCACTTACATACATACATTCAAACATACACATACAAGAACAGACATCATACATGCTCATACACATACATATATACACAATGCTCACACACACACACATACATAGACATGAACACACACACCCTTACACAAAATAGCTTGTAAATAATCAGAGAAAATATTTTAAAAATCTAGAAATTAGGTGGCTGCTGGGTGTTTAATTTAATGTGTATATAACACACATTGTAGAACATATTAAATTAATGTAGAAGTGATTAACTATAATGACAACGACAACAACAGCACCAACAATGGACAGACAGATACAGATACAATGAACAAATAACTCTGTTTTTTTAATAGCTTAGTCACAGCTCAGAATATTGGCTCCCATGACCCTGTATTATTTTTGCAGGACCTCTGAGAATAGTAAGAAGAAGGGAAGTTATTCTCAAATTGGAGACCTGGTCCCTGAATTCTTGCAACAGAGTGGACTGTTTAAAACATACAAGGACCAAATGGTGGTGTTAAACCAGGCCATATATTAAGTCTACAACCCAAGAACTTGAGATGCAAAGAGCCAAGTTAATGCTTTTTTGTTTTTTTTTTCTCTGACATATATCCATCCATGGGGCCCAGAACTCCCCATAGAGATGTAGGCAAAACCAACCAGTTGGAGACCTAGGGGTAGACCCTGAGCAAGATAGTTGGATAATATCCATGAGCTCGACTTGTCACGCTCAGGGATCCAGCCAGATCAATTGGAGACAGTTGCTTCTGACAGGACCTACTGGAAGATGTATTGGAGTTGCGACTGATAGATAGTATTAGCAATTGGAAAGACCAATGGAAACATTGTTTCCTTGGTCCGATTTGATGAAAATCGATCGAATGTTGTGTTATATTACAGTATCTCTGTTGAAGTAACAACGTAACACATACTGCAAGACAAGACAAGACAACAACTGTCAGGCAATATTTCAGGAAGGATGATGATAAAGAGGTACTGAAGAGGAAGATGTGGAGGAGGAGAAGTGTGGGTGGATGGTGGGGTAGTGGTGAACGGGTGGGGGTTTGGAGTGGAGTGGCGGGGGTGACAAGTGGTGGTGGTGACCATAGCAGAGTGGGTGTTAGTGGTGGTATTGGTGGCCATGGCTGGAGAGGGGATATGGATAGGGATGGTAGTGGGGGGGGGGGGGGTGACACATTTCACAGCAAGATCAATAATTATTTAACAGAGTGGGTAGAGGTGGGAGGTTGAAAAGCATTAGGAGATAGAGGGGTGGTTGATGGGAGTGGTGGCACACAAGACTGATGGGGGAGAAGAAGTTTGGGGTGGGTACAACTTTCTTTTTAATAAATTCCTTTGCAAAAAAAAATTACCAAATAGGAGTAAAACCCTTTAAAGAGAGAGAGAGAGAGAGAGAGAGAGAGAGAGAGAGAGAGAGAGAGAGAGAGAGAGAGGGGGAGAGAGAGAGAGAGAGAGAGAGAGAGACACGGGGTGGAGGGAATGATGTGGCAGGGCTGAGGAAGGAGTAGGGGCAATGAAGTCCACCCCTCCCCCACACCTCCACCCTTGCAACTACACCACCACCATATATATATAATACACAATAAAAAAAAAGGGTGGCAGCAGGGATGGAGGTGGTGGGGTGTAGGGAAAGAAATGTATCCCCCTCCCCACACACACACACCCATACCTCCACAATTTAATTTTATGGCTTAAAATTATTTATTAGGTTAATCTTAACATCAAGAATATCTTTGAAGTAGTTTGCAATTCCGGGTGGAGTGGTGTGGAGATGGGGTTCGGGGGAGGGGGGGGGGTATTTTGGAGAGGGGTTTTAAGAGGAAGGGACTGTGAGATGGAAAAAAAGGTTACCTACCCCCGCCATCTTTACCTCACCCCATCCTTCCAAACTGAAGCCCCCTTCCCCCCACCTATTTTCCATGGGACCTTGTTGGAATAGTTAAACATTATCTAAGGAGCTGAGAGGTGATGTGGTAAAGGAGGAGATAGAGAAGGCGATGGTGGAGGAGATAGAGGTGGTGGAGGTGGTGGTGGAAGATGTGCAGGAGGGGAGGACCCTATATTAACTGCTGTTTCTGTTCCTTGCAATGACTAATGTCCTAGTTTACTGCTGTTGTTGTTATTGCTGTTGCTGTTGTTGTTGTTACTGTTGCTGCTGTTATTGTTGTTACTGTTGCTGCTGTTATTGTTGCTACTGTTGCTTCTGATGATGCTGTTGCCATTGTTGTTGTTGTTGCTGCTGCTATCATTGTTGTTGCTGACTCCCTATTTTACTTAGCAGTAACTGATTAGATGATGCAAAAGATAAGGGTTCTGGGTGAAGGGGCGGGGAGGGGATTATAAAGGGTTTCCTAAAAATCAATGTTTGGGAACCTTACTGTGTTGTCTCAGGTGGTGGTGGTGGTGACGGTGGTGGTGACGGTAATGGTGGTGATGGTTGTGATAGTGGTGATGGTAGTGGTGATGGTGGTGATGGTGGTGATGGTAGTGATAGTGGTAATGGTGGTGGTAGTAGTGGTGGTGGTAATGGTGGTAGTGGTGATGGTGGTAATGGTCATGATGGTAGTGGTAATGGTGGTGGTAGTGGTGATGGTAGTGATGGTGGTAATGGTAGTGGTGGTGATGGTCGAGATGGTAGTGGTAGCAGTGATGATAATGGTTGTGATGGTGGTAGTGGTGGTGAATACAGTGCAAAGGAAGCTAATATCACATCCTGGCTAGATATATATACATACATACGTTATATATATATATATATATATATACATATATATATACATATATATATACATATATATATACATATATATATACATAAAAATTGTGCACATATACACATACAAACATTAACACACACACACACACAAGCATGCACACACAACACATGCACAAATACAACATTTTAAAACTCATACAATCAACAGTCACAAAATCTTATGCAAATATGTGCAGTTTGTTGCATGTTGTATTAATTACAAGTTGAAGAGATAATTAATTACTAAATAATTTAGATTTTTAATGACCAGAGGGTAGAGAACTGAATATTGTCATAGACTGACTATGAAGGAGTGATGCTAAAGCTGTGAAATCTTGTATGTATTAAACCACATTGTTTCTTTCCAGGGACTATATTGAAAAATAAACCTCATTTGGTTATTCCAAGAGAGTGTCTTGCTCAGCCTATGAACTTTTCAGTCGACACGTGTATATGTGTATATATGTGTGTGTGTGTGTGTGTGTGTGTGTGTGTGTACACACAAGTGTCGACTGAAAAGTTCATAGGCTGACTATGAAGGAGTGATGGATGTTAGAACTGTGAAATTTCTTGCATGCATTAAACCACATTCTTCCTTTCCAGTTGATACTCATATTTCATATATTTCTCTACAGCTGCACTTTCTGAGTGGTTAATGGATGAAAAGTAATGAAGAGACATGCCCTACATTCTGATATTAATAAATACAAAATGTGGATTGGTCAAGGTGCCATGGTCTGAGACAAGACAGTGTGAGCATGGATTGGTCAAGTTATCATAGTCTGAGACAAGACAACACCAGTATGAATTGGTCAAGTTATCATAGTCTGAGACAAGACAACACCAGTATGAATTGGTCAAGTTATCATAGTCTGAGACAAGACAACACCAGTACGAATTGGTCAAGTTATCATAGTCTGAGACAAGACAACACCAGTATGAATTGGTCAAGTTATCATAGTCTGAGGCAAGACAACACCAGCATGGATTGGTGAAGAATACCCCTATCAGCTGTTGTTGTTGTAATCTGTGTTTATTGTAGACATATAACATCACCATCATGACCAACAACAACAACACATCATTACAGTAGTTTGTTAAAATATCTCTTCACACCTTAAAGACTGCTGCTACTGCTGTTGATTTAAAAGAAGTCTACTTAACACACTTATATAACATGATGGACAAACTGAAAAATATTGTAGATTAATTATATATTTATATATATATATATATATATATATATATATATATATAAAGACACATACACCCTTATATGGAAATATCTTTGCTGTACCTATACCTGCTTTCTCTCTCTCTCTCATACACACACACACACACACACACACATACACACATATATATATATAGAGAGAGAGAGATAGATAGATAGATAGATAGATAGAGAGGTACTAATTGTATGTGTGTTTTTGGTTATCTTCAGGTTTTATAAACACTTCAATATTGAAGTTTTGTATGACTGTAGAGCTGTTGTTGCTTAACTCTAGGTCAATCCTGCTAGAGCAGATCTTGTGTCAAAAAAGTATTTCAGTCATGACCTCCCCATCCATTTTTCCTTCAAGGTCCAATATATCCAGTTTTGAATATGTATACCATATGTGCAGGTCATAAAACATGGCCTCAAAAAGGATCCCATGTGTGCCCATAAGATTAATCCCTACTTTATCAGGGAGAATGACCATAAAACATTTAAAACTCACTATGTACTATACATGCACCTTTGATGAGTTGTAGTGCACCTGAGCACTGTACACAATAATTTCATTATTATTATTATTATTATTATAAGAGCCCATTATTTAATGTATCCTTTATTTCTAAGGTGGTAGAGGGGGGTAATTTAAGGCAGTTCTGGTTGCTACTTCTAGCAATCTGGACGACCTCAGGAAGGCTCTCCTTTGTTGGTTTGTCAGTAGAAGTGTGCAGCAATGGCAGTTAGTTGTTCTAGTACTCTAGTATGTCCTATTATGTTAGGGAATGTCTCGCATTATACTTCCTTGCTTTCAATGTCTATTGTGTGCTTACTATAGTCTCTAACAAACCATTGTTTAACCATTCATACACTAAAACAATAGAATCTTAATAACATGTATTGTTTTGACTGTTGTTGTTGTAGTTGTTTAACCCCAGGTTAGTCCTGATCCAGTAGACCTACGATCAAAGCTGATTCAGTTATGATAACCATTCTTTTTTTATTGAGTTCAGGTTGTTGTTGTAGCTGTTTAATGCCAGGTCAATCCTGATCCAGTAGACCTATGTTCAAAGGTGATTCAGTTGTGACTATCCAGTTTTTTTATTGAGCCCAGATTGTTGTTGTTGTTGTAGCTGTTTACCCCCAGGTCAATCTTGATCTAGGAGACCTATGATCAAAGCTGATTCAGTTGTGACTATTCATTTTTTTTTTGTATTGAGTCTGGGTTGTTGTTTAGCTCCAGGTTAGACCTGATCCAGTAAACCTATGATCAAAGTTGATTCAATCATGAATATCCAGTTATTTTTTTTATTGAGCCCAAGTTAATCCTGGGCTCAAAAAAGACTGGATAATCATGGCTGCTGCTGCTACTGATGATGAACACTTTAATATGAGAAGATTTATATCATAAAACTTGGTAGTTTCAGTCAGGTTGGTGTCAGACTTAACCACTTGTCAGACTTAATG
>OZ024749.1:42095023-42107523 GCA_964016885.1 Eledone cirrhosa
CATGGAAAATGGACGTTGAACGAAGATGATGATGATGATGATGAATGGGCTTCTGCACTATTTCCATCTACCAAATTTCCCTCACAAGGCAATGTCTCTGGACCGAGATATTTGGCGCTACGCAGTAATACAGAAGACCCGCCTTGCCTATGTACAAAGCGAAACCTACAGTCAGTAGGCACCTCTTAACCAAATATACACCCCAATCTACTACCCCTACCCTATCCTCCCACTAACAACATGAGAAAATGAGATCGAGTTCGTGTAGGTGTCACGACAAAAAAAAACACAGTCCACGCTGTGATGTGGCCGTGTAGGTAACACGGTAAAAAGTTCCCAGTTCCACACTGTAAATGTGGTTGGTGTTAGAAAGGGCATCCAGCCGTAGAAAACCTGCCAGATTGTCCTATATGAGCGAGACACGGTCACCCGACCAGCCTTGCCTCAAGTGGGACAACTCCCGTCTAACCCATGCTAGCGTGGAAAATGGACGTTAAACGAAGATAATGATGATGATGAAGGCAATGGCTAACCTGAGAGCAAAGAAAACACTTGCTCATGGTCCTGTGCAGTGGGACTAAATACTAACTATGTTGTTGCAAAATCATCATCATTATTATTATTGTACAGCATGGTATTGTTCTGGTATAGTAGTGTGGTGTGGTGCAGTGAGATGTGCTGCAGTGTGGTGTTGTGTTATGTGGTGCAGTGTAGTATGTTGTGGCACAGTGTGTTGCAATGAGGTGTGTTGTGCAGTGCTAGGGTGTGGTGTGGTGCGGTGCGGTGTGGTGTGGTACAGATGGTGTGTTGTGGTGTGGTACAAGTGGTGTGATATGGTGTGTTGCAATGTGTTGTGCTGTGCTGTGGTGTGGCACGGTGAGGTGTGGTGTATTGAGTTTCAAGATTTCATGGGCCACTACATTCCAATCTGGGTGTTCAGTGAAGTTAAGAAAATGGGAAGATCCAGAAGATATATGAGTGGATAGATGGAGGGGGTGGGGGAAGAGAATGGACAGTGATGGAGGTGTTAGGATGGGAGCTGGACGGTAGTAGCAGTGGTGGTGTTAAGAAGGGGGACGGACAGTAGCAGTGGTGGTATTATTAATTTGATATATGAATGACTCAATCACGTAAAATATTATACACACATGTTATTATGCATGTGTGTGTGTGTGTGTATTTATTTTATTATAGAAATGACTTCTACATTGGGGTCCTACACACACACACACATATATGCATATATATGTGTGTGTGTGCGCGCGCGCATGTATCATGAACTCATGCAATAATGTGTTATGACACAAAATGTGTATATTAAGAAACAACTAAAGCACTACAGATCTGATATATTGGTACAGCAGTGCCTAAGATTAATAGAGACAAGAGGAGGAGAAAATGAAATTGTGCAATGTTCATGACCTCCCACTTGTCAAAGTGAAATTTAATCCAGTTGGTACCGGTTTGCCTTAACCCTTTAGCATTTACATTACTCTATATTTACTATTATATTTTCATGGTAAAGGCATAATTATCTCACATAATATCGAATCTACGAGATTTTGATATTATTTATTTTGAGAACAACACCTCAATATTGGTATGAGTGGCTAGTTACAGCTGGTTTGAACAGAAAGAGGTGAGAGAATTCTGGCTGGATATGGCCGGTTTAAATGCTAAAGAGTTAAACTGCCTTTGGAACTACGATATAAAACAGCCTCTTTTAAAGTGTTTTAAAATTTTCCACTATAATTTTATGTAAGAACATTTTATTAAATCATGCTACAAACATCAACTCAATAATGTGAAAGTTAGTTGCATCAACAAATTCCTTGAATTTTTTTAATATTTTGAAAATGATTTGAAATATTTTGGCAATGTACTTTCTTAGAACGTTGAATAGAATGCTTTGTGGTATTCAGCCCGGTTTTGGCTGGGTTGGTAACAAAAAGGTTAAGTAGGAACTCTTTAAAATTGATGGTTTTGTTTCATAGACCTGGTAGTGGTTTTGGCTGGGTTGGTATCATAAGAACTAAATAAAAACCCTTTAAAATTGGTAGTTTTGTGTCATAGAACCAGAGCTGGTTTTGGCTAGATCAACATCAAAAGAGTTTATGAACCCTTTAAAATTGGTAGTTTTGTGTCATAAACCTAGAATTGGTTTTGGCTGGGTTGATATCAAAAAGGTTAAATAGAAACCCTTTTAAATGGGTGGTTTTGTAGGATAGACCTATAACTGGTTGTTTTGGATTGAGTGGATATCTAAAGAGTTAACTAGGAACCCTTTAAAATGGGTGGTTTTGTGGCATAGACCTATAACTGGTTTTGTTTTGGATTGAGTGGATACCTAAAGGGTTACATAGGAACCCTTTAAAATGGGTGGTTTTGTTTCATAGCTAGATGAGTATGAAAATAATTAATCCAGCACAACATCTTTGTATAAACACTTGAGGATATTTCCCAGACTTGCCTTACTACAGTAGCAATGCTAGAAAAGAAAACATTGCTGAAGCATTATTCTACACATTCCTTTATATATTTGGAATTCACAAGAGACATATTACATATCTCTGCTGTTCTGTTCCAACAGCCATACACACTCCCACCAATAACAAATTACAAGTGGGTGAGTTTTTGTGTTTTTACATATTATGAATGTTGTGAGAAGAAATAGAATAAAATGGATCGGTCACGTGTTGAGGAAGAATGAACGCGATTGGGTGAGAGGAATAGAAACTGTGACGAATGTTGTGAAGAGAAATAGAATGAGATGGTTGGGTCATGTGTTGAAGAAGGATGAACGTGACTGGATGAGATGAATAAAAACTGTGATGAATGTTGTGAAGAGAAATAGAATGAGATGGTTGGGTCATGTGTTGAAGAAGGATAAAAGTGACTGGAGACAGGAATAGAGTCAGTGATGGATTTGTGAAGAGAAAGAGAATGAGATGGTTGGGTCATGTGTTGAAGAAGGATGAACGTGACTGGATGAGATGAATAGAAACTGTGATGAATGTTGTGAAGAGAAATAGAATGAGATGGTTGGGTCATGTGTTGAGGAAGGATGAACGTGACTGGATGAGATTAATAAAAACTGTGATGAATGTTGTGAAGAGAAATAGAATGAGATGGTTGGGTCATGTGTTGAAGAAGGATAAAAGTGACTGGAGACAGGAATAGAGTCAGTGATGGATTTGTGAAGAGAAAGAGAATGAGATGGTTGGGTCATGTGTTGAAGAAGGATGAACGTGACTGGATGAGATGAATAGAAACTGTGATGAATGTTGTGAAGAGAAATAGAATGAGATGGTTGGGTCATGTGTTGAGGAAGGATCCAGCGATGGATGTTGTGAGAGGAGTGATTTTCAGGAATGATTCTCATGAATGATTTTCAGCATCTTTCATAAAAATACAGTAACAAGATGGTTAAATGAAATTAAGCTACCTGTTTAATTATTTCGGATATTGTTGTTTGGCCGCTGTTTCTAGCACTGAAATAGTTCCTTGTGAGTTCAATTTATAATTCATTATTTCTGCTACAAAATTGGCTTACTATATTATTGTTATAAACTGATTGATGAAGATGATGATGGTAGTAATGATGGTGGTGGTGATGGTGGTGATGATGATAGTGAGAATGATAGTGATGATGGTGGTGGTGATGTGGTAGTGATGATGGTAGTGATGATGGTGGTAGTAATGATGATGGTGGTGATGGTAGTGATGGTGGTAGTAATGATGATGATGGTAGTGACGGTGATGGTAGTGATGATGACGATGGTGATGGTGATGGTAGTGATGGTGATGGTGATGGTAGATATGATGACAGTGATGATGATGGTAGTGATGTTATTGCTGCTGCTGATGCTGCTTAGTAAGAACAAAATACCGAAAACAAAACCTCCGAAAGTGTTAGGTAATAAAACAAGAGCAGACAACTCCTCACTTATACTAAACTTAAAACCCTAAAGTATATAATGATTACTTGTATTCTTATACTTTTTTACTGGTTTCAGTAATCAGACTACGACCATGCTGGGACACAGTATTTACCCCTCTTTTAAGTTTGACACTTATTTTATCGATCACTTTTGTAGAACTGCTATGTTATAGTAAGCACGCACGCACACAACACATATATATATGGGCTTCTAGCCAGTTTCCGTCAACCAAATTTCACTCACAGGGCATTGGACAACCTGAGGCTACAGCAGAAGACACTTATCCCAGGGTTATGAAACAAACTTCTTGACCACAGCCTTGTGTAAACTCTCCCTCTCTCTTTACATATATTTATATATATATATATATATATATATATATGGCTGTGTGCTGTGGCTAAGAAGATTGATTAGCCATTCTAGCATTGAAACGGTTTAAGCTTAAAATTATATATATATATATATACATATACACACGCACGCACGCACACACACATACACGTGTGTATGCATATGTGTATGTACGTACATGTATGTATAATGATTACTTGTATTTGTGAGAGAGAGAGAGGGAGAGAGAGAGGGGTGGTGGGGTAGAGGGAGAAAGAGGTGGTGGGGTAGAAGGGAAAAGAAGTGACATGCTAAAGTATTTCAAACATTCAAATTGAAGGGAGGAATTAAAATGGAACAGTAGTAATAGTAACAAGAGGACAGAAGAGAACAAAACAAGGTTTAATTTAGAGTGTAATATCCTGCCTGGTTGCTGGAAATGTAAGCAAAATATATTTAACACTTTCATTACTGTATTTATAATGAAAAAAGAACACTGTGTCTATAATTTTCAAATAATTTCGAAAATAATCAGGAATTTGGTACGGGAGGTGGGTTATGACATAATTTATGGGAACTGCCCGTGTGTGTATTGATGTGTGAAGTGACAGAGGCAATAATATGTTTTCAACCCTATCGTTACCATGTTTCTAATGAAAAACACTGCATGTGTCTTTAACTCTTTTGTTACCATATTTCTAATGAAAAACACAGCCTATGATTTTCAAGTAATTTAGATAAATAATAAATAATTTAAAGTATAACTTATTTTCTCATTATCAAGTTAATGTTTCGGATAGACGTTTTTACATAAACTTATGTTAGAAGGTTTTTAACCCCTCACCATATTTCTAATGATAGATACTGCCTATGCATATCAAATAATTAAGAATTTGGAGGGATTTCGCAATATAACTTTCTCATTATTAAGTTGGTGAGCATAAAAGTTAATTCTTATCATCCTGTATCACATGAAACTGTATTGTTACCAATACATTCTTGAAAAGAATAAAGCAACTTTATGACTGCATCACATTAAAAATTAAAGTTTTTAGTTTACTGCAAATTCTCACAATTATCTGTCCCATTTTAGTAAAGATATTAAAAACATTTGAAGTAACAAACTTGTTTTTAGATATTTTCTACTAAATCATTACAGGATGTTAAGAATGTTTTATAAATATAAACACTTTAAAGTAAACAGTTTTATATCCCAAAAAAACAGTACGAGTTTCAGGAACTTTGGTATCAAAGGAGCTACATTTCTTCCAAAAAGTGCAGAAATAAAACTTCAGATCTAATTATTTTTTTTAAATGAAGAAACCTGAAAAAATTATCGTAGATAAGTTGCAGTTTTTTTGTGTGTTTGTTTTCAAAACTAAAAAAACACAGCATCTGAAAAGCTGCTTCTAACTTATCTAAAAAACATTTGTTCTGGGCTTGAAATATTAACCTCCCTAACACCAACCCACCTGTTATTGATTGCTCCTATGATTAAAAAAAAAGAAAAACCCAACAAAACAAAAACCCCTTCCCTTTTAGAGAGTTCATTAAAATTAAAAACTTTTATAATAATTTTATGAGAACTGTCTTGTTCAATTATTTCCAAACAAAAGATTAATAATGAAAAGTTTTGTTGTTTTATTAAATTTTTCTTGACCATTAAGCATTATCATTACCAAAATTATTGCAAATACACACAGAGTAATTCCTTAGAAATATGGTAATAAAAGGGTTAAATAAAACAGCCAAAATAATATACATAAAGAGGGGTGTGACTTATTTAGTAAACACATGCTCTGGGTTTGAAGTATTAAATGATGAAGCCAAAGTACTATAAACACAGCTCCGGCGGGGGGAGGGGGGGGGGACAAACGTAAAATGGTGATGAAGACGATGATAATGATGATGACAATGATAATAGTGATGATGGGTTGTGATTTATATACAAGTATATATATATACTATATAGTAGCTGACAGGACATTTTAAAGTCAGAGTGGGATATTTGGCTAAAAGAAAGTTTTTGTATAAACAACTTACCACTTCTTCTTCGAAAGGTGAAACTTCCAGGCATGACAATGTAAATGTGTTTGAGAGTAGAGAGAGAGAGAGAGAAGGGAGAGGGGGAAGAGTGGGAGTGAGTGAGAGAGAAAGAAAGAGAGAGAGCTAAATATATAGTCAGTGTGTCACTAAGTCATAATTTTTCAGCTGATGCCAGTTGATTATTTGTCAAGGCACTTGAACTACAACAACTACTGCTACTACTACAGGAACAACAGCACAGCAGCAGCACTAACAGCAACAGCATTAACACCTAAAACTACAATACCACCACCACCACCATTACTGGCTGCTGATGGTCACAGTGATGGTGGTGGGGTGTAGTAGTGATGATGGTGATACTAGTGATGCTGGTGGCAGCAGCACTAATGATATCAGCATTAACACCTAAAACTATAATACCACCACCACCACCACCACCATTACTGGTTGCTGATGGTCACAGTGATAATGATGGTGCTGCTGGTGTTGATGGTGATAGTGGTTGTGGTGATGAGGGTGGTAGTGATAATGGTGCTGGTGTTGATGGTGGTGGTGATAGTGGTGGTGATGAGGGTGGTAGTGATAATGGTGCTGGTGGTGTTGATGGTGATAGTGGTGGTGGTGATAGTGGTAGTGATAATGGTGGTGGTGGTGAAGGTGTGTGATATCAGTGCCTAGAGGATGTAAGTGAAACAAGAGGAAAACATGCTTTAAAACACAGTAAATGCTGTTGCTGTTGTTGTTGCAGCAGCTATTGTAGTTGTACTTATTATAGTTGTTGTTATCGTTACACACCACCAGGGGTGAGATAGGTGGGCATGCACAACTTTTAAAAGTCTTCACTAAACTTCCATCACACTCAATACCGACATAACTTATTGAACAGAGGAGACAGAAAACTCATAATAAGGATAATAATAATTATTTCTACTTTTGGCACAAGGCCAGCAATTATCCCAGTGCATTACTGGTACTTTATTTTATCGACTCCGTAAGGATGAAAAGCAAAGTTAACCTCGGCGGGATTTGAACTCACTCAGGATTATAATAATAATAATTATAGTAATAACTAACAACAACATAAACAACAGAAATTTGATCCCAAATTTACTGATTTTCCTTTAAGAAATGAGACTGACATATATATATATATATATAATATATATATATATATATATATATATATATATATATATATATACTCTTCCTGCTATTTCAGGCGTTAACCTAATATATTCCTTCTATATACTGTACTGATTGTGTTATTTCTGTTTATATATATATATAAGTTATGTAATAACAACATAAGATAATTATTTCATTTACCAGTGGTTTCTTGAAGACAGATATTTAGGTCTGTCTTCATTTATCAGAAAAATAATAAACCACTGGTAAATGAAATAATTATCTTATGTTTATTACATAACTAAAAAGCTCTGTAGCCTACATAGAGCACTCTCTTTTCCTTTACCATTCCTACGGAAATACTTCATTTACATTCACACATATATATAAATATAAAATAAAAGAGACGGTTTTAGTCGTACATCATTTTATTATCTAATTCGATTATACGTATTACAAAGAAGCAAGTGTTGTTATATAATAACCCCCTAGCATGTTTTCATCAGATGGAGAAAGATATATTTTCCTATCCATTGATATGTTACTGGTTTAATGTGATGTTTACATTGTTGTCCAGTACCCATATCAATATATATATATACATATATATAGCTGCCATGCAACCTGGGCCCAATATTATACAATATCATCCTCATGCACAAAATTACATTGCTCATGTGATGGCTGAAGAGGAAGAGATCTTTTTTGTCCATTTGTCCCATGTATTTCATTTTTTTCTTTTCATGTGCAAATTTGCTACGTTGTGTGTGTAAGTGTATGTGTTTTATACAGAGATTCTTTGCCCTATGGTTAAGTTTATACTGTTTCAATAACACATGCATGTGTGTATATATATATATATATATATAGTTGATGAGCAAAAGAAGAACATTTTTTTTGTCAGGATAAATAATTGTTTCTACTTTTGGCACAAGGCCAGCAATTTGAAGGGAAGGGGAGGGAACTTGATTAAATCGCCCCCTCCCTCCTCTATAACAATGAAAGGCAAAGCTAACTTTAGCGGGATTTGAACTTAGAAAATAAAGTGCTGTAACTTGTCAGGATAGATAACACCAAGTAAATATATACTCCCTACAATTGTGTCCCAACACATGCAAGCAGACGTAAAAGCGATGATGATGATACATATGTGTGAATATCTATGTTTGCACATATAAGCATTGCTATGTGTGTGTGTGTGTGTGTGTGTGTGTGTGTGTGTGTGTGTGTGTGTGTGTGTGTGTGTGTGTGTGTGTGTGTGTGTGTGTGTGTGTGTGTGTGTGTGTGTGTGTGTGATGTTTTGTTTAAACAGAGTTTAAATATAACATCTTCACACTCACTGTTACACTTTTGAGTACTTTAGGGTAAGTGGCCCTTACTGTGGTCCCTGAACTGGTAACCCTCAACATTGACACACACACACGCGTGTGTGTGTGTACATGTTTGGAGTGGCAGAAAGGTGAAGGTGGTGTTGCTGAGAAATTGCATATTGAAATTTTGGTCATATGAGAGAGAGGTGGGGGGAAAGAGTGAAGGAGAGAGAGAGAGAGGTGGGGGGGAAAGAGTGAAGGAGAGAGAGAGAGAGAGAGAGAGAGAGAGAGAGAGAGAGAGAGAGAGAGAGAGAGAAGCTATGCTGGTCAAGAAGCTTATACACCAACACACACAAACTTACAGATACACACCCTCAAAGACATACACTAACACACACAAGAGAGAGAGAGAGAGAGAGAGAGAGAAGCAAGTATCTGCTCCATATGAGTCACATCCCATGGTAGGCCATAGTGGTACTTAGAGTAAGGTCAGACCTGTAGTTGTAGTAGTAGTAGTAGTAACACTCACTATACACAGCTCAACATATAGTGTAGTAGTAGCAATAGGAGTGTTGCTTGTGGTGGTGGTGGTGGTGGTGGTGGTGGTGCTGCTGCTAGAACTGAGTAATAGATTTATTGATAGAAATAGATAGATAGGTATGTAGATATATAGATGATAGATAGATAGATACATTGATAGAGAGATAGGTAGGTAAAGAGATAGAAATGGAATGAGAGGGAGTGGGGAGATTTAGGGAAGGAAACAGTGGAGGATAGGGGAGGGTTAGTAATCAGAAAATTGGTTAGTAATTGTGTATGTAAGTGTACATGTAAATCTATGTAGGCATGCATGTGAGCATCAGTGTGTGTGTGCGTGAGTATATATGTATGTATGTGTAAGCATCTGTCTATATGAATGTTTGTGACTATCTATGCATATGTATGAGCATCTGTGGATGTGTGCATCTGTGTGTATATGTGAGCATCTGTGTATGTATGTGTGAGCACCTGCGAATGTGTACACGTGAGCATCTGGGTGTATGTGTGTTTGAGAGAGAGTGAGTGAGTGAGTGAATGAGAGAGAGAGTGAGTGAGTGAATGAGAGAGAGAGTGAGTGAGTGAATGAGAGAGAGAAAGAGTGAGTGAATTCTATCCACAAGAGAAGATGACAAAAATGTGACCAAAGAATCTATTCAGGTCTCTTATTAAAAACTACTACAACAATAACAACAATGATATCTTTTTTTTTTATAAATAGTAATAATAATAATAATGGTTTCAGATTTAAGCACAAGGCCTGATTTGGCAGAAGGGAAGTTGATTAAATCAACCCCAAAAGGTGACTGGTACTTTATTTTATCAATCCAGTAAAAGACAAAGCTAACCACGGTGGGATTTGAACTCAGAATGTAAAGTAACCCTATGCTATAAAGCACGTTGTCCGACGCTGCAAAGCACGTTGTCCGACGCTGCAAAGCACGTTGTCCGACGCTGCAAAGCACGTTGTCCGACGCTGCTAAGCACGTTGTTCAATGCTGCTAAGCATGTTGCCCGATGCTGCAAAGCATGTTGCCCGATGCTGCAACGGATGTTGCCCGATGCTGCAAAGCATGTTGCCCGATGCCCCACCAATACTGCCAATCCACAACAATAATGGCACAAGGCCAGCAATTTTTTTTTGGGGGGGAGTCAATTAAATCGACCCCAGTTCATTACTGGTACTTTATTTTATCAACCCCCATAAGGATGAAAGGCAAAGTTAACCTCGAATAATAATGATAAATAATGAGAGGAATAATTTTTTTTTAGAAATCGACTGACAAGATGGCAGACCTCATTCGATTAGTGAGTGAGGTGGAACTTGTCAAATTGGACCAAGAAAACAATATTTCCATTGCTGATATCATCTACCGGTCAGACAGCTCTTTCTGCCAGGAAAAAGCAGTGTGAAATAAAGTGTCTTGCTCAAGGACATAATGGGAATCGAACTCGCAACTTCATGATTACTAATCCAATTCTCTGAACACTAAGCCATGTGCCTTCACAACAATAACACTAATAATAACCACAGCAAACAACAATAACAACCACTGTGAATTATTTTGTAGTTGAAATATAAAAGAAAAAAGAAATCCCATGTTTCTTTGTTCTGTCCACATGAATGTTGGTCTACCATATATATATATATATGCACACACACTTCTTTGTTCACTCATTATATATATATATATATATATATGTATATATATCATTATGTATATACACAGAAAACACACATAACACATACAATCTTTTACTGGTTCCAGTCATTTGTCTGTGGCCATGCTGGGGCATCACATTCAACAGTGGTTAGTCAATGACATCAATCACCTCCCCAGTACATATATCTGCCTGCTACACCTACTTATGTTACTAATCTATATTTTATTGACTGTCTAACTTACTATTTTGGTACAATACCAGTTTGTTTTCAACTGAAATACATAAACACAAACACATACATACACACACATATATATATATATATATATATATATATATATATATAGACACATACACACACATTTTCAAACACACTGTACACAAAGACATTAGCAGACACTCAAACAGACACATTCACAGGTACGCTCACACAGACACATTCACAGGTACACACACACATAGACATATACACAAACACATACATAGTGTGCAAAAGAGAAGGTTGTGCTTGCTAGCACAGACATGTGATGTAGATGGCCAGAGGGATGGACAGAGGGATGGACAGATAGATGGACAGATAGATGGACAGACAGATGGACAGACAGATGGACAGACAGATGGACAGATAGATGGACAGACAGATGGACAGATAGATGGACGGACGGACAGATGGACAAATAGATGGACGGACGGACAGATGGACAGAGAGATGGACGGATGGACAGATAGATGGATGGACAGATGGACGGAAAGATGGACTGATGGACAGAAAGATGGACTGATGGACAGACAGATGGATGGATGGATGGACAGACAGATGGACGGATGGACAGATAGATGGAGGGATGGATGGACAGATAGATGGACGGATGGACAGATGAACGGATGGATGGACAGATAGATGGACTGATGGACAGATAGATAGACGGATGGACAGATAGATAGACGGATGGACAGATGAACGGATGGATGGACAGATAGATGGACGGATGGACAGATAGATGGACGGATGGACAGATGGACAGATAGATGGACGGATGGACAGATAGATAGACGGATGGACAGATAGATGGACGGATGGACAGATAGATGGACGGATGGACAGATAGATGGACGGATGGACAGATAGATGGACGGATGGACAGATAGATAGACGGATGGACAGATGAACGGATGGATAGACAGATAGATGGACGGATGGACAGATAGATGGACGGATGGACAGATAGATGGACGGATGGACAGATAGATGGACGGATGGACAGATAGATAGACGGATGGACAGATGAACGGATGGATAGACAGATAGATGGACAGATGGACAGATAGATGGACGGATGGACAGATAGATAGACGGATGGACAGATAGATGGACGGATGGACAGATAGATGGACGGATGGACAGATAGATAGACGGATGGACAGATGAACGGATGGATAGACAGATAGATGGACGGATGGACAGATAGATGGACGGATGGACAGATAGATGGACGGATGGACAGATAGATGGACGGATGGACAGATAGATGGACGGATGGACAGA
>OZ024749.1:42112523-42187523 GCA_964016885.1 Eledone cirrhosa
TCTGTCTACCTGTTGGCGTCTGTCTACCTGTTGGCGTCTGTCTTGTGTACATATTTGTCTGTCTACCTGTTGGTGTCTGTCTACCTGTTGGCGTCTGTCTACCTGTTGGCGTCTGTCTTGTGTGCATATTTGTCTGTCTACCTGTTGGTGTCCGTCTTGTGTACATATTTGTCTGTCTACCTGTTGGTGTCCGTCTTGTGTACATATTTGTCTGTCTACCTGTTGGTGTCCGTCTTGTGTACATATTTGTCTGTCTACCTGTTGGTGTCCGTCTTGTGTACATATTTGTCTGTCTACCTGTTGGTGTCCGTCTTGTGTACATATTTGTCTGTCTACCTGTTGGTGTCTGTCTTGTGTACATATCTGTATATTTGGCTACCTGTCTGCATGTCTATTTGCTATGTGAACATCTATCTGTCTGCCAGTGTGTCTGTATCTATCACCTGTTCTCTACATACATGTCAGTGTGCCTATCTATCTGATGTCTACACACCTGTGTCAGTCTACAGTCTACCTGTAGATGTACCTGTGTGTCTGACTGTAGATCTATGTATTTGTAGACTTGTATATGTATGCAGGTCTATCTCCCTATACATGTCTGTATCTGTCTACATGTATGTCTAACTATATCTTGTCTTCCTGTGTCTACCTGTAGCTGTCTCCTGTCTCTATCTACCTGTATCTGTCTACCTATATCTGTCTACCTATATCTGTCTCCTGTCTCTGTCTTTGTGGCTATATCAGTGTTTACCCTATGTCCCTATCAGTTTACCTGTATCTGTCTACTTGCATCAGTAGACACCATGATATGTCTGTACCTGTCTACCTGAATCAGTGTATTCCCTCATATCATTGTACCTGTCGACCTGTAATAATGTCCACCCTGATATAATAATGAAAATTATTGTGTACAGTGCTCAGGTGCACTATAACTCATGAAAGGTGCATGTATATTACATAGAATAATGTACAAATGTCTGTACCTGTCTACCTGTAATGTCTACCCTGATATCACTGTACCTGTCTACCTGTAATAATGTCTACCCTGATATCACTGTACCTGTCTACCTGTAATAATGTCTGCCCTGATATCACTGCACCTGTCTACCTGTAATAATGTCTACCCTGATATCACTGCACCTGTCTACCTGTAATAATGTCTGCCCTGATATCACTGTACCTGTCTACCTGAATCAGTGTCCACCCTGATATTACTGCACCTGTCTACCTGTAATAATGTCTACCCTGATATTACTGTACCTGTCTACCTGTAATACTGTCTACCCTGATATTACTGTACCTGTCTATCTGTAATACTGTCTACCCTGATATTACTGTACCTGTCTACCTGTAATACTGTCTACCCTGATATCACTGTACCTGTCTACCTGTAATAATGTCTACCCTGATATTACTGCACCTGTCTACCTGAATCAGTGTCCACCCTGATATGCCTGTAATAATGTCTATACTGATATCACTGTACCTGTCTACCTGTAATAATGTCTACCCTGATATCACTGTACCTGTCTACCTGTAATAATGTCTACCCTGATATCACTGTACCTGTCTACCTGTAATACTGTCTACCCTGATATTACTGTACCTGTCTACCTGTAATAATGTCTACCCTGATATCACTGTACCTGTCTACTTGTAATAATGTCTACCAGCATCAGTATCTACCCTCATATGTCTCCATGTTAGGTGGTACTATCTGACAGAAAAATAGAGAAAAAGACAGTAAAAAAGCAGCTTACCTTTTGTAACTTTCATCTTCTTCTTCTCTTCTTTACTGTCAGGTTCTTTCGGAAGAGGTTTATTCTCCAATGGCATGTTTGCCTCTCTACAAAACAATAAGAAATTCATGAGAAACTTTGCTGCTACTGCTACTGTCGCTGGTGACAGTGGCAGTGATGTTGTGGTTGTAATGTGTTGAGGGTTGGTGGTTTTAGTGGACTAGGTGGTGGTGAGGGTGAGGGTTGCAGTGGTTTTAGTGGACTAGGTGGTGGTGAGGGTGAGGGTTGCAGTAGTTTTAGAGATCTGTGTGATGGTGATGGTGGGGGGGGGGGGGGGGCAGTGATGTGATTGTATTTTGTTGAGGGTTAGTGGTTTTAGTGGACTAGGTGATGTGGTGGTGGTGATGGTGAGGGTAGCAGTGGTTTTAGTGTGTTGAGGGTTAGTGGTGAGGGTGCTGGTGGTGATGGTGGCTGTGGTGGGTGACAGTGGAGTGAGGTTAAGGCTGTAGTGTGTTGAGGGTTAGTGGTTTTGATGGTCAGGGTGGTGGTGATGGTGGTTGCAGGGCTAGTGAGATGGTGGTGGTCATAGATTGGTGTTGGTGGTGAGGGTCAGGGGTAAGAGTGACAATGATATTGCAGTTGTAGTTTGTTAGGGGCTGGTGAAGCTGGTGGTGGTGGTGATGGTGTTGGTGGTATAAGTGAGGTGGTAGGTGCTAGTATATTGTTGATGATGCTGGTACCATTGTTGGTATGCTGTTGGTGGTATTGGTGGTGGTGTTGGAATTATTGATGGCAAAGGTGTTGGAGATGATATTAACAAATGATGATAATGATGATGATGATGATAGTAGGAGGTGCTACAGTTTATTGAGGGCATGGGACAACAAAAGTAACAACGACAAGAACAACAACATTATGTGCAGAGTAGCGGAGCACTTGACTGATTGATGTAAGTGAGGTGACTCAAGCTAGTAAGTAGAGATATATATCTGAGAAGTAGAAACATGTAATGGAATGGTTTGTGTGTGTGTGTGTGTGTGAGAAGGTAGGCTCTGAGAAGGAATGAGACTGAGACAGAGATAGAGAGAGAGGGAGAGAGAGAAAGAGAAGGGTAGAATGAGGAAGAGAGGTGGAGAAAGAAAGAGGGAGAGAGAGGGAGAAAAAGGAGTGAAATCAAGAGAGAAAGAGAAAAATGTAAGAGAATGAGTGACATGAGTAATGAGAGAGAGAGAGAGAGAGAGAGTGGGGGTTACCTCTACAACCCCAACCAACGCACAGATCAACAAAAGACCCCTCTTCACACACACAATCTAGAGTATAGCATTAAACTAAATTTATCATGTCAAGAAGGTTGTGTGACATTTCTAGAAATAGAAATGTGTCCATCTTTTTAAAAAGGAGAAGCATATGTAAGAGATACGCACACACACAGACATATATATCCATTTAAGGACCTTTAAGTCACAATAGTAGAGTAACATTTCACACCTCTGCAATATATAACTGGGTCTCACACGCCCCTCCTCTCTCTCTCTCACACACCATACACAATACTGCAAGAATCCTACAAGAACTTTCTAAAGGCTCTTGTGTAAAAAAAAAAAAATATATCAATCTAGGTTAACCCTTATGATATTAAGCTGATCTTTTTAACCCATTTGCTACCAACCAAGCGTAAACCAGCTCTGGTTCTATGAAACAAAACTTCCTATTTTAAAGGGTTCTTATTTAAATTAAAATCTCCCAACATAATTTTATATGAACCATGTTAAATTATTATCTTAGTAATGAAATAATTAATAATTTTAGTAAATCCTTCAAAATTCTTCATTAAATAATTGAAATATAATTGTATTTCCTTAGAAATGCAATCACAAAAGGATTAAAGTGTTAAGTTATGTTCCAAACATCACCTTAATAATTAAAAAGTTAGTCATATGACCAAATCCCTCCAATTTCTTCATTATTTTCAAGATTATCTGAATATCAAAGGCAGTGTCTTTCAATAGAAATATGGTAACGAAAGGGTTGAAAACATTAAAACTAACTGAATCACTATCAAGTAAGCTGTTTAGACATTTTTATGGAGAGAGAGGAGGGGGTGTCTTTAACATATCCACTATATAATTATACACAGACACATACAGAGAAACACATTCACATACAAACGCACTGACACAAACACTATTTTTCTCTCCCTCTCAGAGAGAGAGAGAGAGAGAGAGAGAGAGAGAGAGAGAGAGAGAGAGAGAGAGAGAGAGAGAGAGAGAGAGAGAGAGAGAGAGAGAGAGAGAGAGAACCTATTTTCTGTGTGCCCAGGGAACCACTTGGCTATCAAGCACTTTATAATGGTTAGGTTTCACCTAGTGCAACTTGTGGTCCACATCTCTTGTTAGTCATACAGTGAGAATATAGAGACAAAGAAGATCAAATGGCCAACAGCTTAACCCTAATTCATAGCTGACATTTCTATATTTACCTAATTAACCCTTTCTGATACCAAACTGTCTGAAACCACCTCTGGTTCTGTCATATTAAGATGTGTTTTAACCCCTTTGATACCAGACTGCTTGAAACCACAGCTGGTTATAAAATAGAAAGCTGATACCAAACTGACTGAAACCACTGTTGGTTCTGTGATACTAAGCTGTGTTTTAACCCTTTTGACACCAAACTGCTAAAACCACCTCTGATTCTAAGATACTAAGCTGTTTATATTTATCTAAACTCCTTCCAACATAATTCTATGTAAGAACCTTTAAGTTATCTGCCAAATACCAGACTAATCCACCCCCTCCCTAAATTTATGATTATCTCAAAATAAATTGAAAATTATATGTAGTGTCTTTCATTAGAAGGGGTGTTAAACCAGGTGCTGGTGTTAAACTATCTACTAAAGGTACCCAATTGCCAGGTGGTGGTGTTAAACTGTTCACTGAAAATACCCAAGGACCAGGTTCTGAAATGTTATCTGCCAACAATAGTGTGTGTGTGTATTATTAAATGATGATGATAATGATATATATCTCAAATGTGCATGGCTTCGTGGTTAGAGTGTTGGGCTTACAATCATGAGATTGTGAATTTGATTCCCGGACTGGGTGATGCATTGTGTCCTTGAGCAAGACACTTTATTTCACATTGCCGCAGTTCATCCAGCTGCAGAAATGAGTTGCAACATCACTGGTGCCAAGCTGCATCGACCATTAACTTTCGCTTGGATAATATTGGTGGTGTGGAGAAGGGAGACCAGTATGCATGGGTGACTGCTAGTCTTCCATAAACAATCTTGGCCAGACTTGTGCCTTGAAGGTGAAGTTTCTAGGTGCAAATCCCATGATCTTTCATGATTGAAGGGGCTTTTATATAACACAAAACATAGCTTTATTAAAGTTTGGTGAATAAATTGAACATTATTTATTCTATCTGTAGATCAGCAGGTTATGTACCAGTGACAGTAATGCAGTTGAAAATTTCCAAACTAGCCACCCTGCCACTCTACCTTCATCTACCTTAATCTGTATTATCATGGAACATATTTAATAAGGAGGCTTAGCTGGAGAAGAGGAAGTACGAGGGGAGGTAACTATCTAAACAATAAGGATAGTCACAAATGAATGTTTCACACACAGACTGTAACAAGTGGACATAGGCATGGCAGTATTGCTAAGTCCTGCAGTGTTGTATCTTGGGCAAGTATCTTCTATTAACAGCTTGGATTGACCAATGCCTTGTAAGGGAAATTTGGTAGACAAAAACTGCAGAAGAGCCCATATCTCTCTGTATGAGCAAGGCATGGTCACCTGACCCAACATTGCCCACAACAGAACCACTCATCTAATCCATGCTAGCGTGGAAAAATGGACGTAAAACGATGATGGTTTTATATATATATATATATATATATATATATATATACACAATATATTAATAAATGGAAACTATATTTATGGTTTTATAAATATAGTTTCCATTTATTAATATATTGTGTATTTACTCCACTACTCTGTTGAGTGCTTTATATCAGTTATAAAATTGTTTAAGCTTGTTGAATCCCAACAAATTAAATATAACCTCTGCATATATATGAGAGAGAGAAATGTATGTATGTATGTATGAATGCATGGTTATACATATGTCTATGTTTGTGTCTGTTGTTAACTCCTGTAACATTGTGGTTAAACAAAAACAGGATGGATAAAATAAGTACCAGCAGATTTGAAAACAATAAGTAGTATTGGTGGAGGGTCAATATGATTAACTAAATGTAGTGCCCTGGCATGGCCACAAATACAATGACTGAAACCAGTAAAAGAATAAAATAGCACACACACACAGTAAGAAGTTATTTTACACACACACACACACACACACTGACCTTTGTCAGTGCAACATTATTTAATTTTAAGGAAAGAACAGTAGCCACAGCATTTCCACAACATTGTGTCTTATTTAGATGTACAAAGCTAATAAAAATAGCTCAATATAACCCAGGGACGCCTTCAGCATGAAACGATTAGTTGAGTGTTAACATATCTAATGATGAAAGGAAAAAGTTCAGCCACAGATGTTAATGAGATCTGGTCAAGGCTAAAGGGAGACAACTTAAGTTACCCACGAAAGTAAATGCTTACATCATCATGTATAACATCAATAAGAGAACTTCTAAGTGGTCATTTGAGTTGCTAGAAATACCAGTCAAGTTTCTCTCAAATAATTCTATTGTATTAAAACAGGAAACATTAGATAATGTATTTCAAGATAAAATTAAACTAAACTGTGTATATGTTTGTGCAGGGGGATCGGACGATCTGATATGAGGGCAGTAGTCAAATGTAGGATAATAGTGAGTGTATGTCTGTGATTGTGTATGTATGATTGAGTATTTATGTGTAAATGTGTGTGTGTGTGTGTGTGTCTATGTATGTGTGATTTTATGTTTATTAGTGTTGATGGTGATGATATATATATATATATATATATATTTCATTTTATTTTCATTTCATTTCATTTTACATCCGCTTTTCCCTGCTTGCAAGGGTGGGACGGGAACTGATTCTGGCTTGATTTCTACAGCTGGATGCCCTTCCTAACACCAACCTCATTTACAGTGAGTGCTGGGTGCTTTTTTGCCGTGGCACCTCCACGACCACTTTGCAGTGGAATGATAGAGACCCCATTCCCTATCATCTCATTTCTACAGCTGAGTAAACTGGAGCAATGTGAAATAAAGTCTCTTGCTCAAGGAAACAACACATCACCTGGTCTGAGAATTGAACTCACAACCTTTCGATTGCAAGGCCAATGCTCTAACCACTAAGCCATGTGCCTATATATATATATAAAAGTGTATAATTTAAGCCATTGAGAATTTTAATCCAAATAAAGTGTTTTAATGGTAGATAGGATGGTGTCAGATTCTGTGTAAAAAGAGAGGTTGGTATTGGTTAAAGGTTGTGTGAGACAATAGATAAATGATGATGATAGTGATGATGAGATGACAGTGGTGGTGTTAGTGACGATGGTGATGATGATGTTAGTGATGGTGATGGTGGTGGTGATGTTAGTGACAATGGTGGTGGTGTTATTGAAGATGCTGGTGGTGGTGTTATTGAAGATGCTGGCGGTGATGTTAGTGACGATGTTGGCGGTGATGGTGGTGGTGTTAGAGATGATGGTGGTGTTAGAGATGATGATGATGGCGATAGTGGTGATAGTGATACTGATGATGATGGTGGAAGTGATAATGATGATGATAATGCTGATGATGGTGATGATAATGTCAGTGATGATGATGATGGGTGATGATTATGATAACAATAGTGATGATGGCGATGACAATGGTAATGATGATGATGATGAACAAAATAAATATATGAAAATAGCAAGGAAGAACTTCCTTCTCCATTAGTGCATTAGTGATGGCTACTACCAGGTTTAGAATTAGACACTTCACCAGCAGATGGAATCATTCAACTGACAAACTGAAGAACATCTTTAAGATAGTACTTTTACATAGTAGTGGTGGTGGTAGTAGTAGTGGTAGAGGTGGTGGTCATGAGAGTAGTATTAGTGGTAGTGGTAGTAGTAGTATTAGTGGTGGTGGAGGTGGCTGTGGTAGTGGGAGTAGTAGTAGTAGTGGTGGTGGTGGTGGTGGTGGTGGTAATGATAGTAATGGTTGAGGTGGTGGCTGTGGTAGTGGTGATATCTGTATTGTTTTTAACTGAATATATCTTGTAATCCTTTCATACACATTAAAAGTTTAACAGTTATTGAATTGTGCGTATCTGCATATGTATATGTGTGTGTGTGTGTGTGTGAATATATATATATATATTGAGTTGGTGTCTTAATGATACTGACTTAAATTTTTGAGTGAGTAGAGAAATTACCAAAGATGTATCAGTCATATTCAATAGCTTTATTTCAGTATTATATATCATCATCCTCATCACCCTGTAAAGTGGTAGTGTTGGAGCCATGATAAAATACACCCACTACACTCTGTAAAGTGGTAGTGCTGGAGCCATGACAAAACACACCCAGTACAATCTGTAAAGTAGTAGTGCTAGTGCTACTTTATTTATCATCTCCTGAAAGGATGAAATGCAAAGTTAATCTCTGCAGGATTTGAACTCAGAGTACAGAGAACTGGAATAAATACTGCAAAGTATTCTATCTGACGCCTCTAACAGCTATGACATTTTTCTGCCTTTCAATGGAATGCAATGATCCCATTAAACTCTTCATACGCCTATTATATATTTACAAATCCGTTTATTCTATTATATATTTACAGAACCATTTATCAATTAATTGAGAACTTCATATACATGTAGAAGTGTGCTTAACTGGAAAACATCTGAAATTGGCAATTTAACGGAAATGATGGAACTATGAGAAAATAGCAGAGAAAGGTAAAGAGAACAAACACAGAATGGCAGAGAAATACAGAGAGAACTAACATAGAATGGTAGAGAGAAGTAGCAGAGAATGGTAGAGGGAAGTAGCAGAGAATGATAGAGGGAAGTAGCAGAGAATGGTAGAGGGAACTGGCAGAGAATGGTAGAAGGAAGAAAGGCAGATGGAACTATTAGAGAATGACAGATGCAACAGTAATTAAATGATGGAGTAAAGGTATGTCTTTTATATTTTACACCTTTTTTTAACTCTTAACATCCTGTGTCACATCAGACCACATTAGCAAAATAGCATATCATTCTTGAAAAAGTACAAAACAGCATTATGACAACATCAGATTAAAAATTAAAGCCTTTGCTCTAATACTGCATGTAAATTTTCACAAAGACCTTTCCATCAATAAAGATACTATAAACATCTGAATTAACAAACCTATTTTAAAATATATTTTTCTGAATCATTTCAGGATGTTAAGAGATAACGAACCACTTTCCTATTATCCAGAAACAGTTGGTTCACCGATATCCAGTCCAAGACACTATTCTCCAGAGACAAACAGTCCATTGTAAGAGAAGGCAGCAAAGTAAGTAGTTAAATACCTTTTATAATCTAGTCTAGTTAATATGAAGCACTGTGAGAGATGCAATAAATGACTAATAAGTTTCAATAAGCTGGTTCAATGCGGTAGAAATATATAAAGGGCAAAGGATGCCAAATAAAACAAAACAAAGTAATGTTTTAGCCAGTATATTTCAACATGATATTTCTGGGCTATAAACATCTTTCCAAATGTGAAACTGAAACAGTCCAAAACAAAAACAAATGATCAATTCCATTTCACATTTGAAAAGAGGGTAATAACCCTGAAATATCATATTGAAATATATTGAGTAAAACATTACTTTTTTTTGTTTTATTTGTCATCCTTTGCCCTTTATATATTTCTATTGCATTGTACTGGCTTATTGAAACTTATCAATTATTTACTACGTTTTATTATGTTTAATAGAATGATGTTGATCGATCTTTGATTGGTTTCAACAATGTGTATTCAGCTGTTCAATCAACTAGATGTTCAATTCATGACTTTATATGTAAATGGTTGAGTATTCCACAGACATGATTCCAAAGCCAAATTAGTGTGACCTTTGAATTACTGGTACAATCCATCTGACAGGCTTCCACACAGTTTCTGTCTACATAATTTCACTTACGAGGCTTGGGGGTGAACCTGAGACTATGGTAAAGATACTTGCTCAAGATGCCACACAGTGGGATTGAACTCAAGACCTCCTGATGGCAAAAAAAAAAGAAAAGAAATGAAATTTACAGCTCACAACTATGTATGTTCAGCTGGCATTTGACAAGGTTGTACCACATTGGAAGTTTCTTGGGTGTTTTAACGATAGGGAGACCCCACACATTGGAAGTTTCTTAGATGTTTTAACAATAGGGGGACCCCACACACTGGAAGTTCTTGGATGTTTTAATAATAGGGGGACTCCACACACTGGAAGTTCTTGGATGTTTTAATGATAGGGGGACCCCACACACTGGAAGTTCTTGGATGTTTTAATGATAGGGGGACCCCAGTCCTATCATGAAATGAAGTGAGATGCTTCAGAAACCAACACACTGCTCAATCTAGTAATCGAACCCATAACTCTATGATCATGAGTCCAACACCTTAACCACTAAGCCATGTCTGTTCACTGTCCACTTAATAGACCAATTACAAACTGAGATCATATTCTGGAAATTTAAGAATCACCATTGAATTCTATTTATTGATTGTGGCTATATTAGGAAGGAAATTGTTATTTGATATCTGAATATAAAGAATATGAAGATAGGAGGACCCTTTAGTGAATAGAGGGAAGAACATGGACAACCACTGCATGTGTGTGTAAATGATATTAATGGATGTGAGAATGAGTACTTAATACCAATGATTCTGTTAGTACTCAGATGAAACTCCCAAGTAACAAGACTCACCACTTAGCCATAATATATATCATCATTTCCATTTGGCATCAATTCTTCCATGCTTGCTTGGGTTAGACGGGTTGTCCATCCCGACAGGCAAGTTTATTTATTTTTTCTTTTGTCCTAGCAGCCAATGAGAGGTTAGCATTGTAATGGGCCTTCCACTATACAGTGGTGGCCATAATTGGACCCTGAAACCTAAGGTCATGTTAAGTGTATGAAATTTTAATTATACTGTGTGTGTGTGTGTGTGTGTGTGTGTGTGTAATATGATGGGCTACAGTAACGTTTCCATCTACCAAACTCCATTCTCAAGGTATTGGTCAACTCCTGTTGTTATGACAGGAGAAAACACTTGCCCAAGGTAGGTGCCATGCCATGAGAAGTGAACCTCGAACCATGTGGTTGTGAAGTCAACACATTAACCAGACAGTCATGTACAGAAGATATGGTTATCTCGATGATGTTCAAGTATCAGAGACTCAGAAGGATTTGGCTGATCTCCAGGAATAAAATAAATGAATTTCACACACACACACACACACATACACACATAGGGTGTCCCAAAAAATGTATACACATTTTGATTACCTATACAGGCAATATTTATTAGAATGTTGTTGAAATGTGTATATATTTTTCTTGGACATCTTGTATATGTGTATGTAGAAACTATCCGTAGGTGTGAAAACGGAAAATGCTGCTCAAACATGGAAGAGAGCCGATATATGATATTTATACCCCCCACCATATATATATAATAGATGAATAAATATACATACATATAGCCTAACCTCATCCTTCTAAACTGTCACTAAGAACCTTTAGGTATCTTATTTTTGTGATTTTTGGTAAATTTCCTGCTACTCCTTAGTCACAACAGGATTGTTGTTTACATTGGAATTACTTAAGCTAAAATTGGTTTAAATTTAGCATCACTTGAAATATATATGCAGTGGAACCTCGGTCCACAAACGCCTCTCATCACAAACAAATCGGTTCACGAACAGTTTTTCTCAACATAAAATGCCTCGGTTCATGAACGGTGTCTTGAGTAATGAATACACAAACTGGCAACAAGCTTGGATTATTGGTAGGTAAGCGTCACTTGCTGTGTAGTTAGTTACTATCGGGATATCTGTCTTTCACACACACTCTTTCTCTCTATATATATTTCTCTCAACATTTTGTATAGGAAAAATAGTTTCAGTTTATGAACATTTTGGGTGATGAATGGCCTTCAGTTTGTGAACCGAGGTTCTACTCTGTGTGTGTGTGTATATATATTCATACACACACATATATAGACATATAAGTTAAGTGTGTAACTACAGTTACAGGCAGTTGGCCTTTCTGAGCACTTGATGCTGTTACAAGGACCAAATTATGTTGAGTTGTATTCCAGAGTTAAGGCAGCTGTTGTGTGCAGAGTGTAAATAAAAATAAGTAGGATTGAAGCCACTGTTACAGCATATATATATAAACTTTATGGACATATTACAATCGTTTCAATATCAATCAGCTCAGGGAACAATAAGGACCAGGACCTGACATTTCCTCGACATCTCATCAGATATGTGAGTTTATATGTGCAAAGTTTGAATGTGTCTTTACACATACGGTTCTTTAGAGTTAGGTTTAGGGTTAGGTAGGATAAGGGTTAACTCTTAAACATTTAAACCAACCATATCCTGCCAGAATTCTCTCACCTCTTTCTGTTCAAACTGGCCATAACCAGCTGCTCATACTTATGTGAAGGTATTGTTCTAAAAATAGATAATATCAAAATCTCGTAGATTCGATATCATGTGAGATAATTATGAGTTAAAGTGTTTACCATGAAAATATAATAGTAAATATAGAGTAATGTAAATGCTAAAGGGTTAAGGTTTATTAAAGTTAGTGTTTGGTAGAGTGATGTGGCAACTTTTCTGGCACCCCACAGTATATGTCTCATGACAATATAAACACAGTTCATGTTCTCTTATAGGTTAGAATTAGATTTCATTAGAGTTGGTTAGGGTTAAGGTTAGGAATTGGTAGGGTAAGGGTTACTTAGAATTAGGGTTCAGGTGAATCCGACAGTATATGTTCATGTTCTTACTTTGAGATCTATTATCAACAATACCTGGTTCCCAAAATGGTCATCATATTTTAACCATTTACTAGCAGGAAAAAAAGCAGAAATGATAACTTGTTATCAGTTTTAATGCTAACTTCATCTGAAGACTGTCAGCTCTTTTGAAGTTGAATCGTTAACGAGGTTGGTTTAATGAATATTTTATATATTCTGTATGTCTTACATTTCCTTTGAAGGGAATATTAAAATAAATATGTTTTTTTTTTTTGATAAAAACTATAAAAATAAATGATATGCATGTGTATGTGTTTACACACATATACATAGATACATACAAACATACATACATAGAAGCATACATCTATACATGTACATACACACAGAGTGGTCATAAGACTTTACACACACACAACACAGTGATCTCATGACTGCGAACACACACACACACACATTATCAAGATCTATAAATATTAATGTCAGACACTGGCACACACTGTGGGGGAGGGGAAGTGAATTACACCAAAGTTACATATGACTGGTACTTTTTTTTTTATCGATTCTAGAATTTAACTTGAGTAGGAGTTCAACATAGAACATTACACTTTTCAAACTACCACACTCATTATTAAACACCCACAATATTATATATATATATATATATATATATATATATATATATATATATATATATATAAACATAACCAAACATACATATATATATATATATATATCCCAGTGGAAGGAACCTACAATAGCGGAAGACCAAGGAAGTGGTGAGATGTTGTACTGGAAAAGACCTGTCCAACCCATGCAAGCATGGAAAAGTATATGTTAAATGATGATGTTGGTGGTGATGATATTATTGTTGAGGATGTTGTTGATGATGTTGGTGCTGCTGTTGTCATTAATTGTGTTGTTTAGTCAGAGATCAGCTGTGATCAACCAAATCAATGACCAAAATGTTCCAACCATGACCATCCCATTTTATATTAAGACAATGTATTTGGAGCTACAGTACATAATGTATCATTTCTTTCTTTTTATCCTTTCATTACCATATTTCTAATGAAAGGCACAGCTTATGTCCTTAACCCTTTCATTACCATATTTCTAATGAAAGGCACAGCTTATGTCCTTAACCCTTTCATTACCATATTTCTAATGAAAGGCACAGCTTATGTCCTTAACCCTTTCATTACCATATTTCTAATGAAAGGCACAGCTTATGTCCTTAACCCTTTCATTACAATATTCCTAATGAAAGGTACAGATTAGGTCTTTAACCTTTTCACTTCCATATTTCTAACAAAAGACACTGCCTATATTTTTAACCCTTTTATTACTATGTTTCTAATGAAAGGCACTGCCTATGATTTTCAATTAATTTCTAAAATAATCAAGAATTTGAAGGATTTAGCAAAGTAACTTTCTCATTATTTAGCTGGTGTTTGGAGCATAACTTAACAAAGGTTCTTACATAAAAATATAAATGGAAATATTTTTAGATAAATGTAAACACTTTAAAAGGCAGAACTAAAGGTAGTTTCAGATGCTAAAGATGTGATCTGGAGGGAGTTGGGTTGTTATTCCTAGCATGTTGAGCAATCACATAAAGGCTTCTTTGTTGACAGAAAGATAGAGATTTAGGGATGAAGTGAAGGGACAGAGGGGTGTGATATAACCATGACTGTGAGTGGAGGGGTATTAAGTGTGTTTTTGTGTGAGATGTTTGTGTGTGAGTGTAAGTACATGAGTCAAAGTGCACACACATACATAACACAGAGAAAGAAGGCTATGTGTACATGCTTGAGAGAGTATATATATATGTATATACACACACGAGTGTGACTATTGAATATAAGTAGTCATCTGTATGATTTGTGTGCAAACTCACTTCTGCATGCGCGCGAGAGAGAGAAAGAGAATATATACACAGACATTACACACACACACACACACACATTATATATATATATATATATATATATATACATACATTAAAATTAAATGAGACAAACTAATTCTGGGAGTATAAACAAAATAGACAGAAAAAAGTATTCTATCAAACTTCACTTATTTATAGATCTCCCTATCATGGTTTCATATGAATTAGAGACTAATTAACCTTTAATTAATATATACATTCTTCATGATCATTATATGTCTGGAGGCATGGGTTGGATGGATTGTTATCATCCAATGCTGGATAGGTCAAAAAGACCTACCATATAATATATTAAGTATATCTCTGTTGACTGACACTTCAATTTTGTCAGAGCCAACAGCTAATTCATTCAGCTGATGAATTAGCTGTTGACTCAACTAAGCTCCTCCAACACCAGTCAACTCAGATATATATAACATAATAAATACAACTCTGTTACGTGTTTGGAGACTCCATCACTAAATGATTGTGTTATATATATCATCATTTAATGTCCATTTTTTCCACATTGCGAGGAGATGGGATCTGCCAAGTTTTAAAATGCCCTAGAAACACTATTGACATACACCACCCCAACAACTCCTTCAGAAGTTACAGGCCCATGCATGTGTGCGTGCATATATATATATATATTTATTAAAATAACAGATTAAAGTTTAATCTGTTATTTTAATAAATATTTGCTCTACGGTTCTTATATATTTGATATATATTTATCCTTATCGAGCCCTCTTTGGATTTTAGTCTTCACATTTATTATTATTACTATATATATATATATAATGTGGGAATCCCAAATGCAGAAAGTAACTGCTATAAATAACAGGCAAAATATCCCTAAAGATGTAAAAAGAATTAGCCAGTAGCCACTGCTTTCTGTCTCTAGGTGTATTTTGCCTGATTTTTTAAAGCTATTATTTATACTGATTAACTGTTCATACAGTTAGTTTTTGTGCTTGGGATGCCTACATTTTTGCTGTACATATAGAAAAAACAAAGCTTAATTGAAGTGTATAGAAACATACATAATATTTTTTTTTATTATCGCTCCAAAGCTACACTAGTGACTCAGGAGCCAAAAATTTTGGGCTTACTGCACCTATTCAAAGAAACGTGTTTGGAAAAGTACATTAAACATGAAATTCTTGGCCCTCTCCAAGTCACTGTTATAGTGGATGTTTATATACATATATACATATGTGTGTGTTTACATATATACATATGTGTGTGTTTATATATATACATTTATATATATATATATATATATATACGTGTATGTGTTTATATATATATATATATATATATATATATATATATATATATACGTGTATGTGTTTATATATATATATATATATATATATATATATATATATATACATGTATGTGTTTATATATGTACATTTGAGTTTACAAACACGAGCAAAAAGAGTTCAATATCAAAGTAGAGTTGCGTGATCAGAGTAGCAACAAAGAACAATCACAGTAACATAACAACAACAACAATAAAGGCATGCCTACTAGGAACAGCAAGAACCCTCCGATATGTCCTGAATATCTGAGGTGGTTGCAGGTAGTGGCTCGATGTTCATTTGCGTGAATTTTCCGGTTAAATAACATCAATGACCGAGACATCAAATTCATATTAATAATAATAATTATATATATATATATATATATATATATATATATATATATATATATAAGTATGTATGTAAGAGAGAAAGAGAGGGGGGGAATGGGGGGGAAGTTCCCCCCCTCTCTCTCTGTGCCAGTATTTAAAGTTGGTATAGTTTATAGTACCTCATGTTGTGGCGTAGTTCCTTATTGCCCGAAATCCAACAAATCCTATGCACAGCTGCGCTGACGCAGGACAGGCACCATTTAGTTGTTGCAGCTGCCGTTTTTGCACCGTTGTTGGCAACACTGTGTTGTTGGCACTGAATAGCCACAGTTGCAGCAGTAGTAGTAGTAGTAGTAGTAGTAAAGGAGAGAGAGAAGAGGTGCAATGAGAGAGAGAGAGAGAAAGCAAGGTATGAGAGAGAGAGAGAGAAAGCAAGGTATGAGTGAGAGAGTATGGAGTGGAGAGAACTGGTCTTTGATGACAGTGAGTTGAAGAGAGAGAGAGTGCAAAGTATGAGTGGAAGAGAAAGGAACAGGGAAGAGAGAAGGGGAGGGAACCGGTCATTGATGACTGTGTTGAAGAGGGTAGAGAAAGGGGGGGCGGTTGGGAGAGAAAGGGACAGACAGAGAAGGGTTTGGGGAGAATAAGGGGCAGAGAGAGGGATGGTTAGGAGAGAAAGAGAGAGCGGTAGTTGCAAGAGAGAGAGAGAGAGAGAGCGAGAGAGAGAGAGAGAGAGAGGGGGGGGGGGTCTGGGAGAGAAATGAAAAGATAGAGGGAGTAATTAGGAGAGAAAGGAAGGAAGATGGGTGATGGAAAAAAAGGAGAGAAAGAGAGAGTGGTTGGGAGAAAAGGAAGAGAGAGAGGGTGTTTGGGAGAGAAATGAAGAGATAGAGGGTGGTTGGGAGAAAAAGGGAGAGGAGGTGGTTGGGAGAAAAAGGGAGAGGAGATGGTTGGGAGAGGTTATCAGTGAGATGAAGACAGTACAGAGAATGAGTGGGAGGGAAAGAGAGAGGAGCAGATCATAGGTGAAAGAGAGAGGGGGAGGGCCAGGTTTAGGGACAGAGAAAGGAAGTGGATGTAAAGGAGGGGAGAGAGGATGAGAGAGAAGAAGAAACAAAGGAAGTATGACTATAAAATACCTAAGAAAGAAGGGAAAACCATAGAAAGATCAATCGATAATTATGGTGGCGATGGCGGTTTGTTATGGTAGTGGTGGTGATGGTGCTGAGGGTGGTGATGCTGACGGTGGCGCTGACGGTGGTGGTGGTGGCGGTGGTGGTGGCGCTGACGGTGGTGGTGGTGGCGGTGGTGGTGGCGCTGCCGGTGGTGGTGACAGCTGTTTGTTGTAGTGGTGGTGGTGGTGGTGACAGTGAAGATAGTGATAAAGGCAGTGATGATTGTAGTGGTGATGGTGATGGTGATGGTGATGCTTGGTAGTGGTGATGGTGGTGAAGGTTGTGATAATGATGATACTTGGCAGTGGCGGTAATTGTGGTAATGGTAGTGGTAGTGGTCATGGTGGTGATAATGGTGGTGGTGCTGTTGACAGTGATGGTGGTGGTCATGGTGGTGATTCTTTGCACTGCACAAGTTGCAACTAACCAATGAAATATGCAGAACAGACGGAAATTTGACAGATGCATTGTTATTGGTCAGATCCAAACAACAAAGCAACAACTATACTATTGGTCTAACAAAGTCCCGTGACATGCTAGAAAAAGCAGCTAAATCTCCCTCAAATCACTCCTTATAGTATCATCTACAGTATTGGTTTAACAAAGGACCCTTTATAGAGTAATTATACATGCTAAAAACAGCAGCCAAATCTCCCTCAAATCCCTCAATCATCTATAGTATTGTTTTAACAAAAGAGTCTATACAGTAATATTACATACTAGAAATAGCAGCCAAATCTCCCTCAAATCCCTCAATCATCTATAGTATTGTTTTAACAAAAGAGTCTATACAGTAATATTACATACTAGAAATAGCAGCCAAACCTCCCTTAAATCACACCCCACAACAAAGCAACAACTACAGTATTGATTTAACAAAGGAACCTTTATGCTGTAATGTTACATGCTAGAAATGGTAGCCAAATCTCCCTCAACTGACACTTTAAAAAGGGAAGAAGTTCAGATTAGATAATGTAGTCTCAAAACAATGATACATGGTGGCTGAAAAATACAACTCAAGGTGGGTGGGTGGTCACAGTTAGACTGTCTTTTGTGGTAGATTTAGTGAATTGTCAATCAAGGCTAAATTGGAGCCAAACTCCTACAACTCCTACAACCACAATATCTGCATCAATAGTTACAACAACAACAGCCGCCACCGTTGCTACTACTACTACTACTACTACTACTACTACTACTACTACTACTGTGTGTGTTAGAGAGAAGAGGGTAAGATGGAAATTATGAACAAAAATCTAGAAAGAAATTATTGGAACATGGATGATGTAAGATGGTGGAGCTATTCAACAGATGGATTTGATGATGTAACAGGAGAGATCCATGTAGCAGGTGAGGAGGGTGGAGGACTGTGTGTGATGGTGGGAGATCGATCCATAATATAGCAGGTGGGGGAGTGGAGGTCTGGATGTAGTGGTGGTGGGGGAGAGATTGATATAGTGGTGGTGGGGGAGAGATTGATACAGCGGGTGGGGGAGCGGAGGACTGTATGTGGTGGTGGGGAGATGGAAGGACTATGTGTGGTGGTGGTGGTGATGGTGGGGGGGGAGGGTAGGAGGACTGTGTGGTGGTGATGGGGAAATAGGACTGTATATTTGTTGGTGGTGGTGGTGGTGGTGGTTGAGTGATCCATGTGAAGTGGAGAGAAGGACTGAAGGACTGTGTGAGGGTAGGAACATTTGTGGGGGGGGGGAGACTGTGAGAGGAGTGATCCATGAATGAGTAGTGGGGAGAGGAGGACTATGTGAGAGGAGGAGTGATCCATGGATGAGCAGTGGGGAGAGGAGGACTATGTGAGAGGAGGAGTGATCCATGGATGAGCAGTGGGGAGAGGACTAATCCATGAATGAGTAGTGGGACAGTGAGGAGTGGGGGGTGGGAGGACTGTGTGAGAGGAGTAGTGGGAAAGTGATGAGTGGGGAGTGGGAGGACTGCGGCATTGAATTGATCCATAAGTAATGAAAACCTTCACATACTCAAGGATTCCACATACCAACACACACATATATACATATATACATATAACAACACATACACATATGTACAAATACATACACATATAAGCAACACACACAAAGACATCAAACACTTATTGGTGGTGGTGGTGGGTATTATGGTAGTAGTGGTGGTGGTGGTGGGTATTATGGTAGTAGTAGAGGTGGTGGTGGTGGTGGTGGGTATTATGGTAGTAGTGGTGGTGGTGGTGGGTATTATGGTAGTAGTAGAGGTGGTGGTGGTGGTGGTGGTGGGTATTATGGTAGTAGTGGTGGTGGTGGTGGGTATTATGGTAGTAGTAGAGGTGGTGGTGGTGGTGGTGGTGGGTATTATGGTAGTAGTGGTGGTGGTGGTGGGTATTATGGTAGTAGTAGAGGTGGTGGTGGTGGTGGTGGTGGTGGGTATTATGGTAGTAGTGGTGGTGGTGGTGGGTATTATGGTAGTAGTAGAGGTGGTGGTGGTGGTGGTGGTGGTGGGTATTATGGTAGTAGTGGTGGTGGTGGTGGTGGGTATTATGGTAGTAGTAGAGGTGGTGGTGGTGGTGGTGGTGGGTATTATGGTAGTAGTGGTGGTGGTGGTGGGTATTATGGTAGTAGTGGTGGTGGTGGTGGGTATTATGGTAGTAGTAGAGGTGGTGGTGGTGGTGGGTATTATGGTAGTGGTGGTGGTGGGTATTATGGTAGTAGTGGTGGTGGTGGTGGGTATTATGGTAGTAGTGGTGGTGGTGGTGGGTATTATGGTAGTAGTAGAGGTGGTGGTGGTGGGTATTATGGTAGTAGTGGTGGTGGTGGTAACTATGGTGAACAATCCAAATGCCTACACAGATCAATACAGTTAACCATCTGATTGATAACCAAATTAGATGAACATATCAAACCCACAACAGAACTCGTGACATCAGTAACATCAAATACCCCTAGTATATTACAGATATTTCCTGTATTGGCTATATTTGCCAAATGTAGAAACAATTCTTAACCCTTTTCATTACCATATTCCCCATAAAAAACACTTCCTATGGTTTTTAATTCATTTTGAAAAGAATCAAGAAATTAGAGGATTTTAGTAATAAAACTACCTCGATATTAAGCTGATGTTTGGAACATAACTTAATAAAGGTTTTTACATAAAATTATGATGGAAAGTTTTCATAAACATTTTTAAGTTAATATAAACATTTAAAAAAAAAACAAAAAAAAACAGCTCTATATTAATACAGCCGTGGTTTCAGCTGTTTTGGTATCAAAAGGGTTCTATATAATCAGAGCTGCCATACTGCAGACCTATCAAACCCACACTAGCAATGGAACAATATAAGTGATGATAATTGTTTCTACTTTTGGCACAAGGCCAGCAATTACTCCAGTGCATTACTGGTACTTTATTTTATTGACCCCGTAAGGATGAAAGGCAAAGTTAACCTTGGCAGGATTTGAACGAATAATACTGATTTGGATGATGATGATATATAGAAATGATGGTGAGAGCAAAGTAGTGATAGCTGTGATAACGATGATGATGATGATGATGATGATGATAGCCATGTTAATATTGACAGCAATGACAAGAATGACAAGATGTCAATAATATTGATGACAACATTATCAAAGGTGATGATGATGATGTCAATAATGACAGACGTGCTGAGGACGGCAGCAATGACACTGTTACTGATGACATCAACGATAATGATGATGATGATGGTGGGGAGAAATGATGGTGGTGACTATTTCCTAGCTATACTAGAACTGGAATACAACAGCATCTGGTTCTTCTTAACTAGCATTAGTAACTAAACATTACACACCAATACACCATATATATATATATATAAGTACGCATCTGTGTTAGAGTAATTCACAGTTATATATATACACAGAATATAATATTAGTGGTAATGGCTGTAGTTATCACACTACCACCTTACCATTTTTCCTTCCTTACTATATTCTTTCTCAATTATTTAATGAGTCAGCTGTCTTCTTTAATCCGGCTAAAACTTAAATACTAGACATTTTATTTCAAGAATTACATCATACAATCTCTTTTGACAGCTTTCTGCCTTTTTAAAACATTAATAATCCAGTTTTATTCATTAAAAAAAAAAAATTCTTTCATTACCATATTTCTAATATGAACAACACTGCACTGCCTATGATTTTCGAATAGTTTCAAAGATATGCAGGGAAAAGTTACAACATAAAAATGCTTTAACCCTTTAGCATTTACATTACCCTATATTTATTATTGTATTTCCATGGTAAAGGATTTATCTCACACAATATCGAATCTATGAGATTTTGATATTATTTATTTTAAGAATACCTTAAAGTTGGTATGAGTGGCCAGTTATGGCCGGTTTGAACAGAAAGAGGTGAGAAAATTCTGGCTGGATATGGCTGGTTTAAATGCTAATGGGTTAAAGTCGTTACCATATTTCTAATAAGACCCACTGCCTAAGATTTTCAAGTACTTTTGAAAATAATCAGGAAGTTTAAAGAAATCTAATACTATAACGAATTATAGTAAAAAATACTTAAATATTCAGACTTTAAAACAAACAGCTTTCTATCATAGAACCAGGGGTGGTTTGGTATCTGTTAGCTGTCGTCTTTGATTTGGCTGAAATATATATTTTAGACATTTTATTTTAAGAACTACATCATACAATCTTTTGACAGCTTTCTAGTTAGTTGGGTATTTTGTTTGTTTCTTTCTTTCTTTAAATTGAAATATTTAAAAAGAATAAATATATTATTCAAAAGATTTAAAAGGTATAGACATGACTGGCTGTGTGATTAAGTAATCTCATATTGCAGCCGTGTGGTTTTTGGGTTCAAGTTCATTGCATGGTATCTTGAACTAGCATCTAATATAACCTCAGGGTTCTCTCTATTTTCCGCTGTCACATTTGGGATGTTGCACTAATATCGGGGGGACGGAAGAGGAGAGATTGAGAGGGAGTCTATATCTGTCTGCGGCAGCATGGGCATCTAAAATACTTAGCAAAATCATGGTGCTTGCTACCAAGCCTGCCTGAAATCCCACTACATCTCTTGTGTGTCCACAAATTACACTGTGTACACCTTATAAAATTTCTGCCCACCACTTTCTGATATACTGAACAAAGCCACTTTCCTGATGGAATCACCTTCTTGTCTTCTTTCCTATGTATTAAGACTTTCATCTTTGTAATTATAGCCCCCCCCCCCCCCCCACATGCACTTCAAATTCATCCCTGTATTCATTGCCAATTTTCACTTTGCTGGTTGCACCTTTATATAAGTGTGTGTGTGTGTGTGTGTGTGTGCGTGTGCGTGTGTGTGCGTCTACATCTGTGAACACATATCTGAGGAGCTTCCAATTCCAGAGTCAGGAATGAACATTATTCAATCGTTCCTCGAGCTGGTCGGCAGTGAAACATATGTAATATGTAATTAAATATGTATGTGATGCAATATTGATTCTTTGTTCCTATTTAATATTAAATATATATATATATATGGGAGAAGAAATGTGAAAGCTGATCTTGAGGAAAGTGAACCATACAAAAGGGATGACAAAGGAGAGAAACAAGAGGAGAAATGCTGTACTGGGTGGTGAAAAGACTTGTTTAACCTATGCAAACATGATAAAAAAATAATAATAAAGTATTGTAAAAACCATGATGATGATGATGATTATAAAGTTGAGATGGTGGATAGAGAGTATGACATACAACAGGGTGACTACATAGAAGACGTTAAGGGTCAGTAAACAAAACCCAGGCCTATTAGTGGACATTGTTATACAGTGTGAAATGGTAATGAGATAGCAAAAGTCAATAGCTGAATATAATATAATTCAATATAATATATTCTCTCTCTCTTTCTCTCAACATTACATACACCCTCTCATCTCTTGAAGTCTGCAATACTATATTTAGATATATATATATATATAATGAATATATAAATCTACACATACGTGTGTGTGTGTGTGTGTGTGTGTGTGTGTATGTGTGTGTGTGTGTGTGTGTGTATATATATGTGTAGATTATAATATAATATATTGTTATGTAATATATTATAGTACAGTATAGTAGTGTAATATAGTTCAGTGTAATATAGTGTAGTGTAGTATAGCTCAGTATAATATAGTATGCTGTAGTACAGTGTAATATAGTGTAGTGTAGTACAGTATAGTATAGTACAGTGTAATATAGTATGCTGTAGTACAGTGTAGTACAGTATAGTATAGTGTAATATAGTATGCTGTAGTACAGTGTAATATAGTGTAATATAGTATGCTGTAGTACCGTGTAATATAGTGTAATATAGTATGCTGTAGTACAGTGTAATATAGTATGCTGTAGTAGTGTCATACAGTATAGTACAGTGTACTATAGTGTAATGTAGTATGCTGTAGTACAGTGTAGTACAGTATAGTACAGTGTAATATAGTGTAATATAGTATGCTGTAGTACAGTGTAATATACTGTAATATAGTATGCTGTAGTACAGTGTAATATAGTATGCTGTAGTAGTGTCATACAGTATAGTACAGTGTACTATAGTGTAATGTAGTATGCTGTAGTACAGTATAGTAAAGTGTAATATAGTGTAATATAGTTTGTAGCTTTCCATTGCTATTTTTCTCCTGTGTTACTTTATAGCTGTGAAACTATTCACATTTAATTAGATTTATTTATTTATATATTCTAGGTTAGGTTTAGGATACCGTGATGGTGGTAGTGTTGGTGGTAGTGGCAGTGTTGGTGGTAGTGTTGGTGGTAGTGGCAGTGTTGGTAGTAGTGTTGGTGGTAGTGGCAGTGTTGGTGGTAGTGTTGGTAGTAGTGGTTGTTGTTTGTGGAAGTTGTATTGAGGATGATGGTGATGGTGATGCAGTTTATGGGTCATTGTACGACTGGTAGTGGTGACTATGGTACTGAGGGTGGTGTTGGTGGTGCTCCAGCAACAGCAGCAGTGGAAGCAACTGCAGCAACAGTAGCAGCACTGGAAGCAATATTAATGTTTTCAAGATTTCATAGAATTTTATTTCGAAAGGAAGAATTTTTTTTTTTTTTTTTCCCCACATATAATTGCTGTAAAATGTCTGTCATTTAACAAATATAAATAGGACTAATAGAGTTAAAAGACTTGCTGAAGGAGGTAATGAAGAAATTCCAGTAACAACATATAAGCTTCAGCTGCATTAGGCTACCAGCCCAGACTTCAGTGTTCATCAGGCTGATGAGGGCAAACTGTTGAAGTATCAGCTGCTCTTTGAAAGGTTTGTGGTTGAGCCTGTGGTAGTGAAGACTTCTGGCATCCTTCACCTTGGATCAGCTCCCTAAATGCTGCTACTGGGGCAGAGTTGGCTGCCCACAAGTGTGAGACTCGCAAGATGGAGTGGCTGTTCCAGCATGTTTTCCCCGCCATCCTCCGGAGGGCAATATATTCTCTATTTTGTCCGCTGGGGCCCCGAGTAATTTACAAACTAAAGACATTACTTTTTTAGCCATTTAGTAATGATATTTTACTAGAATTATTCCCCAAAACGTGAGGGTGTTAGATTCAAACTCCCCCAGTATTTGTTCCAGTTCATTGCACTACCCTATTTGCACTCAGTGGTAGGTGCAAGATGTATGTCCTACAACTGTTTACTATAGATATGAATAGACCTCAAAGGATGGGCTTAATAGCAGTTTAAAGTTTCGTTAATAATATTAATTACCAATTGGACATATAATTAAACTTACACCCGCATCCTCTTTCATTTGTCACTTGATATTAAGAGCCTCACCCTTCCCTGACAAATCACTTTTTCTGAACACAGGCACTCCTCGAGATATTTATGACCAACATTCCCTTTAGATTGCATAGGTGTGCAGCTGTATAATCCACAAAACGTTGCCACTCAGTAGCTTTGTAATGTTGCTACTTGACATCATCAATGCCACCACCACCACCACCACCACCACCATTGTTTTTTACCTTTTTCTGTGGTTGCATGCGTTAGACAAGACATTTTGAGTCTAGGGTGTTGTCGATTCTTCTCTCTCTCTCTCTCTCTCTCTCTCTTTATCTATCTCTTGCTCTCTCTGGAAGAAATCAACTGTAGTCAGACCTGGAGAGGGATAAACGCCACCAGACTTAAAATATCCGATACATGACATATGACAACATCCCTTACAATTTAATTGGGAGTTGTGGGATCAATAATCACTGATCAATGATATTGAACAGTGAAGCCATACATCATCCACTGATAATATTTGTACTCTATAACTACTTACAGATCAATGAAAGAAACCACCAACCGCCTATTCACCCATTCCCCCACTACTGGTCAATATAGTTCCAATCAGACTTGAGTACCATTCACCAGAACAACCCCCCCCCCCCCCCCCCCACCACCACACAATGAAAGTCCTCTATTGAACAAAATCAATAACCAGTAGGTCCAATTACTGATTGGTATCAAAAGAGAGAAAATAAAGACCTTAAAGCTGACAAAGGGATCATATGTTTTCTCAAAGACCTCCTATCTATAAAGAAGGTGGTGGTGTGGTTTAGTATGGGGTGGGGGACAGGATCAAACCTGACAATGTCAATCAAGAAAAATCACTGTAAAATCCTACTAACTCTTTGATACAAAACTGCCTGAAACCCCCTGAAAACGTTCCCAGTTCTACGATAGATTTATATTCATTTAAAAACTTTCCATCATAATTCTATGTAAGAGCCTTTGTTAAGATATGTTCCAAACACCCATTAGTAATAAGAATGTTAGTTATATTACTAAATCCCTCCAAATTCTTAAATTATTTTCGAAATTAACTGATTGCAAATCAGGGCCAATATCTGATTAAAAATACGGTAATGAAAGGGTCAAGTATCCTTTGTTAGAAATATGGTAAACGAAAGGTTTCCCATATATTCAAATATAAGCCAAGGAATATGTGACAAAAAAATGATGGTAAACAATGTGTTGATTAGCTGCCACACCTTATAAATGAAGTTTGGATTTTTGTTAAAAAAATATGGGGGGGGGGGTGCTTATATTTGAGTATATAGGGTAAGTTTCCAAAGCTAAAGTGTCCTAGATTCTTAATGAGTTGAAACCCTACAGAGACATCTTTAGAAAAAATTAACCAATGAATCCAATTGCAAACATCACACACACAAAATAAAATAATAACATAAAACAGAACAAAAACGAAAGTAAATGATTACTAAAAAGTATGTTAATCATAGAATGGTAATTCAAAGCTGCCAGTTAACGGATTAGGAATAATTACACATTGGCTCCAAATTCCATCGACATTAGTTATTCTAAGACAACAAATTGGAAACCAAAACTTGATGCCATAAAACTCTGCTACAGTTTCAGATAATCTAAGCTGGGAATAGCATTTTTGAAAACAAAAAAAAAAAAAACAAAAAAAAAAAAAAAGCAGGGAGTTTTCAAAGGTTTCATGTTGACCATACTTTTTTCATTACTATATTCCTTTTGAAGAAAACACTATTTTGTTTGATGGTACTGAGACATCAAATGACAAGGGTTGCTCCCTTGACAATTGGTGTCTGGACAGACTTTTTTTTAATGCAAAATCAACCGGCAGGCAACCCAGGGATAGAACCTAAACAAGATGGCTGGATAACATCCATGAGACCGACTAGTCTTGCTTGGGGATCAATTGGAGACGGTTGCTGCTGGAAGTCTCTGCTTCAAACAACTTAAAATAAACAAAATAAACAGTTTTGTATGATAGAACTAGGGACAGTTTCAGGTGGTTTTGGTAGAAAAGGGATTAAGGAGATTGCATTAGCTTTAATCAATATATTCTGATCTTCTTCTTGTTAATGTCTGTCAACAAGATGGTGGATACCTAGATTTTAAATAACTGTCAGTTTTCCTCTCCCCACCCACAGAGGAGATGCCAGGGGCTGGATATAAACCAAAAAGAAAAAGAAACCAATAATTTCTCTCCAACAGCTTTCTTTGCCCAGCTGCAAATGTCAGAACTTTTTTTTTTTACTTTCTTTTCTTAATTATTAACTAAGATCAGATTCATTTGTCATGGTTTATATACTTTGGTCAGAAATACCAGGAGAGAGAAAGAGAGAGAGAGCGAGAGTGTATGATAGAGAGAGCGAGAGTGTATGATAGAGAGAGCGAGATAGTGTGTGTGTGTGTGTGTGTGTGTGTGTGTGAGGGGAGAAAAAGAGAGAGTGGATGTGTAAGAGATAGAAATTGAGTGTGTGTGAGAGAGCGAGAGTGTGAGTGCAAGAGACAGAGAGAGAGTATGTGTATGTAAGAATGAGAAAGAGTGTGTGAGAGAGAGTATTCAACAGTAGTAACAATAAGGTGGCTAGACTTCACATCACTATATTTGCTGATGTCTGTCTGTCTGTTTGTCTCTGTGTTTAACTTACTGGAAGAGGCTAGAATGACAGAAAACAGACTCCGCCACACCACACCCCAACCCACCCCACCATAAGTAAACCAAAAGTCACAGAAAGTGGTTTAAAGGGTTATATATTTACTTCTGTGTGTGTGTTTATATATTTATGGGTGTATGTATGTAGACTATGCATGCATGTATGTGTGTGTATATATATATATATATATATATATGGTTTGGAAATAAATAGAAAAAGACAAACACTAATAAGTTTGACCTTTTTCCATGTTAAGAAGAAAGAAAAATAGTGCCGGAGACTTTTAGATACTAAATATTTGTTGTACATTGTTATATCATATTAATGGTGGTGGTGGTGGTGGTGTGTAGTGATGGTGTGTAGTGGCATGTTATAGTGGTAGTGGTGGTGATACTGTGTAGTGGCATGTGGTGGTAGTGTGGTCTGTAGTGGCATGTGGTGGTAGTGTGTAGTGGTGTGTGGTAATGCATAGTAGTGTGTAGTGGCATGTTATGGTGGTGATGGTGTGTGGTCGTGGTAGTGTTGATGGTTGTGGTGGTGGTCTATAGTGAAGGTATTGGTGATAGGTGTTGTTAGTAGTACTGCTATGTTGGCATAGTGGTGGTGATGGTGTGTGCTGGCACAGTGGCGGAGGCAGTGGCGGTGATGGTGTGTGCTGGCACAGTGGTATAGTTAAATATACAGTTATGAAAGGAAGCTTATATATACATATCTTGTGATTGTGGCACCATCCCAACCTTGTCTCGCTATTTAATCAACTTTTCAAGGTAATATAACATATCAACCCAACAATGTTTCCCACATAAAAAAAGTTGTTGGTCTACTTTATATATATATATATATATTTACAAATTTATACATACATACCTCCACTTCCAACAAGCGTGAACCTAATATAACTGTGTACAATTGCCTCCTGTGTTTTGTTTGTTCATTTTCAACTATCATCATCGTCGTTTAACGTCTATCTTCCACGCTAGCATGGGTTTAGATGGGAATTGTCCCACGTGAGGCAAGATTGGTTGTCTTGCTCATATAAGACTGTCTAGCGGGTTTTCTACGGCTGGATGCCCTTCCTAACACCAACCATGTTTACAACTATATATATATATATATATATCAGGTTTCTAACGAATTTCTACCCACCAGAGTGACAAAGGAGTGCCTGCCTAACCTGATCAAAGTGACTCCATTTACAAAGCACCATTTTTTCCCCCGTTTTCTCAATTGATCTGTTGCATGAAGGATATAATATCATTAGTTTGCTGGTCAGTTTATGTGTGCATGTGCATGTGCATATGCACCCGGTAACGTCTGATGGAGTCATAGGGGCACCATAGTGCATTTTAAAACCTGGTGGAGCCCATCCCTCTCAAGATCTGAACACAGCAGATTTCTTCCAAAGAAGGAGAGAGAAAGGAACTGTCTTCTTTATGTCGGTGATTGGTGCTTCCTCACCTAGCAGACTCCCAGACTCTTATCTCCTGCAGTGGCTTGGTTGGAGTTTGGGGGTAGAACCTTAAAGATATTACTTTTATCACTCCTGTAGAATAACCTTAAAAATATATCCCCACCCTTGCTCTCTCTCACCCCTTACCATCACAACCATAGTGATATTACTATTATCACTTCTGTAACATAACTTTTAAATATATCACCACCCATTCCTCTCCCTTCACCATCAGAACCTTGGTAATGTTTACTATTATCACTTCTGTAACATACCCTTAAAAATATACCCCTACTTTTTCTCTCCCTTCTCTCCCTCCTTACTAATAGAAACTTGAAGATATACTCTGTGGTCCCTTGCCTGTAGCAGAACCTTGATAATATTACTATTTCTCAAGCTCCACCCCAACATCACCAATAGAGCTTTTAAAGATACCTTCCTCATCTCCACTAACTGAGCCCTGAAGATATATAAACCCTATCTCTGTTACCAATAGCAACAGTCTCGAAATTATACATCCCCCACCAACATAACCTTAAAGATATATTCATATGTTCCCACTGTAACTGAGATATACACTTACACCCCTAAGTTATAGAACAGAGATATCCTCTCAATTTCATACCTTTAGAGCTTTAACCCTCTTGATACCAAACTCTTCGAAACAGTCCCTGATTCTATATTACAGAAACATTTATTTCAAAGGGTTTATATTTATCTAAAACTTTTCCATTGTAATTTTATGTAAGAACCTTTATTCTGTTATATAACCAAACATCACATAAATATCAAGGAAGATATCTATTCTACTAAATTCCACCAAATTCTTGATTCGTGGAACTTTTTACAACCTAATTAATTTGTTCGTAGAAACCACCGCATATTCGCGGAATCGTAAATATCTTCCGTGATTTTTTTAAATGGCTTTTTTCGTCGCTATATATATTTTTTAACATTAAATTAATTGTTTCTACTTTAGGCACAAGGCCAGCAATTACCCAGTACATTACTGGTACTTTATATTATCGACCCCGTAAGGATGAAAGGCAAAGTTAACCTCATTAAATTAATAACAATATACCGTATTTGCTGGCCTAATGGACGCCCCTTCGCATAAGACGCTCTTCTTTTTATAAATTATATTTTGACGTTTATAGGCATCTTTATGGACCACGTTCAATAGTCGCGGTTTTTCACTCTTCGCGGGTGCTCTAGGAACGTAAACCACAGGAATCGAAGGGCTACTGTATATTGTTGACATATACAACAGTGTATATATTGTTGGCGTATACCACAGCATGTGTGTAGTGGTGTAAGCCAGAGGTTTACACACACAACACAGTGTATGTTGATGTAGTCACTGTTGATACACTCAACACACAAATGTATGGTGGTAGGCCAAAGGTTTCTCAACCTAGATTCCATATCAACCATTTTAGGTTCCATGACAACATGGTAATTTTTAACCCCGACTATTGTAAACATTGCTGCAATTTGATATACTCTTAAGTTCCATAATTTTTCTGTCCAAAATTCAATTCAGACAGCTTGGGTAAATGGTCTTGCCCAAGATACCACCATCACAGCGTTCTTGTTTTTTATCACCATCATCATCATTATTATCAACATCACCACCAACATCATCCCTATCAGCACCAGTGTTGGTAATACTATCATCATGCTCACCATCAACATCACCATTAGCCATCACAAGTTACTTCCTTATATATATTCCATGCCATTTTGTCCATTATTCCAGTGTGCATGTATATGTATATGAACAAGCATGCGTGTTTATGTGTACATGTGTGTGCAAGGACAAGTTATGTGCGTGCGAATGCATGTGCAAGGACGTGTTACGTGTGCATGTGGTATTTGTGTATGTCAGTATGCATGTCTACTTATGCACATGTGTGTGAGGTTTCTATGTAGATGAATGTTTGCTCTTCAACACACAGGGACAGACCCTGGCGGAAGGGGAGGAGAAGGGGCTGATGACATGGAGAAAGTAAAGAGGAGATAACTGTGTTGAGGAAGAAAAAAAAACAGTAAAAAATGTCATGGTATATATGTGAAAAGTATGTCACAACACCCTCAACACCACCACCACCATCACAACCATAATCACCACAAACACCATCAAGCAACACAACCATTATCACCACCACCACCACCATCACTACTGTCAATGCCACCACCACAATACCTACATACCTGTCTTGACAGTGAATCAGCCATGAGATAAGGGTGTTTCTCCCACCTCTATCGAGAATATATTGGCTTCACTACCCTACCACCACCCAAGTCAGCATCAGTTTCACACCCCTGGTAACCTGACAACAACCAACTTCAAGCCTGGTGGGTTGATGGGTGTGTAGAGGTGTGTTAAGGTTTGTTTGTGCGTATGTGTATGTATATATGTATGTATGTGTGCGTGCGCGTGTATATATGTGTGAGAGAGAGAGTCTGTGAGGTGGGAAGAAGTGTAGGTACGTTGAAAGATTTCTGAGATACCATTAACCATCCTCTCCTCCCTCACCACCACCATTTACCTGGTGAGGTGGGGCTGGCAGTATTCTAGGAAGTGTGGAAGGGAAGGGCTAACATCAGCAGCCCCTCACTCTCTAACCGTGTCCCACAGTTATTTGTATGAAACATCAAAGGGAATGGTTATAGTAAAAGTCAGGTAGTGTGTGTGTATGTACACTAGTTTGTAAGTGTGTTTGTGTGCGTGTATGTCCACAAACGTGTTCGTGTGCGTGTATGCATGAGTGTGTATGTACACAAATGTATTCGTTGTGTGTTTGTGTGTGCTACGGTCACAATTTCTGGACTAGAAAAAATAAAGATCGTTACTTCTAGCGCATCTACCTAAAACGAAAGATCGCCAAATATAGATATATTTATATATTTTATCTTGGTATCAAATTCCCATTTTGGGAGTAGGGATGTGAAAGTCAATTAAATCGTCTTTCCTACTTGACTGGTACTTTATTTTAATGACCCAGGAAGGACGGAAAATAGAGTTGACCTCGGACGCATTCGAACCTAAAACGAATACCGCAAAGTACTTTAATCGACGTTCTAATGATTCTGCCTTTTGTGTTCTATTCAAGCTCAAACCCAACTATCTGAGAGGTGCAGAGGCAGTGTTGGATTTAGGACAAATGAGGCCAGTGCTAGTTAAGTTATGATGTCCCTTACATTTGGAAAATTCCTCGTAAAAATTGGGGGGTGGGGGATATCTTTCTGCCCCCACCCCTGGCTTAAGCACACGAAAGCACAATGGTAAATCCGACACTGTACAGAGGGGAAATAGATTAAACCGACCCCAGTACTGTACTGGTAGGTACTTTACTTTATCGACCCCGGGAGGATGAAGGCAAAGTTAACCTCGGGCTGATTTAAAACCAGGACGCAATGAGCCGATACAAAGACTATAAACGCAAGTTTATCCAACGCTCTACTAATTTTGGCAACCCAGGGCATTGGTGACAGTACAAAGACCAAATATAAATGGAGTACTAACATCGAGTTTTTTAAAAAATGCGGTGATATTTAACAAAACAACGTAGACATATTAATTATAGATATAATTAAGTATAACATAGATTTTCCGGCAACAAATTGTGCAGCACCTCTTTTTAATTCGTGATAATGGATGCACACTTGAAATTCCAGGGGCTGCCAATCGGGTTAATTCAGGCTTTGCCTTTCATCTTTCCGGGTTCTATAAAATAAAATACCAATTGAATACTAGAGTCGATTTAATTGACTTTCCCCTCCCCCGAAAATGTTGGCCTTGAGCCTCGGTGGAATTATGTTCTGAGTTCAAATCTCACCGAAATTAGCTTTGCCCTTCATCCTTACAGGGTTGATAAAATAAAGTACCAGTAACGTACTGAGTCCGATATAATCGACTCTCCTCCCAAAAGATTGTTGGCCTTGTGTTTAAAGAAACCATTATCATCATAGGATAGATATGCTTTACGATCAAACTTAAACCATAGGACATATCTATTCTATAATGGTTTCTGGGAGAGAGAGGGAGAGAGAGAAAGAGAGAGAGAGTGAGTGAGTGAGTGAGTGAGTGAGTGAGTGAGTGAGTGAGTGAGTGAGTGAGTGAGTGAGTGAGTGAGTGAGTGAGTGAGTGAGTGAGTGAGTGAGTGAGTGAGTGAGTGTGAAGCCCTTTATATATTAAATCTTGTATATACTCTACTTTGTATTGAGTACCTTACTATGGTTACCCCTGATTGAACCCAGGGACGCATATATATATATATATGTCCCCATGACTGGATCTTAACCATCTACTATGTCAGGGTATGTCATGCATCATCTTATTTTATCTGATGAGGACGTACTGTTGAAGTTAGCTCAGTACCTCTGACATATGTATAATAAAATATACTTGATCACAAGAAGTTCTATTTTTGTTAATATTTTGAATTAATATATATATATATATATATATATATATATATATATATATATATATAGTGTGTGTGTGATTAAGGGACGCAGCCTATAGAATGTACGTATGTATATACATACATACGCTGCATCAAAGCAGTGTGTGCAGTGAATATAACAAATATAGTGGATGTCCCGGCAAATATATTGGTGGTAGTAGTAGTAGTAACAGTGGGAGCGGTGGGGGGTGATTGAAGAAAGAGAACTGGAGATGATCTAATTGGGGGGGGGGGGGAGAAAACAATAATAGCCACGCTTGGCTTGTAATCTATTCTTATACTGGTTTCAGTCATTGGACTGTGACCGTGCTGGGACACACCCACACACGTATCTAACTTTAATATTATATTACACCCCTTGACGAAGGGGAGAGATCATTTTGTCACTTTATTAAATATTCACAAGGTTTAATATACCCGCTCACCCTCGCTACCGACAATATGATCTATCTGTTTATCTGTCTACCAATCCATCTATCTGCCTATTTATCTATCTATCTGTCTGCCTATCTATATGTGGGGGTGGGATATGGTTCAAAAGCTTAGTTAGTAGTAGTAGTAGCTGTCAATCGGGCCTTTTCTTAAGTCATATAGAGATACAGATTTTCAACAATATATTACACACACACGTGTGTGTGTCTGTATGTTGAACATTTTCATTAACCGTTACTCCGAGTTTCACGTTTCCGATCGGAAGCAAATAATAAAGTTTTCAGTTTACAATAAATATGATAAAACCCTGAAATAGAAATACATACACATACACACACATATATATATATATATATATATATATATCCATACACATACATATATAATATACACACATAATGACAATAAGCCGCAGCATGGAACTTCAGCGACAAGTTTTATCAGAGAACAACCGAATGATAAGCTATATATCTGTTGACACACACATAGAAAGAACTGTTTCTTGCTGAGGGAAATCTCTGAGGGTGCTTAAAACAAGAAAAACCCGGGACCCACTGATTATATAAATAAATATTCCTTATGTTGCCATTATATTTTATGTAGGATAGGAGAAACGAGATTGCGAGAGGTTCAAGCAAGGTGGAATATATATATATATACACACACACCACGCTATTATATATATATATATATATATATATATATATATACACACACCACGCTATTATATATATATATATATATATATATATATATATATATATATATATACTTAATACATTAACAGAGAAAGCCATTAGCGATACTCCGACCAATTTCCAACTCACTCAACAAACATTAGGAAATACCTAAGTATATTCCCAATTATACGTTTGGAGTGCTAACTATATTGTATTGTGTGGATAATCGGGTGTATTATTTTATATGAGACATAATTAAATAAATATATATATATAATAGTGTGGTGTGTAGGTAAACGAAATGATTTTCAACAGGGAGTAGGGTTCGCCAAAATGAACCTCTTAGTTTCCGTCGCTGTTGCTTGAAAGAAAAGGGAACGAGATCACACGTCTCGTTGAACCCAGCATTAACGCATTATTACACACACACACACACATAAATATATATATATACACACACACACACACACACACACACACACACCACACACGAATCAACAAAAACAAAAAATATATATATATATTAATGGTGCAAATATACAGAGCGTTAATTAATATTAAAAAAAAAGGATAAGAAAATATATTTTCTGAAAGTATATATATATATATATATAGTTCAGTTATATTTTACATACAAACTTGAGAAAAATAAGAAATGGCTGAGCCTTGGCCATCAACATTACCTTATGAAAAACTCTAGCAAAGGGGTTTTATGTCTCTTCTGTAAACCAGCACCGCGTCGTTAAGGAGTAGCTGCCGTATATATACGTGTGTATGTATATATATATATATATATATATATATATATATATATATATATATGTGTGTGTGTGTGTGTGTGTGTGTGTGTATGTATATGTATATATACGGGGTTAAGCTGTCTCGTTTTTGTTAGGCGTTTTTTTTTGTTTTTAATAAGAAATATCCCTTCAGGTTTTAGTCCGATTGAATCCTACGAAGCACTGCCGATATTTCATAGTTTTCAGTGAGAAGAAGAAAATTAAAAAAAATATATTTAAGTGTTCACGTTGAGGAAGATAAAATTTATAGAGTGGTGCCGTTGAATGAAAATGGAACCCAATCCATGATGTGATGATCGATGGTAAACGGAATAAATAGATAGATAGATAAATAAATAAATAGATAAGGAACGGGAGATACAGTGAGATTATATGTAAGAGACGAAATGAAAAGATCACCCCCCTAACTGTAGAGGTTGTGGATCTGTAATGCTGATAATATTGGGTGTTATGATAAAGGCAGCAACGATGATATCAGCAGCAGAAGCAGTATTAGTGTTGCGGAAGAGAAACCCTATTTATTCTTCCCATTCTTTTTCATCAATAATAATAATTTTTTTTAAATGTCAGAATGAAAGTTGGAATGAGGAGAAAGAAAAAGCTGACGAGGAGTGTGTTATTATTACTATTATTATTATTACATTATAGTTGAATGTTAAATAAAGTAAGAAGAGACTTTAGTCAGGAGGGATGGCAACAGACAGGCAGGTAATGAAAGAAAGAATCTAGCAGCCTGACTAGGCTTAGTTTAGGTTAGGCTTCTTAAGCTAGGCTAGGCTTGCTGGCAGACTTCCCTTACGGATAGAAAACTATAAAACCGGCCGGCCGGCAGGCTTCGTTCACTCTGCCAATTCTTTCCTTCTTACTGTATTCTAAAAACTAACTAACTGGATTTCTGTTGAAAGATCTTCAGCTTTCAGCCTTAACTTCAACTGGTTTTCTCTGACACACTCTCTCTCTCTCTCCTTTTCTCCACATACCCTACATTGCCAGAGAGGACTTTACAGAATTCCAGCAGTAGTAGCAGCAACAGTAGCAAGCTTCGCTCTATTTTTTTAATTCTTTTCTTTATTTAACTCCCCCCTCTCTCTCTCTCTAAACTCCCTCTATCTATCTGTTTGTCTGTCTATCTAGCTATATATCTCTCCCCAGCTGTCCATCTGTCTCGCTATATATATATATATATATATATATATATCACTATGTATCAGCCTAATTCTCTCTCTCTCTAAACTCCCTCCATCTATCTATCTGTCTATCTAGCTATATCTCTCTCCCCCATCCGTCCATCTATCTGTCTGTCTAGTTATATCTCTCTCACTCTCTATCTGTCTAACTACCCCTCTCTCCTCCTTTATATATATATATATATATATATATATATATATATATATATATATATATTATATTATATTATATTATATATATATATATATATATATATACACCCTACTTGGAATGGCTGATTGCACAGTAGGACAACTAAATCGTGTTTTATGCTCTGGTAGCCGCACCACGAGGAAGAAATACAGCAACAGTAAAAAGACAAGAGTACACAAGAAAACGACAACTAAGGATTTTCCACAGAACTAAAAACATAACATTAATAGTAATAATAATTTGTTAATAAAGTAGGTAATGTGAAAGGTAGGTGGAGAGGGAAGTGGAGAGATAGGGAAGTCTTAATCTAAAATGGTAGGGGAGAGTTGGAGATATGTTTTAGTAAGGGAGCATGGAGAAAGGCAGTATGGAACTAAATCATTGCCGGAGAGAAAGGTAGGTAGATAGATAGAGACAGAGTGAGAGATAGATAGAGAGAGACAGTGAGAGAGAAAGAGGCAGATAGATAGAGAAAGACAGTGAGAGAGAAAGAGGCAGATAGATAGACAGGGATAGACAATGAGAGAGATAGATATGGGTAGATAGAGATAGCTAGAGAGGGGGGGAGGTTAGAAAAATAAAGAGAAGGTATAGAGAGAGAGAGGATGTTAGATATATAGAGACAGACAGATAGATAGCGGAAGAGATAGATATAGACAGGGAGAAATAGATAGATAAATAGAGAGGGTGGAGGTAGGTTTAGTCAGCTGGAATGCGAATTCCTGTTGACTGCAGCATACGGAGAGACAGATGAATGACTGACAGAAAAATAAGTCCCTAGGGGTTGAAAAGGGAGACAAGGAAAAGAGATAGTTTGCTTTATTTATTTTCCCCACCAGAAAATATGTAAGTGGAGAGGGAATAATAGAAAACGATGGCTAGAATAGGTGCTACGATCCAGAATAATAAGTTTACACAAGGATAGATAGAAAGAGGGAGTGTGTGTGTGACGAGAGAGAGGTGAAAGAAAGAGAGACGGAAAACAGAGATGGATGGGAAAGGGGGAGATGAGGAAGAGAGAGTGACGGATGAGAGAGATTGTGAAATGACACTAAAGAGTGCTGGTGGTGACGGTGGATACTCGCTATAATAAACTAGTTTCTGACAGACTCGTTAAGACCGTCGGCTGGCCAGTATTAGTTACCTCCCTTTACTTCCGGGAGCTAGACATATACTGAAGAACATTTTAATCGACATTAGGATTGGCAGTATCGGTAGAGGGTCGGACACCATGCTTTCCAGCATAGTTACGTCCCTTTACGGTCTGAGTTCAAATCCCGTCGAGGTTAACTTTGCCTTTCATCCTTACGGGGTCGATAAAATAAAGTACTAGTAATGCACTGATATAATTGCTGGCCTTGTGCCAAAAGTAGAAACAATTATTACGTTTCATCCTTACGGGGTCGATAAAATGAAGTACCAGTAATGTACTGGGTAATTTCTGGCCTTGTGCCAAAAGTAGAAACAATTATTACCGTCACCCTTACTCTTACTCTCTTAATTTGAGGTATTGTGTCCTCCGGCGGACAAAATACCTTGCGGTATTTGTTCCGAGGCCCTTCATTTTCTGATTTCAACTCTGCTCAAGTCCAATTTGCTGTTTGTCTTTCCAGGGGTTGTCGATAATTTAAAGAAATCAACTGTCCGCATCCCCGCCTCCGAAATGTTGGCGGTGGATTGGCAGAATCGGTAGAGCGTCGGACAAATGCTTTGGGGTATTTTGTTACGACTTTCTACGTTCTGAGTTCAAATATCACCGATGTCAGTCAGCTTTACCTTTCATCCTTCCGCAGTTGATAAATTAAAGTACCAGTAAAGTACTGGGTCAATATATTCGACTTACTCCCTGTCTATAAATTGCTGACTCTTTAACAGTTTCACCAATCCCCCACCGCCCCTTGGACTGCTACGTTATATGCATTCATAGACCCATAAATCTTGAAGGAGATGTAGCGGCATAGTATTGACATACAACGTTTCTAGGACGTTTTTAAACTTGCCGGAACCCATCTCCAGGTCTGAATATAGCAGATTTCTTCCAGAGAAGGATAGAGAAAAAGATAAAGAGGAAGAATCAACCCCAGTACTAGACTGGCATTATATTTATATATATGTATGGTCCCGTAACTCCTGATGGAGTCATATGGGTGCCATATTGACATATGGCATTTCTTAAAGCATTTTAAAACCTGGCGGAGCCCATCTCTTCCCCAGGCTTGAACACAGAAGATTTCTTCCAGGGAAGGATAGAAAGTGGGAGAGAGGAAATGAGAAAGAGATATAGAGAAAGAATCAACACCAGTGCTAGACTGGTACTTTTTTTTTTTTATCAACCTCGAATGGATGAAAGGCAGGATTTGAACTTAGAATACAGGAACTTTAATGTGATGACTTTCTAATGGAAGGTAGGTTGTAAAAACCAAAGACTATCTTCAGTTGTTTTCATGCCAATCCTAACCCATGGTCATGAATCTTGGGTAATGACCGAAAGAATACAATCACAAATACAAGCAGCCAAATTGGGGTTGCTCCAAAGGGTCTTTGGAAAAATGTTACTTGATAGAGTGCACAGCTTGGAGATCAGAGAGCTGCTCCAGGTAGAACCACTACTTCTCCAAATTGAGATCAGAGCTCCGATATTATGGCAATGTGGTCAGAATGTCTCAGGAAAGAATCAGTAGACAGATCTAATTGGCAGAACCAACCAATAATAGACCCAGTGGTAGACCCTGAGTGAGATGGTCTCATCTGGGGATCTAACCAGATCAATTGGAGCTGGTGGCTTCTTATAGGACCCACTGAGAAGAGTGTTTGAGGACTCTGCCTCCACGACCCTCTCAGGAATAAGTGGGTGAAGAAGAAAAAGAAAACTCTAACAAACTGCTAATTCTTCACATGGGTAAAGAAGACTGAAGAAAAATGAAAGAGTTTGGAGTCGAGGTAAAAGTAGAAGAGTGGAAGTATAATATGTGGAGGGTAGAATAATGGAGTGGAGGTAGAATGAGGTAGGTGATTGAGTGATAGTATAATAGATGAGTGGAGGTAGAGTAAGGTAGCTGATTGAGTGATAGTATAATAGATGAGTGGAGGGTGGACTAATGGAGTGGAGGTAGAGAGAGGTAGGTGGGGAAAGTAGAATATAAAGCCTAGGCCACAGTACAGTGAGCCATTGATTTAAGGGAGAATATATATATACCACAGATAGTAAACTAGGGAAGGAAGGAGGGGGTGAGTGTCAGCCTGCTCTCACTCCTTCACTCACATGCTCATTCATATACTCTGAGTGTGGAATGAAGGTGTTGCTGCTGCTACTTCACACCTTAAAACTCTCATCTTGTAGATAGGTAATGTAGATGTAGCTAGGTGGCTGGGTGGGTGGCTTAGAGGTGGTGGGGGTAAGCACCCTCTCCCCTCCTCCAATTCTGCAAGTTCCTTTATCTCTAAATCATATCACTACCCCATTCTCTCCCCTATATAAGAGTAAGACTCAAAAGAAAGGTTCAATGGGGAGGTAGAGGTAGGGGGGGGGGGGGAGTGCTGTTGAACGAGTGTTACTGGTACATTTAATCTGGGTACTTATGACATACCGGGTACATTATATAAGGAGGAACAACAGTAGCTCTGACACACTGGGTACATTATGTAAGGGGAGACAGTGGTAACTGACACACTGGGTACATTATGTAAGGGGAGACAGTGGTAACTGACACACTGGGTACATTATATATGGAGGGATAGTGGTAACTGACATACAGGGTACATTATGTAAGGGGGGACAGTGGTAACTGACATACAGGGTACATTATGTAAGGGGAGACAGTGGTAACTGATACACTGGGTACATTATATGAGGAGGGATAGTGGTAACTGACATACAGGGTACATTATGTAAGGGGGGACAGTGGTAACTGATACACTGGGTACATTATATAAGGAGGGATAGTGGTAACTGACATACAGGGTACATTATGTAAGGGGGGACAGTGGTAACTGACACACTGGGTACATTATATATGGAGGGATAGTGGTAACTGACATACAGGGTACATTATGTAAGGGGAGACAGTGGTAACTGACACACTGGGTACATTATATAAGGAGGGACAGTGGTAACTGACACACTGGGTACATTATGTAATAGGAGACAGTGGTAACTGACACACTGGGTACATTATATAAGGAGGGATAGTGGTAACTAACATACAGGGTACATTATGTAAGGGGGGACAGTGGTAACTGACATACAGGGTACATTATGTAAGGGGGGACAGTGGTAACTGACACACTGGGTACATTATATATGGAGGGATAGTGGTAACTGACATACAGGGTACATTATGTAAGGGGAGACAGTGGTAACTGACACACTGGGTACATTATATAAGGAGGGACAGTGGTAACTGACACACTGGGTACATTATGTAATAGGAGACAGTGGTAACTGACACACTGGGTACATTATATAAGGAGGGATAGTGGTAACTAACATACAGGGTACATTATGTAAGGGGGGACAGTGGTAACTGACATACAGGGTACATTATGTAAGGGGGGACAGTGGTAACTGACATACAGGGTACATTATGTAAGGGGGGACAGTGGTAACTGATACACTGGGTACATTATATAAGGAGGGATAGTGGTAACTGACATACAGGGTACATTATGTAAGGGGGGACAGTGGTAACTGACACACTGGGTACATTATATAAGGAGGGACAGTGGTAACTGACACACTGGGTACATTATGTAAGTGGGGGACAGTGGTAACTGACACACTGGGTACATTATGTAAGGGAGGACAGTGGTAACTGATACACTGGGTACATTATATAAGGAGGGATAGTGGTAACTGACATACAGGGTACATTATGTAAGGGGGGGGACAGTGGTAACTGACATACAGGGTACATTATGTAAGGGGGGGGACAGTGGTAACTGACATACAGGGTACATTATGTAAGGGGGGGACATTGGTAACTGACATACAGGGTACATTATGTAAGGGGGGGACAGTGGTAACTGACATACAGGGTACATTATGTAAGGGGGGGGGGGGGGGGCAGTGGTAACTATGACACAGGGTTCATTTCACTTGGGTACATTATGTAAGCAGAGACAGCAGTATCTGACACACAGGGTACATTATATAAAGAGAACTAACAGAAAAATAAACATACATGTACATACAAACGTACATGTGGGGACACATGGACATACAAATACTCAGGTACACATACAACTCATGCATACATTCACACACAAATACATTTACACATAGGCACACATACAAACAAACCTATACATACACACACACACACACACATACATACATACATACATACAAACACATATATACATTGGCACACAAACCAGCTTATATATACACACACAAACAGAAACATATGTAAAGTTACATGTCCACACACACACATATATATACACACACACACACACACACACGGTACAATAAGTGCAGGAATGCCTAAAAGTGCATCTGCATACAAACAATCGTTAATTAAACATTGGAGTCATATCTGTGTGTGGTCTAAGCACTCAGATATTTAAATAGTAAGGACATGCAAAGATATATATGTGCATGTGTGTATGTATGTATGTATGCATATATAACACATACATATGTTGTGTGTGTGTGTGTGTGTGTGTGTGTGTGTGTGTGTGTGTGTGCATATAACACACACACACACACGCATATATATATATACACATACACACACACTTTAGTGTGAGTGAGGGGGGGGGGTGCACACAGATGTGTGTGTGTGTAAAATGGAGGTGTGACTTATCCACCAGTGCAACTTATACATGGTTGTATATATGGTACATTGTAAATGTATGTAAAATGGAAATGTGACATATATATGAGTGTATATATAATACATTGTAAATGCATGTAAAATGGAAGTGTAATTTATGTACTAGTGTGACATATATACATATATATATATATAGTTACAATATATATATATGAATGTATATATTAATACATAGTAAATACATGTAAAATGGAGGGGTGACATGGCTACTGGTGCGACTTATACACGAGTACATATAATATCTTAGCTCTTGGAGAACTAGAGACCAATTAAATAAGAACCAGGCTGAGGTCGAATAAAATTGACTAAAAAAAGCCTTTGAAGGCAATGCTGCAGCATGGCCACAGTTTAAGGACTGAAACTAGTAAAAGAATAAAAGAAACTGTATAGTGAAGTTCACATAAAAATGTGTGTGAGTGTGTGTGTATATAATTATATAATGTGTATGTGTGTCCTAAGGTAGAGCATACAAATGTGTTTATGTGTGTGTGTATTTTTGTCTAGATGTTGGGAATACAAGTTTGAGTGTGTGTGGAATGTTATAACATGTGTGTCTGAATACAGGGAGTACAAATGTGTATGTGTGTGTAATTATATTATAGCATGTGTGTGTGTGTGTGTGTGACCTAATGTAAGATATACAAATACATGCATGTATGTGTACCTGTGTGTGTGGGTGTGTGTGTGTAATATTATAGAATATGTATGTGTGTCCAAATGCAGGGTGTTCAAAGATGTGTGTGTGTATTATGTATGTGTGTGTATTGTGTGAGTGTGCTGTGTGGGAAACTGAGTATACGTTATGTAAAAAACTGAGTGTGAGTGTGTGTGCGCCGTGTAAAAAGCTGAGTGTGTGTGTATGATGAAGATAGAACCAAGAGAGAGAGAGTGTGTGTGTGTGTGTGTGTGTGTGTGTGTGTACAAGTATGTTTTTTATGTGCAAAAATGCATATGTTGTGCAGTGGTGCATGTGTATGTTGTGTTATGTGTGTTTACATTTTAGGAATGTGTGTACTTGTGTACATAAAATACTATTGTATATATGTGCGCGTGTGCAAGTGATTGTGTGAATGTATATGTGCGTGCATGTATATGAGTGTGTGCGTGTATGTGTGTGTGTGTGAGTATATATGTGTGCGTGTATGTGTGAGTGTGCGTGTACGTGAGTGTATACGTGTGTGAGTGTGTGTGTGTGAGTGTATACGTGTGTGAGTGTGTGTGTGTAAGTGAGTGTATACGTGTGTGTGTGTGTACGTGAGTGTATACGTGTGTGAGTGTGTGTGTGTGTACGTGAGTGTATACGTGTGTGAGTGCATGCATGCATTATAGGAATGTCAGATGGAAAGAGTTATTACAAATGTGTACTGAGACAATTGAAGTGTGCGTGTGTGTGTGTGTGTGTAGGTGCGTATGTATGTAGAGTGTTTATGTGTGCGAGTGTATATGTGTAAGTGCGTATGTAGAGTGTGTATGTAAAGTGTATGTGTGTGAGTGTATGTATAGAGTGTATGTGTGTGTATGTGTGTGTGTGGGTGTATGTAGAATGTATGTGTGTATGTAGTGTGTATGTGTGAGTCTGTATGTAGAGTGTATGTGAGTGAGTGTGTATGTGTATGTATGTAGAGCGTGTGTGTGTAAAATGTGTAAGAGCGTATGTAAAGTGTGTGAGTGTATGTGTATACGTATGCAGAGTGTGTGTGTGTCTTTATGCATGTAGAGCGTGTGTGAACATGTGTAGTGAGTACGTAGTGTGTGTGTGTGTGTGTACGAATGTGTATGTCCGCGTGTACATCAAAGGAAGGAGGAGGTGTAGAGAGTGTCATGAGTGAGGAAGGGGAGGAGGAGAGCTGTGAGCCAGACATGAATCATAATCACAGGGAGATTAGTGTAGGGGAGGGAGAGGGTAACTGTTAGAGCAGTGTAATGGTGGCGGTGCTGGAGATGATAGAGATGGTAGTGGCGGCGGTGGTGGTGGTGGTGGTGGTGTGTTGATAGTAGTGATAGCGTTGATGGTGGAGGTGCTAGTAGTGATAGCGTTGATGGTGGAGGTGCTAGTATTGATAGCGGTGATGGCGGTGGTGGAGGTGCTAGTATTCATAGCGGTGATGGCGGTGGTGGAGATGGTATTGGTGTTGATAGAGGTGGTGGTGATAGTGGCAGTGGCGGTGTTGGTATTGATAGAGGTGGCGGTGTTGGTATTGATAGAGGTGGCGAAGTTGGTATTGATAGAGGTGGCGGAGTTGGTATTGATAGAGATGGCAGTGGTGGTGACGTTTGTGGTGATAGTGGCAGTGGTGGTGGTGTTGGTGTTGATAGCGATGATGGTGGAGACAGTGGTGGTGATAGTGGTGGTGGAGACGTTTGTGGTGATAGTGTGTTGGTGGTGGTGGCGCTGGTGATGGTACTAGTAGTAGTAGGGGGTTGATAGTAGTGGTGGTGTTGTTGGCCGTCAGTGATGGTATTGGTGATGGTTTTCATTGGTAGTAGTGGTGACTATAGTGGCAATAGTAATTAATAGAAGTAATAGTGGAGATGATGGTGACAGTATAGTTTATAGTAGTAGTAGTGCAGGTGTTGGTGATAGCAGTACTAGTGGCGGTAGACTTGGGAGTGGTAATGTTAGTGATGGTGGTGGTGTCGTTAGTGTTTTTCCTGGTGTAGAACATAGTATGCTGTAGTTACCACACACACACACACACACACACACACACGCATGCATGCAAATACATTGAAATATATATATTTCAGACGTGTTTGCTGTATACATTGTCAACACACACATTTCCTTGAATAAGAGTACTCATATTCAAGGAAATGTGTGTGTATATATATATATATATATATATATATATATATATATATATATATATAGGGTTTCTGTAAGTTTCAATGTGGTGGTGATATGCAGTTGTACTCTTATTCAAGGAAATGTGTGTGTGTTGACAATGTATACAACAAACACACGTCTGAAATATATATATTTCAATGTATTTGCATGCGTGTGTGTGTGTATATCTGTGGGTGTACAGTGTGTGTGTGTGTGTGCGCGTGCGTGCGTGCACACGTCATTTGCATCCTAGTGTAATGCCCTGTAGCATGTTTGTGTTTGAGCGTACACACACACACACACAAGAACATTTGCATGTGTGTGTGTGTGCCGGTTTGTATGTGTGTGTGTGTGTGTGCTGGTTTGTAAGTGTAAGTGTATGTGTGTCTCCCTGTTCAGCCCTACTCAACCCACCACAATCAAGGTTCTCTCCTCTCCCTGACATAATACAACAGTAAGAGTGTACCTTGAAATTAGAAAATAATTCCCCAATTTTATAGAAGAGAAGTGAGTAGAAGGGGGAGTTGAAGGGAATAGAGGGAAGGATATAGGGGGAAAAGGAAGACAAAGAAGAATACAAGAAAGAGAGGGGGGTAAATGAAAGGAGACAGCGGTGGTGTACTATTTTTATCACTTAATATCCTGTCATGATTTACTGAAAATATCTAATAACTGGTTTGTCAATTCAAATGTTTATAGTATCTTTACTAGTGGACAGATTGTTGTGAATCGTTGCAGTATGAAAGACTTTAATTTTTAATGTGGTAGTCACAAACTGGTTTGTTAATTCAAATGTTTATAGTATCATTACTAGTGGACAAATTTTTGTGAATCTTTGCAATATTAGAGTAAAGACTTTAATTTTTAATGTGATAGTCACAAACTTAAGTTTAGGGTTTTACCATAAATAAGTGGTGCATAAAAGTATTAATGTCCTTAGAAGTATGAACAGACTCATTAACTGCTTGATGATCAAAACCACAAGGATATAGCCTGAACATGGAAGAGCGGAACTCCCACGTTTGTCAATTTAAATGTTTATAGTATCTTTACTAGTGGACAGATTGTTGTGAATCTTTGCAGTATTAGAGTAAAGACTTTAATTTTTAATGGGAGTCACAAACTGGTTTGTTAATTCAAATGTTTATAGTATCATTACTAGTGGACAGATTGTGAATCTTTGTAGTATTAGAGTAAAGACTTTAATTTTTAATGTTAAACAATCACAAACTGGTTTCTCAATTCAAATGTTTATAGTACCTTTACTAGTGGATAGATTGTTGTGAATCTTTGCAATATTAGAGTAAAGACTTTAATTTTTAATGTGATAGAGTCACAGTTTGAAATAAAAACTTGAAATTAATGTGACACAATCATAGTGCTGTTGTGTACTTAGAAGAATGTCTTCCATATGTGGCTTCATGTGAAAGAGAATGTTAATAGTTAAAACTTTTGATATCAAACTAAGTAAAACCACCCATAGTTTTACACTACAAAGCTGTTTATTTTAAAGTGTTTATATTTATCTAAAAGCCTTCCATCATTTGGATTGGCAGTATTGGTCGAGGGTTGGATGCCATGCTTTCTAGCATAGTTACATCCCTTCACGGTCTGAGTTCAAATCCTGTCGAGGTTAACTTTGTCTTTCATCCTTACGGGGTCGATAAAATAAAGTACCAGTAATGCACTGGGTAATTGCTGGCCTTGTGTCAAAAGTAGAAACAATTATTTTATGTATCTTTGTTAAATTCCAAGCATAAATTAAATAATGATAAAGTGATAAAGTTAATTATATGACTAAATCTGTCCAAATTCTTGAATATTTTAAAAATTATTTTAAAATCATAGGCAGTGTTTTTCATTAGAAATATGGTAACAAAAGTGTTAAAGTGTTTATATTTATCTAAACATCTTCCATCATATTCCTTTTTTACAAGAACTTTTTAAGTTATGCTCCAAATACTAGATAAATAATTGTTTCTACCTTTGGCAGAAGGCCAGCAATTACTGGTACTTTATTTTATCAACCACATAAGGATGAAAGGCAAAGCTAACCTCGGCAGGATTTGAACTCAGAACGTAAAGGGCCATAACTCTATACTGCAAAGCATGGTGTCTGACGCTCTACCGATACTGCCAATCCACTGCCTTTATTAAATGAATGATGATTTCTAAGTTAGGCACAATGCCAGCAATATATGGGCGGAGGGGAAAGTCAATTATATTGACCCTAGTACTTGACTGGTACTTTATATCAGGCATGTCAAACTGAGGATCTCTCGAGGGACACATGGGTCACATATGTGTTGTCTGGGGGCCACACATGACAACTAATTGCACATATTACAACTAATATTTTTTTAATTTTATATTACGCTCGCGCTGTAAAAAACCTTTATGCAGGCCGCAGGTGTGCTTGTAAAGGGTCACATGTGCTTGTAAAGGGCCTCAGGTGTGCTTGTAAAGGGCCTCATGTTTGACATTGACATGCCTGCTTTATATTATCACTTTCAAAACTGACACCTCAACAGGATTTGAACTAAGAACAAATACCATAAAGCTTACTGTCCAACTGACAATTCTCTCAATCTACCTAACAATAGAAATATATTAATGAAAAAGTTAAATAGAGGAAATGATTCATAACAAAGAGGGAATGATATTTTTTTGGGTTGAGACATGTTTAATAGTGAGAAAAACATATTTTGATGATGATATGACATGATAATAGAGAATTATATTGTTTACCTTGAGATTACGCCCTTTAGACATGTATGAGGGTGTGTACATATCTTGGTGTTATACACGCATATATATATATATATATATTATATATATATTTATTTAAAGGTTAAACAAGGTTCAATGAATAAATCAAAGAATGAGTTTTACAATAGATTGGAAGCACTCAACAGAATGGTTTTCCGGAGTTATTAATATTAATTCAAAATATTAACAAAAATAGACATTCGTGTGATCAACTATATTTTATTATACATATTTCAGAGGTACTGAGCTATCTTCAACAGTACGTTCTCATCAGATAAAATAAGATGATGCATGACATACCTTGACATAGTAGATGGTTAAGATTCAGTCACTACCATGACTGAATCTTAACCATCTGTTTACCATGACTGAATCTTAACCATCTACTATGTCAGGGTATGTCATGCATCATCTTATTTTATCTGATGAGGACGTACTGTTGAAGATAGCTCAGTACCTCTGAAATATGTATAATAAAATATACTTGATCACACGAATGTCTATTTTTGTTAATATTTTGAATTAATATATATATATATATATATATATATATATATATGTGTGTGTGTGTGTATGTATGTGTGTATGTATGTATGTATGTGTGCATATGTGTGTGTGCGTATATATGTGTGTGTGCGTGTATATATATAGTTGAATCATTTTAACAATACCTACTTAACAATTCTCATAACAGTGCTGTATGTATGTGTGTGTGTGTGTATGGTATGCAGGTATGTATATATATATATATACACACCCAGATTATATATATATATATAAACACACATACATACATGTAAAGACACATACATGTGCGTCCATCCCATATCAGCATGGAAAAACAGATTAGATAATGATGATGATGATATGTGCGTGAGTGGGTGTACATACACACACACACACACACACACACACACACACACACACACACACACACACACACACACAACAAAAGAAAATAGCTGGGGGTCACTGAAGCTACTAGAAAAAGTAGCTAAATCTTCCTCAAATCACATCATTCCCACCTAACCTTGTTACTCAACATTAACAGAGGAATTGCCCTTTCACAAACACATGGGCTAACAGTAATTGCCATTTCACAAACACGTAGGCTAACAGAGGAATTGGCATTTTACGAACACGTGGGCTTATACTTTTCCCCACTTAAAACACTTTTGAAGATATTAACAACAATTTTCTACCTACAAACAAATGTGAAATGATCCAGAAAATTTCAATATATCAATATAAATTGTTGGATACTTTTTTTCACCTGAGGCTCATTTATGAAGTATGTGGCTTAGTGGTGAGGGTGTTGGACTCACAATCGTAAGGTTGAGGGTTCGACTTCTGGACCAGGTAGTTTATTGTGTTCTTGAACAAGAAGCTTTATGTTTCATTGATTGTCATGGCAGGAGTGAAGCCTTTGTCATTAAAACACCTGAGAACCCTCCTATGAGATACAGCCATGTAGGAAACCAACTAAACCTACATTGGTGTGAGATGTAACAACAACAGCATGATCGGACTGGGGTACCTATCATTAAAACATCTGAGAAACCTCCAATGAAATACAGCCTGATAGGAGGCCAGCTAAACTTAGGTGTGAGCGGTAACAATAACATACTAGGACTGGGACTACTATCACTAAAGTACCTGAAAAACCTCCAACATCAATTTTCCTTTTACTATCAGGTGTGAAATGACCATAAAATTACAATATATCTATAGAAATTGTGGAAGAAAATATTTATATAACTAGATATATTTTTCCCTAAGGCTCCTATGATGTATGAAATTATAAAGTATAAAGTTCTATCTGGTTAGGTTTTTTCAAGCTAGCACCAGAAAGACTGCAATTAATCGGAGTAATTACTGCCTCACCTCAGGCCACAGGGATAATTAAATATAAATTGAGGAGGAGGAGTGAAATTCAAGGAATCATTTACAAAATGTAGAAGAAATGTTGTATTACATAGCATACATACCGAAAAGATGAAATTGGTTTATCTACAAATAACTGGTTGATTTTCTTATATGTATGCTTAAAAATAAAACTTAAGTCTTAGATTCCCCCACTTCAACCTTTTGGTAGCAACCCACTAGAAACTGACCCTGGTTCTATAAAGAAAAACTGTTTTAAAGTGCCCATGTTTAAACATAAACTTTTCACTATGATGTTTTTGTAAGAGCTTTTTCTTAAATTATGTTCCAAACACCAACTTAATGAGAAAGTTAGCTGTATTTTTAAAATGCTCCAAATTTTTGACTATTTTCAAAATAAACAATGTAACCAGCTGCTCATACTGATGTTAAGGTAATGTTTTCAAAATAAATATCAAAATCTCATAGATTCAATATTATGTGAGATAAAGCTTTTACCATGAAAATATAATAGTAAATATATAGTAAAGTAAATGCTAAAGGGTTAAAGTATTCATTCTGTTTCATGGATTGTTTTCATTTTCAAGAGAGAAAAGTCCACTGAAGATCAAATAAATAATATCAAAATTTCATAGATTTGATATTATGTGAGGTAAAGCCTTTACCATAAAAATAATAGTAAATGTAGAGTAATGTAAGTGGCAAAGGGTTAAAATAAACAACTTTGTATCATAGAACCAGATGCAGTTTCAGGTGGTTTAGTGACAACAGAATCAAAAATAATTTTAACCCTTTAGCATTTGAACCGGCCATATCTGGCCGGAATTCACTCACTTCTTTCTGTTCAAACCGGCCGTACTGACTGCTCTATGTTAAGGTATTGTTCTCAAAATAAATAACATCAAAATCTCGTAGATACGATACTATGTGAGATATTATGTGAGATAAAGCCTTTAACATGAAAATAGAAAAGTAAATATAGAATAATGTAAATGCTAAAGGGTTAAAGGTAAAAATCTTTTGGCACATCTGGATTAAAAAAAAAAGGAAAAAATACACAGAATATATCTTATGAAGAAACCATGGTAAAAGGGTTGAGGGGGGTAGGGGTGGGGTGGGGGTTTAGTCATTTTGCAACGATACCTATAGTGCAGAGTGTAGGGTGTCGTGTTGATTTGCAGGGGGGAGGGGGCCTGTTGAGATGTTAGCGGCAGAATGACATGTTGTGATGCAGGTGGCAGATACATTGAGATGCAAGGGGTTTGTTATGTTGAGATGCAAGGGGTGATATGTTGATTTGCAAAGGTGGGATGTGATGTTAATTTGCAAGGGTGGGGCATCATGTTGAGATGCAGAGAGTGGGGTGATATGTTGAAATGCAGGGGGTAGGCCTGATGATTTGCAGGGGAAGGGCATCACATTAAGATGCAGAGAGTGGGGGGGGGGATGTGTAGAAATGCAGGGAGTAGACCTGATGATTTGCAATGGGGAGGGAGTTGTAAGAGATGCAAGGAGTGGGTTGTCATATTGAGATGCAACTGTTGACTTACCTGTTGCTGGCAAGACGGAGAGGTGGAGCTGGTGGTTTCTCTGGATCATCAGACATGGTAACTCAACTGTTTATGTCCCACCACTCACACCTGAAAATAGAAGAGACAAGAAGAGATTTAGTAACAGCTAGAAGTCATACATACACACACATTCATATATATATATATATATATATATATATATATATATACATACACACACAAACAGCTAGAAGTCATACATACACACACATTCATATATATATATATATATATACATACACACACAAACAGCTAGAAGTCATACATACACACACATTCATATATATATATATATATATATATATATATACATACACACACAAACAGCAAGAAGTCATACATGCACACAGTCACACACATACACCAACAGCAGAAAATCATACATGTACATGAATAATCACACATATACATGGATAAGACATTGTAACTAAACCACTTCCTGTGTTTGTGTCTCAGTCACAGCAATAACTCACAGTGATATAGGACAGACAAACTCCCCTGAACTTAATCCAACGATCACCACCACCAACCAACCATCATTTACCACCCTTTACCAACCATCACCACCTCCATTACTACCAACAACCACTACTACAAGAACTCCCACTAAATTAACATCCCCACCCCCCGTCACCACGACCTCCATGAATCCCACAACCACCACCACAAATAACCCTCCTATCACCCCCACTACCCAACCATCATCAACACCACCCAACTACCACCATCATCACCAACACCACAAATAACCCTCCCACCGCCAACTACCATTACCACCATCATCATCATCATCAATTACCACAACCACCACCACCCAACCCCCACCATCACCCAACCACTACAACCAACCATCACCACCCCACCAACCACCACCACCACAACCTCCAATGTTATTGATTCTGTTGTTTCATATCGGTCAAGTTTACAGCCTACAGTCTAACTAGTAGAGAGTTCTACCAACCAATTCTAGTATTCCACTGTTGCAGGTTACAATTACATTTACATATGGATTAATATAAACTACAGAGAGTCAAGTGAAATTGAAGATACCATCTGCTAGTCAAACCATTCTTCCCTTGGCACTGATGGTATAGATTTCTTGCTAATGCCCAGTACTGCATTACAAAACAAATTATAAATGTGTGCATGTGTGCGTTCGTCCAGCCTTTGATAGGAAGGAAGGCAGATGTTAAATGATGATGATGATAGTGTGTGTATGTGTGTAAAATGTAAACAGAAATAACAACACAATTGGTACAGTATATGTAAGGTATATATTAGGTTAATGCTTGAAATAGCAGGAAGAGGAACTTAACGTTTCGGATGCTAGTCCTTCATCAGAAGAAAGAATGATAAATTAGAAAGATTGAAGGGACGGGTAGGGCAGAATCAGAAAAAATGTTTTCAGAAGGCCCATTCATGTTGCCATCTCTTAAACTTAAGAAAATGAACAAAGAAAGGACAATACAATAATCGGAAACAAAACAAAACGAAAAATAATTTTTTAAGAGGAAACCTTAAAAAATTATTTTTTTAAATAAAAATATAAACGAAGGACACAGAACTCCATGGTCATCGGCCGTTGAGATGGACTTCGGCAGTTTCGACCCCTAGATCTGTATTTTGGAATGGTTTCTACAACTGGATGCCCTTCCTAACACCAACTACATTACAGTATGGACTGGTTGAAAAGTTGTATATTATAAGCGGTCTCTTGGTTGTTTTAATCATAGGAGACCCAATCCTATCATGAAAAGTAACATGGAATGAATTATCTTGCTCATGAACACAATGCACTGCCTTGTTCAGGAATCAAATCCTATGATCTTATGATTGTGTGCCCAATCCCCTAACCATTAGGCCACACACCTTCACATTGATATAAGGCAAAGGAGAGGCCTATTGAAAACATATATTACAGTCTCCATGCAACACTGCAAGAACTGGAAATTGGCCTGCAACCTTTCCTGGAAGGCATTGGAACAGCCGCCCAGAGATTTCATATCCAGAGACCCCAAACAGAAGAAGATAACAAAAAAGTTGGGGGAGATTTTGTATGCTACATCATATTTAATAACATCCACTGGGTAGATGAAGAGAAACTAATGGCTGTATTTCACTCTATGGGGTGTAGTTTTCCCTGACTCCTTGATCTATACCAGTTGTCAGATATGAAGCCTTTCTTTACAATAAAGCCATACAGTTGGAATATATCAGCAATTACAAGCTAGATTTATCAGACCTAAACGTTTTAGATTATCTCACAAGATGACTGCTGGAATATTTTGGCTTCCATCCTATATTTCCACACACATCATGGCTACAGACACATATCACAAACAGTTTGAAATAAAACTAAAAATCAAATCAAATCCTTATTACACTTCAGAAACTCTACATTCATATATTTATGTTTTCCTATTATTATATTGATTATCGTTATTATTATTTTTATTATTACTATTATTATCGGTGTTGTTCCCACCATCATCACTGCAATCATCATCATTTCTGATGTTGTTGTTGTTGCTATTATCATTATTATTATTATTATCATCATCTCTCCCAAATAGCTTGAAAACAAACTTGAGATAAGATTTACTTGTAAAAAGAAGTCAGAATAATTTCATGACTTCACAGTAATCAGTCTATTTATATCTCTGTTCTCAACATTGTATATGATTATCATCATTTAAAGGTTGTTTTCCCTGCTATATCCTTGTTCTCAACATAACATATATATATCAGATAGGGTCTGCTCAGTCATCGTGGTGCTGAATCTTTTCATATCTATCTATATATATATACACACATACATGCATCCTTGTTCATAACACACAAACATACACAACATATATATTTTTCTTTGTTCTTCCAATGTAATCTGTCCAAATTGGAGAGAATTAGCACTAAAATACACAGCTAAGACTTGGCACAGGTGTTGGGGGAAAGAATTCTTTTAAATCTGTCAGAAAATTGACACAGAAATTATTTTCTTCAAACAATAAATACGAGAGACTGCTGATAAATATATATCAGGGGAGGGAGGGTGGTTGTGTGTGTGTGTTTTCCAGGATTTGTGTATGTGTGTTTTTCCTGAATTTCTGAGTGTGGTTTCTTCCAGACATTTCTTGGGATTTTTTAAACTTTTATTTTTCTTCCTCGATAGTTTAAATTCTCAAGAAGCCCTTTTAACATCAAACCACTAGAAACCGCCCCTGGTTCTAGAAAACTGTTTACTATCCACCATAATTTTATATGAGAACCTTTGTCAACTTTTTTGGTACCAAACCACCCCTGGTTTTATGATATAGGACTGTTTATTTTAAAGTATTTATATTTATCTAAAAACATTTCACCATAATTTTATGAGAACCTTTATTAAGTTATGTTTCAAAATCAAGCAGAAAACTGTATTACTAAATCTTTCCCAAATTCTTGATTGTTTTCAAAACGGTTAGAAAATCATAGGCAGTGTCTTTCATTAGAAATATGGTAATAAAAGGGTTAAGGGATGTCATTTAAGAAACTCATTTTCAGCAAGTTGGCAACAGAAAATATATATTTTAATTAGCATGTGGTCAATTTAATGAGCTTAAGGGCGATGGGTCAATGACAGGACATGTAATTTAACAAACTTGAGGTCAGCAGGTCAGTGTCAACAGGTAATTTAAGGTGTTAAGAGCTATTTACCAAGATTGTAGCTCTTCAACCCTTTTGATAACAACCTACCTCCGTTTCTATGAAACAAAACCACCAATTTCAAATGGTCACTACCTAAATTAAAACCTTCCAACAATCTGTTTATGTTACATATACCATCTTAATGGTAGAAGAAAGACACTCGCTCAAGTCTATGGTAGAAGAAAGACACTGGCTGGAGTTCACACAGTGGGATTGAACCTGAAACCACAGGATTGCAAAGCAAACTACTTGTGTGTGTGCGTGTGCGTGTGTGTAAAAGAACCCTGCCACATAAGTCAATAATAGACAAGCTGTACAAATATCAACAATAACTATTCAACTGTCTTTGTGAAGAGGAAGGAGTGGAGGAATGGCGGCGGTGAGGAAAGAGGAAAGAGGGGTAGGGTGGGGGAGCAAGAGGGGGAGAGAGAGAGAAGGAGAGGGGGGGGGATTCCAGATAGATGAGTCAACCAAAGCCTCTGTAGTAGTCAAAAGGTCAGTCACTCTATGTAGGACAATATGACAACTAAACACAGGTGTAGCAGTAAAAAACTGCAGGGTGGTGGGCCTAGTAGGGATATCTACCCTGACATTGCTCCCAACATTCAATAATAATTGTTTCTACTTTTGGCACAAGGCCATCAATTACCCCAGTGCATTACTGGTACTTTATTTTATCGACCCTGTAAGGATGAAAGGCAAAGTTAACCTCGGCGGGATTTGAACTAAGAATGGCAAGGGCTATAACTATGCATCAAAGCATGGCGTCCGACCCTCTACCGATACTGCCAATACACCGCCCTATACTGCCAACATTAATTGTTTCTACTTTTTGGCACAAGGCCAGCAATTACCCTAGTGCATTACTGGTACTATCAACCCCATAAGGATGAAAGGCAAAGTTAACCTCGGCAGAATTTGAACTCAGACTGCAAAGGGCTGTAAACCTGTGCTGCAAAGCATGGCGTCCGACCCTCTACCGATACTGCCAAATGATTTCTAATTTAGATTAGACACATGGCCAGAAAATTTGGGAGAAAGACAAAGTTGATTATATCAACCCCCTAGTACATGACTGGTACATTATTTTATTGAACCTAGAAAGATTGAAAAGCAAGGTTGACGTTGACAGGATTTGGACAATAATAATAATGTTTCTACTTTTGGCACAAGGCCAACAATTACCCCAGTACATTACTGGTACTTTATTTTACCGATCCTGTAAGGATGAAAGGCAAAGTTAACTTTGGCGGGATTTGAACTCAGAACGTAAAGGGCCATAACTATGCTGGACAGCATGGTGTCTGATGCTCTACCGACACTGCCATAATAATTGTTTCTACTTTTGGCACAAGGCCAGCAATTACCCAGTGCATTACTGGTACTTTATTTTATCGACCCCGTAAGGATGAAAGGCAAAGTCAACCTCGGCGGGATTTGAACTCAGATCGTAAAGGGACGTAACTCTATGCTGGAAAGCATGGCGTCCGACCCTCTACCGATACTGCCAATCCACATGGTTTCTGATTTAGGCACAAGGCCAGCAATTTTGGGGGAGGGGGAAAGTCGATTAAATCTACCCCCAGTGGTACTTTATTATGGAATGCTCAGCCACTTGCACACTAATTTCATGAGAAGGCAGCATGTTTTGAGTTGAAATCTTGCCAATGTCAACTTTGCCTTTCCTTCTTCCTGAGTCGATAAAAGTACCATACCAGTAAAATACTGGGATCAGTGTAATCACCCCCCCCCCCCCCCCCCAACAATTGCTGGCCTTATGTCTAAATTAGAAACCATTACTATAACTTCCTGTTTGAAAACTAATCTCAAGAAAGATCAAGGGGTTGGAGACAGAGTTGAATGTATGGTGAGTCTACCAAACCAACCAAACCAACCAACAAACCAACAAAACCAACAAAACCAAACCAGTAAGCAATGGTTCTTGGACTCTATATATAGAACACTCCCTAAAGTGATTTCCTGATTATGGAAGGGGGGGGGAGGTAGCTGAAGAATCTGGCTTATCTTATAGCCAGTGTTTATCTTGTGTCTTCCAGCAAGAGAGAGAGAGAGTTGGAATTATATAAAGAACACACCAGGAAGAGGGGGGGGGGGCAGAGATAGAGGAAAGGGGAAGGAGGACCAGTTCCAATAAAAATAAATAACATTTTGGTGAGACACTCTCTTCCTGGCATTTAGAGGATGGGTAGGGGGTGGTGCTACAGAATCTGTAATTGTTTATTAATTTTAACCTCGAAAGAAACTATATATATATATATATATGTGTGTATGTATGTGTCATCATCATCAGCACCATTTTACATCGCTTTTCCATACTGATATGGATTAAACTGGTCGTCACAGCACATTCTGAGATTAGGCAGGTCAAACGACTATGTCCTGCACATATGTATGAGTAAAACTTATGTTTGATTGTTGCTTGGTTTCTACAACAGGATGTCCGGTATCCGTCCGATTGTCATTATGGTTCAGTAGTTAGAGAGTTGGGTTCGATTCTTGGACTGGGAAATGTATTGTGTCCTTGAGCAAGACACTTTATTTCATGTTGCTCCAGTTCACTTCAGCTACAGAAATGAGTTGCAATTTCGTTGGTGCCAAGCTGTATCGGCATTTACTTTTCCAAACTAGTAACTAGTACACTCATTAAAACAAAGCTAATTACAAATTAAATGTCTATACTAGATCCAAGAGACATCATCTATAATTCCTAGCTCAAACAATTCTCAACCTAAAATAAGTCACCACTTATTTTAGGTTGAAAAAAAAAACAAATTAGTGGATTTACTAAAATATGTTTGTCAGAAAAGAAACAGAAAGAATCACCAGAGAAGAGAGGGTGACCTTACGCCTTTCACCACCTCCCTAAAGATCCTTATAAGGGGAGAAAGTAGGATTGTATGTTACTGAGAAGAGGGGTAAAAAATACTTCCCTAATAGGGGTAGCAAAACATAGCACAAAAATGGTGGAGGTGGGGTGGATCTCTCTGATAATCAAGTTTTGTTGTCTCTGAGGAATATTTATCAGGGATAAGGGACTGCATGGGAAGGGGGAGAAAAGGGGTTAGGTGTAGTTAATGGATAAACCTAATCTTCAGATTAACTCTTTTGATACCAACCTACTTGATGGTTTCAAAAGAGTTAAAACATAGCTTAGTATCATAGAACCAGTGGTGGTTTCAGACAGTTTGCAATCAAAAGAGTTAAAGAGAGCAGGATGTAATTTAAGGAAGATTCAGCTGCTATTTCTAGCAGGTTATATGAATACATAGTTTCCTTTGTTGACTCAAGTAACCAACTAATAAAGAGAGGTGAGCAAATTATACAACAGAAATAACAGAAACTTGAAATAAATGTTCTTTTTGTTAATTATTCATTAATTATCTAGTGTAACAGTTCAGTCTTCCTCCAGGAGTCTGTTGTACAATTTGAAAATGTACTCAGTGTAATGGTTGTTAATTAAATATAATCTAATTACGGTAATGAAGATATTTGAAAATCTTGTGGCAATTTGAAAAGTTATAACTTAACCTCTCTTAGACGAAGTTGTTGTTGTTACAGATTTCACCTATATAGGTTTAACTGGCCTCTTATGGTTGGGTCGGGGGAACGCGTGTGGCTTAGTGCTAAGGGTGTTGGACTTACGATCATAACGCTGCGGCTTCGATTCCTGGACTGTGTTGTGTGTTGTGTTCTTGAGCAAAAGACTTCATTTCATCTTGCTCCAGTATACTCAGCTAAAAATGAGTATCAGCAATAACTGGGGGATTTAACCCTGCAATGGACTGGCATCCTATCCAGGGAAGTCATGAACTTTCAGCCACCTAACATCACAAATTAGGATAAGCACCAGTCTGATGAGCCTCTGGGCTCAAGACAGACTTTAGATTTAGGGTTGCGTCGGACAAGATGTCCCTTTAGATTCTGAGTTCAAATTCCACACCCACTCCAGCCCACACACAGCCAGCGTGGACAGGTAGACCTAAAAAAAACAGCATACTTGTTGAGACTTCACCCTGCAGTGGATTGAGAAAGATCAGGTGGACTTAGATGTGGGAATGAATAACTACCGGGCTCATGGGAGAAAGTTACTAAAGATAGACTAGTATACAATCCAAGAGTTAAGCAGCGCTTCAATATAGAGCATAGCATACTATGTTAAACTGGGTGATAGATTAAGTCTACCACTCATGAAAGAGAAAGTTATTCCTGGATAATAAACATTTCACCCATTTTTTCTCCTGACCTCACCATTTCTAAACTGGTTTATTTATCTGATGATGGTGGTGGTGGGCGTTGGTGGCAGTAGTGGTTGTACTGTTGTTGGTGATTGTTGTTGGTTTTGGTACTAGTGTTGGTGGCTGTGATGGTAGAGGTGGTGGAGGCGGTGGTGGTGGTTGTGTTACATAATTATATTAAAATGTGTCTCACTGATGAAATATGTAAAGAAAATCTAATTTAGTCGCAACAAACATATCATCATCATCAGTAATAGCAATGACATACTAATTAGTGATGTAAACAGTTTTAATTAAATACAAGTAATATGAACAATAGAAGACTAACAGAAGAAAAAGAAAGAAAGATAGAAAGAAAGAAAGGAAGCAAGGAAGAAATAAAGAAAAAAGAAAGAAAGAAGACCAAGTATTTAGAGGAAGTTTAATTCAGACTTAGTATGGTGTCATTGAAATAATTGTTTCTACTTTTGGCACAAGACCAGCAGTTATCCCAGGGTATTACCGGTACTTTATTTTATCAACCCCATAAGGATGAAAGACAAAGTTAACCTCAGCGGGATTTGAACTGAGATCATAAAGGGCCGTAACTCTATGCTGCAAAGCATGGTGTTCGACTCTACCGATACTGCCAATCCACCGCCACTGTCATTGAAATAATATTTAGTAACTAGAGAGAGTGGAGGAGAGGAAACAGACATATAGACAGATATATAGACAAACAGACAGAAAGATAGATAGATATGTTTCTTTATTAGCCACAGGGGCACAAAAGAAGGGGACAAATACAAAGGGAGAAGTTTACATACAATAAAAACATGTAAAATGCTATCACAAATGTAATTTTAAAATTAATCGATTTTCCCCAATAGGGGGAGACATTTCATATGGGATAGATAGATAGATAGAGTATAAGAATGCTGTTATCTAACAAGAAACTTATCCACCATCAAACAACAGTGATCACCACCCCTACCACAGCCACCACCATTGACACAACAACACCCACTACCACTGACATTATAGTACTGACCACCACAACCACTACTACCCTCAACACTGCCAACAACACCAGTTTCGCCAGCACCCACATCATCAACATCAGATTCACCAACACCACCATCATTAACACCTACAGCATCAACACCAATAATTATCAGGTAGAAAGCACTCATAAACACCTCCTATACAGGTAAATCCAATTAATCTCACCTAATTAGTATGACCTAATCTACTTTCAGACAACAATCACAATTTTCTACTTCATAAAGCTGCTAAATTTAACAACAAAACAACTTCGAAACTGCCTCATGCAAACCCAAGACGTACGATTCCAAATTGTGTGTCACACACCACTTTATTATGTCACACCACTTTAGTATATCACACCACTTTAGTGTGTCACACACTACTTTAGTGTGTCACACACTACTTTAGTGTGTCACACACCACTTTAGTATATTACTCATAATTAACCCTTTCGTTATCATATTTCTATTGAGAGACACTGCATCTGATTTTCAAAAACAATGTTGAAAATAATCAACAATTTGAATGGAATTTCCTAACATAATTAATTTTCTAATTATTAAGCTGATGTTTGCAAAATAACTTAATCAGTCTTACATACAATTATCATGGCACGGCTTTTAAATAATATAAACACACACTTTCAAAATAAACAGCTTAGTATAATAGAACCAGGAGTAGTTTCAGGCAGTTTGGTGTCAAAAGGTTTAAAATATAGCTTAGTATCATAGAATCAGGAGTAGTTTCAAGCAGTTTGGTGTCAAAAGGTTTCAAATATAGCTTAGTATCATAGAATCAAGAGTAGTTTCAGGCAGTTTAGTATCAAAAGGTTTAAAATATAGCTTAGTATCTTAGAATCAGGAGTAGTTTCAGGCAGTTTGGTGTCAAAATGTTTAAAATATAGCTTAGTATCATAGAATCAGGAGTAGTTTCAGGCAGTTTGGTGTCAAAATGTTTAAAATATAGCTTAGTATCATAGAATCAGGAGTAGTTTCAGGCAGTTTGGTGTCAAAATGTTTAAAATATAGCTTAGTATCATAGAACCAGGAGTAGTTTCAGGCAGTTTGGTGTCAAAAAGTTTAAAATATAGCTTAGTATCATAGAATCAGGAGTAGTTTCAGGCAGTTTGGTATCAAAAGGTTTAAAATATAGCTTAGTATCATAGAACCAGGAGTAGTTTCAGGCAGTTTGGTGTCAAAAGGTTTAAAATATAGCTTAGTATCATAGAATCAGGAGTAGTTTCAGGCAGTTTGGTGTCAAAAGGTTTAAAATATAGCTTAGTATCATAGAATCAGGAGTAGTTTCAGGCAGTTTGGTGTCAAAAGGTTTAAAATATAGCTTAGTATCATAGAATCAGGAGTAGTTTCAAGCAGTTTGGTATCAAATAGGTTAAATCAAAGTAAACCATTTTTTTTACAAATTTTCTGCTGGAAAGTACATTGAGCATTGATAACTTTGCATGTGATTGGTGCCTGTGTGTGTGATGCAGTGTGCGTTTCATGCAATCTGTGTATGATGTAGTGTGTGATGTGTGTGTGTGTGTGTGTGTGTGTGTGTCATGTATGTATGTGTGTATGTGCAGTGTATGTATGTGATATGTGCATGTGTATTGTAATGTGAGGTGAGGTGAGGTGATACGTGTGTGCATGTGTGTTTGTGTAACTGTTATTGTATCCGATTATTGAGAATTCCTTGAAAACGTCTTAAGTTCCAATATGTCTACTGGAAATTTCCTTTCAAACTTAATCATTCTTATCCAAGCAGTTCCACACACAGAGAGGAAGGAAGTTGGTTTTGAATGCCAGAAATTGTATGGCTTTTGGTACAAAAATATTAAAATGTTATATATATATATATATATATATATATATATATATATATATAAATAAATGGCATTTTAATCCAAATTCTGCAAAGATTTTGATATTTCTATAACTGGTGTTGTGACATAGAGAGGTTAGATGATATCTTTGTTTTCACAGGATGTAAAAAAGAGACTACTTGAGTGAGGAAAGTCTGAGATCAAGTTTGTAGCTAGCAGGGAAAGAGACTACTAGAGTCGGGAAAGTCTGAGATCAAGTTTGTAGCTGGCAGGGGGTGGTGAATAGATTGGGTGATCGAGGTAGTATATGGAAAAATTGGTGTTGGTGTGGAGGTATTCATTGTAGTGATGGCGATGTTGATGTTAGTATTGGTTAAGGTGTTGTTGGTTGCAGATAACCATTTAAACCAGCCATTTCCGGCCAGAATCTCATCATACTGATGTTATGGTATTGTTCTCGAAATAAATATCAAAATCTCATATATTCGATATTATATGAGATAATTATGTAAGATAAAGCCTTTACTGTGAAAAATATAATAGTAAATATATAGTAATGTGAATGCTAAAGGGTTAAGCTGATAGGCAGTTTGGCAAAAATTGGATCCAAGGTTGAGTTTTAATTTGTTGTGGGGCCATAGTGTTAAGATAAATTTGGGGCTAAGACCTGGAGAGAAATCCTGTAAAATCTGCGATGAGAAGTGGTGCACTGGTGTTGGTCGATGGTAGGGTCAATGGTTGCCTACACCTCTCCTGCCAAACCACACATAAAACAAAACAATGTCCACACTGTATTGTAATCTGGCACTATAACAAAGCATCCAGTTCTACATGCCTGTAAGATAGTCGAGTTGGTGACACAAAAAAAAAACATCCAGGGGTTGATAAAATCAAGTATCAGTAACGCATTGGGGTTGATTTAATTGATTTTCTCCTCCCTCAAATTATTGACGGAGTGCTTAAATCAGAAACCAATATTATGATAGAGGTTACAATGATAATGATGATGATTATGATGATGACAAGAGATCAAAATGGTGATGATGGTGATGATAACAATAACAACAATAACAAAGTAGGTTGAGAAAATAAAAGAAAACTAAAAAGAAAGCCAACTACAACAATGTCTGCTATGTCATCTAAAAAAATATTGAAAGGTGAAAAAATGTTCCGACTGTGTTTGTTTATATGTGTGTGTGTTTATGTGTGTGTGTGTGTGTGTGTGTGTGTGTGTGTGTGTGTGTGTGTGTATACATATGAATTTTATTGGAATGTCTAGAATATATAGACATACACACACAGACAGACATATATACACACCCATGCTAGCATGGAAGATGGTCGTTAAACGATGATGATGATGATACAGACAGACACATAAATAAATAGACATAAATACGTAGAGATAGATATACACACACACACATGCGTACACACACACACATGATCAAGCACACACACACACATGCTCAAGCACACTCAAACAAACACACGCTCAAGCACACACACACACACACACACACACACACACACACACACACACACACACACACAAGAAAATCAATTATGGAGAGCGATAGAGAGTAAAAAGCACAGCAATTGTTACATAGACCAAATGCAGTGAGTTCTACCATATTGTGATGATGTTTGAATATGTGACCCTAACCAATGTCACACTGATAGAACCACACACACACACACACACACACACCGTCATGAGGTCTGTCAAGGTTTCATACAGTCAGTTACCTTTAGAACTTCAATGATGGCCGACACTTTCTTTAAAACATTTATTGGTAAAGATGTAGGAATAGAAATTCAGATATGTATGTGTGTGTGTGTGTGTGTGTGTGTGTGTGTGTGATCAGATTAACGACTATTTTCTATGCTTGCATGGGTCAGACAAATATATATTTATATATATATATATATAGGAACATGTAAGACCCCGACGGCTGAGCTCAAGCCGTTTCGACGGCTAATTCGGTCCAGAATTAGCCGTCGAAACGGCTTGAGCTCAGCCGTCGGGGTCTTACTTGTTCCTATTACCCACTCTACTACCCTAAGTATTGAGTACTTTGGTGCGTTATGGTCCACCTGGTTCCTTACCACATTTCCTTCGTTATATATATATATATATATATATATATATATATACCACACACACGCAGGATGTCCCCAAAAAATGTATACACACTTTGATTATATTTATTTTGAAGTGTGCAGACATTGTATGGGGACAGCCTGTGATGGTCTGTGTGTATGTGTGGATATATACACACACACACACACACACACACACACACACACATGTAGTATAGGGTCCTAAACTCAGCCTGTGTTTCAATGTGTGAGAGTGTGCATCACACAAACCAATAAAACATAATAGTATAGGGTAGTGGTAGTGGTGGAGGTGGTGGTTATGGTGAAAGGTGTTGAGATGGAAGGGAGGGGTGAAGCACAAACTATATCAACCTTGGCCTTATGACATCAGTTTAGTAAAATAAACCACAGTAAACACAGTAGCAAACATAGCAATGTCTTAACTGTTGGTTTTGGCATCTTTCTTACAAGAATTCCATTTATTTATCATTCTTGTTTTTTACCATTTCTTACCATTTTTATTTCTTCTCTAGAATTAAAACATATTTTATTACAGTCTGTGGACATAGGGACAGAATGAAAGAGTGTATATATAATATATGACTATGACTATTAATATATACAAATATATATACAAATGTATGTATATATGTATGAGTGTGTGTGTGTGTATATAAATGCATTTATGTATGGTTATCATCATTATCATCACTGATGATTCTCCATACTTGGAAAGGTTAGACAGGATGTGATGCTATGAGGTTAGACAGGTCTGGTGACTACATGTGGCTCATATGCTCTGTTTTGGGCTTCATTTTCAATGGCTGGATACCCTTCCTAACACCAACCACTTTACCGGGTTGACTATGCATACACAGATACATGCTGGAACACAAATGAGCTGAGGAAAAAACTGGGTATAATAGGAATTCTGATAAAAAGTACCAGTCAAATACTGGGGTCAATATAATCTGTAATCCCCCCTACACACACACACACACACACACACACACAAATTGCTGACCTCATGCAGTGTATATGAAGGGGGCATAGAACCACATTATGGAATGTCCCTTTCTCCTTTTAAGATACTAGTTTAAAATTTGTTAAATCTACAGTTCACACCTACATAGGTTTAGCTGGACTCCTATCAGGTTAATATAGGTTTCTCGGGTGTGTTAATAATAGGGTACCTAGTCTTGTCATGAAAAGTGATGTGAATGAAGAGCCTTGTTTCTTTCCAGGGACTATGTTGAAAAATAAACCTCATTTGGTCATTCCATGAGAGTATCTTGGTCAGTCTATGAACTTTTCAGCTGATCCGCGTATTATAAAATTAATCAGAAGTTTATTTACTGCGCTAAACCAGGGAACCTATATGTAATCACTTTACCTGAAATAGCAGCTGAATCTCCCTCAAAGTTACGCCATATAATCTTAACCCTTTACTTACCAACCCGGCCAAAATCAGCTCTGGTTCTGTGAAATAAAATCACCCTTTAAAGGTTTTCACTTTAAATTGAAATCTTTCAACACAATTTTATATAAGAACCCTACATTAAGTTACTATCTTAGTAATGAAATAATTAATAATTTTAGTATATACCTCAAAATTCTTCATTAAGTAATTAAAATAGGGTGTATTTCATTATAAATGCAGTCATGAAAGAGTTAAAGAAATAAAGTTTTGTATGGGTGTTGGTGTGGGGGGAATAATGATGGGACAGTCATCAAGTCTGGAATGTTTTTGATTATAGGTCTGATCTACTGGATCAGGACTGACCTGGGGTTAAACAACAACAACAACATGGTTATGTCCATTGTAAAAGACGTTTACTAATTGTGTAAGTATTGGCCAGTAAATTTAGAAAACTAGCTTCAAGTTGAATCATAGAATTCAGTGGCTTAATTAAAGGCACATACAACTCATGTGTGGCTAATTAATTAACAAAGGCATTCATACCTCTCTTTCTCTCCCACTCACTCACTCTCTCCCCCACTCACTCACTCTCTCTCTCTCTCTGCTCTTCTATTTTATAAATCTAATTAAGCTAATATTAAATTAGTATCAATTAATGCAATACTTTTTGAAAGGAATATTAGAATAAAACATTTTTTTAAAATAATCTTTTTAAAACTATGCAACATATTAATACGGTGGTTTTGCATATATATATATATATATATATATATATATATATATATACACACACATATATGTCAGTCTCTGAATATATATATCATTATCATCAGTTGCTTCTCAATGCTGGCATGGGTTGGATGGAATTTTCTGAGGCAGTGCTTTATGGTTAAATGCCATTCCTGATGCCAACCCTTTTCATCACCTCTTACATGTAAGGATATTGTATACCTATTCTAAAAATTGGGGTACATATAATCTTCCACTGTGGCTTCAGTCATTGGACTGTAGTCATGCTAGGGCACCACCTTCAAGGAGTTTAGTCAATCATATCGTCCCCAGTACCTATTTTTTCTAGTCTGATACTTATTTTATCGATTTCCTTTTGTGGAACTTTTAATTTACAGGACAAAAACACAGACACAATTATACATACATATATACATACACATGTGTGCACACACACACACACACACACATTATATATATATATATATATATATATATATAATCATCATCATCCTCGCTAGCATGGGTTATATTTATATATATTCTCAAAATAAGGGACATACAGGACAAAGACAATGGACAGAACAATGGAAAGATGGACAAACCCATCTCCTCAGTCAACCCCTGGAAATCACTACAGCTTCAGTAAAATTAACTGGATACACTTCATTACAGTGCACATTGGGACATGACAAAACAACTCAGGTAGAGACAAGTTATGCCTAACACACACACACACACACACACACACACACAAATGACACACTTCCACACAGTTTCTGTCTACCAAATTCTACTCACAAGGCATTGGTCAACCCAAGACTACAGTAGACATCAGCCCAAAACTGCCACACAGTGAGAATGAACCTCAAACCACATGGTTGCAAAGCAAACTCCTTAACCACACAGCCATCCACGTGTACGTGTGGTTGCCTATGCAACTAATTCCAAATATATCCACATAATTAGTAACGAGAGAAACAGACTCATTAACTAATTACATTTCCAATAGAAAATCTCCCAACTATCAGCAAAGAGTGCAGTTTAAATGCTGCAACAGATAGGTCAATGTGCAGATTACTGCATCTATTAATAGGCCACACACATACTGCTGATCAGAGGAAGAGGTGGAAGAGGTGATATTGGTGTTGGCTAATGATAAGGGATTAACAGGTGCTAACTGCCAGGTAACTTACTACACCTGTCAATTGATGAGATACAATGTTAATTAACTTCTTAAGGATTTTGTTTCCTTATGTAAATATCAACACATACATACACGCATATATATATATATACTCTCACACACACACACATACATATACTCTCACACACACACACACACACACACACACACACACACATATATATATTCACATACATACATACAGATACATATTATAAATGCACATACACTCTTACATAAGTGTACGCACATACACACATAAATGAGCACACATACATATATATACATATATATAAGCACATTGTTGCTTTATGGAAATAGCTACAGACATTTAAATGGATACATTATCATTTATAAATCATCATTTTTCATGAAACCTAACATATACTTACTTTTCCACCATCCACCATATAACAATGACCACCACCACCACCACCACTACCAGTTACAATATTATATTACACCCCTTATCTTATCTCATCATAATTTGTATAATCCCCACAATATCCTCTCACATTTCATGTCTGCAAAATCCTTCGATATCTTCCTGTTCAGAAAGATCCTTCCTTTCCAGTATGAGTAGTGGTATTCCAGTGACCTCTTGAATTTGATCCTTCCATCTCTTGGGAGGTCTATACTGTGACCTGACCTTTTCACCAGGAAAGTCACTCTTATAGAACTTTTACACCATATACACCACATATCAACCACCACCATCCCCCTTTTTTTTTTTTTACAAACATATCAGCCATCATATAAAACTCATCACATATGCTATACTATCTATCCCCTCCACACACATAATAACATTGACCACATGCTCACACATATATAAACCTTCACAAATGCATATCACACACCACACCACCTATTCATAGACCATACATAACATCAGACCTGCTACTCTCTAAAAACCCGAACAGGGGAGGGAGTACCACGAAAAAAAAAAGTGCCCTGAAACAGGGAGAAATGAGGTAAAATGGGGAAATTTTACATAATGAAAGCTATACCCATTTTCACAAGAGAAGACATCTCTCACTCACACTAAAGGCTATTGTAACTCTCCCCCATTGGACGTGGAGAGTTACAATAGTCTGTAACATTGTGATTGTGTGTATGTGCAGTAAAAATATTTGTGAGACAAGAAGAAGGAAGGTAAACAGTGCTCAATCTAGTGTAAGAGAGCTGATATATTATTTATGTTCATACACACAAAAACTGCTCCAATCACTCCTCCATGTTTTCTGCACCACTGTGTACAGTCTGGGGGGGGGGGGGGGGGTCATAACCGGACCTTGAAACTCAAGGTTGTGCTTTACTTGTTCTGTGTATGAACATAAATAAATTATACATATATATATATATATATATATATATATATATATATATATATATTCAGTCTTCACATTTATTATTACTGTATGTATGTATGTATGAATATATATATATATATATATATATATATATATAAAGAGAGAGAGATAACATGCACTGAAGCTGTTAAACCTGTATGACCACACACACACACACACACATATATATATACATACACACACACGCACACATATATATATATATACACACACACACACACACACACAAAAACCCAACATTTCCACTATTTCCTCCTGACACCATAGGCACAACCACAACATCAAAGTTATTTACTTTAATCTACAGAACATGATGATGATGATGATGATGATGATGATGATGATGATAGTGAAATAACAGGGAAGGTTAATGGAAACACCACTGAAGAGCCTCTCACCCACACATTATGTCTTTCTCACACTCTCTCTCTCAAATACACACACACACACTTTCTCCCTCTCTCTCACCCGCACACCATGTCTTTCACACACACACACACACACACACTTTCTCCCTCTCTCTCACCCGCACACCATGTCTTTCACACACACACACACACACACACTTTCTCCCTCTCTCTCACCCGCACACCATGTCTTTCACACACACACTTTCTCCTTCTCTCTCACCTGCACACCATGTCTTTCACACACACACACACTTTCTCCCTCTCTCTCACCCGCACACCATGTCTTTCACACACACACACACACACACACACACACTTTCTCCCTCTCTCTCACCCGCACACCATGTCTTTCACACACACACACACACACACACACACTTTCTCCCTCTCTCTCACCCGCACACCATGTCTTTCACACACACACACACACACACACTTTCTCCCTCTCTCTAACCCGCACACCATGTCTTTCACACACACACACACTTTCTCCCTCTCTCTCACCCGCACACCATGTCTTTCACACACACACACACACACTTTCTCCCTCTCTCTCACCCGCACACCATGTCTTTCACACACACACACACTTTCTCCCTCTCTCTCATCCGCACACCATGTCTTTCACACACACACACTTTCTCTCACTCCCACAACCTATGTTTCTCTCCCTCTCTCATACACACACACACACACACGTCTTTCTCATATTATGAACCCCACCCCCACCCCACCCACCCACCCCGTCCCACAGACACACACGTACACAAACGCCCACACTCACCAACACACACTTTATTCCCCACAAGTCACAAAATACCCCCCCACACACACACACACACACTTCCTCCTCACCCCCGCCCCTATATATCTTGTCAACCAGTCAGTTCACATCCTACTTCTATAATTCCACCTTCTCAGAGTTAAGGTTCAAACCTCTAACAATAAACAAAGACACACTCACACAGCTGCACACACACACACACACGTTCATACATGTACACACAGACAACATACACACACACACACACATACACACACCTGTGCAAGTCAGATTGCAACACTACTATTTATAACCACAACAGGACCTTCAAGAGCAATTATGCAAGGTGCGACACCACTACTTTGGTGGTGGAGGAGGGGGGGGGGGCAACCAATGAAGGACTCCTCTTTTAAAATTTCAAGGGTGTTGAGAGATTTAAGGTAGGGTGGGTGTGTATCATATTTAGAGGGCAGTAGTCATGAACCAGCCCTAAGCCAGGTTAAGAGACAGGGTGGGTGAGGGTTAAACTTACTGGCCCTTAGCAACAACAAAAGTGTTGCTAAGGACCAGTGCTTGCCAGGTCATGATTGTGTAGTATGTGGTGAATGTTGTTGTTCTTTAAAATAAACAGATTAAATGGAAGATAATCTCCACCTCCGCTTACTATAATCCACTCTTCAGCCCTTCTGTCCAGCAAAGACAGGCAAGACACACAGCTGCTTGTCTTTACCAAGTAGTAAACTTAAAACACACTGATGTATATATCATCATCATTTAACATATTCTTCATGCTTGCATGGGTTAGACAGGTTATGTTATAAGGCAGATCAGGTGACATTACGCTCCTTTATGGTCTGAGTTCAAATCCTGCCGAGGTAAACTTTGCCTTTCATCCTTACATGGTCGATAAAATAAAGTATTAGTAATGCACTGGGGTAATTGCTGGCCTTGTGCCAAAAGAAGAAACAATTATATATATAGAGATAGATATGTTTCTTTATTAGCCACGCCACAGGGGCACAAAAGAAGGGGACAAATACAAAGGGGGAAGTTTACATACAATAAAAACGTGTAAAATGTTATCACAAATGCAATTTAAAAAATTAGTCGATTTTCCCCAAAGAGATAGATAGATAGAGAGAGAGAGAAAGAGGAGGGGGTAGAATCCTGACCACAGTGCCAAGCGGTCAGAATTTGACCTATCTCTATACCCACTCTGCATCTCTTCATGCATTGAGTACTCCCATGATTAGTCATCTTCCCGGTCTCAGCACCACAGACTCTCTCTCTCTCTTTCACTATATATATATATATATATATATATATTTCTGTTCAAACCGGCTGTAACTGGCCACTCCTACTGATGTTAAGGTATTGTTCTCTAAATAAATAATATTAAAATCTCATAGATTTGATATTATATGAGATAAAAACTTTACCATGAAAATACAATAGTAAATATAGAGTAATGTAAATGCTAAAGGGTTAAGACTACTTAAAAAAGTAAATAAATAAATAAATCCATCAAGATTGATTTATGGGCCCTTACCCCACTTGAGTTAATTCACTTTGCCTTTTATTTCCTCCTCTCTCTCTCACCTTATTAGTCATTGTTGTATGTGGCCTCAATCAGCCCTCCCAGATCAGACCCATGTCAATATACACCCACACACATAAGTTTAGTACACGTACACACACATGCCCCGTACACACAAAAGTCCAGTACACGTACACACACATGCCCCGTACACACAAAAGTCCAGTACACGTACGCACACATGCCCCGTACACACAAAAGTCCAGTACACACTCACACCAACAAGTCCAGTACACACACATACACAAGTCAAATACACACTCATACACACAAGTCCAATGTACACGGACATTGGATTGGGTTGCTATCAAAGGGGTTAAATAAGAACCCTTTAAAATAGAAAATAGGTAACAAGATGGGTAATTAAACAAAAAAGATCACACTGAATAATATAGTCATTGGTATGCAATAAGTCGCGATGGTCACGCCTGGAATGACTGATCACAGGTCTGTTGGGTCAGAGTGAAACAGCACCAATATATCTGAAGAATTAACTAGAATTAACTCCTCACTTTACTAAACGGTGAATACACAACATATTCCAACCATTATTTGGCAAGGGAAATAACTTTTACATATCAAATATTTCTATAACCAATATACATGAGACGAGTGATCTCCAGCCAGACAGAGTTCATTAAATATTTTGCAGGGTTCGTGAAAAAATTAGTTCCCACAGGGTTTGTCAGTAAGTTTGACAGTTCTTCATGATATTCTAAAGCTTCTAATTTAATATGTTTACTCAACACTAGTAGTTTAAACTGTCTCTCTATATTGTTTTTGTTTCTTAATGTTTGAACAGAGGTTAGCCTAGCAGGACCCCATCATAGGCTTCGCACACATCACAAGGTCATTTTCAAGACAATGTTTTATAACCAAATAACCCTAACTGATACCAACCCTTTTTAATCACCTCTTACAAAACATTTATAGTTTAGAGCACCTCTGAGTGATAGTTATTTGATAATACATGAAACACTGTTTTTGGCCACTTATAGAGTTTTATGCTATATTGTCAAACAGGCTAGTGTTAAAGGGTTAATAGTAAGAAAGGATTACTAGAAAGACAGGGTTATAAAAAGACAGAGTTAATACAAGAGGGTTGATACAATGAAAGGGCTAACACATGGACAGGCTTATAAAGGGACAGGGTTAATACAAAGACAGGGTTAATACAGGGAAAATGTTAATAAGGTGACAAGGTTAATATGGGCCAAGGTTAACAGGGCAGTGTTAATAGGACAACGTTAATATAGTGACAGTGTTAATAGAGAAATAGGGTTACTTAGTAACATTTCCTCCAGCAAATGTTTGAACTTTTGTTATTAATTCAAACTATTTAGAGATAATCCCCAACAATAAACAGTGTCATTTATAGTTTAATACCTTCAGTTAATCTAATACTGCAGGAGAATGTTTCCTTACTGGCCTCACAACATAACTTCTCTCTACTGACATCACAACTATCTACTGAGACCATACAGTGAAATATCACACAACATAACCTATCTCCTCATAACTTCACAACATAACCTATCTCTACTGACATCACAACCATCTACTAGCCTCACAACTATCAACTGATGCAATACAATCTCTCTCCTGACGTCACAACACAATCTCTATCTACTGATGTCACACAACAATCAACTGACATCACAACACAATCACTCTCTATTGACCTCACAACATAACCACCCTGTATTAATGTCAGAACAAGCTACAGTACATTACAGCTGCATAGTTTATTGACCTGGTGGAATGGAAAACAAACCCAGGGTGTAGTGAGAATTGATCCCAGGTAGAGGTGGTGAGAATTGATCCCAGGTAGAGGTGGTGAGAGCTGATCCCAGGTAGAGGTGGTGAGAGCTGATCCCAGGTAGAGGTGGTGAGAGCTGATCCCAGGTAGAGGTGGTGAGAGCTGATCCCAAAACACTGAACCTCACGAAACAACACAAGTGATAAGGTGTTGTAGAGGACTCAACCAACCCATGCCAGCATGGAAAAGTTACTGTAATGATTATGATGATGTAGATTATCTTGGTAAATATGATGGTGAAAGATAACATCTGTTTTTTTGTTATAAGCCATATATGATAACATCTGTTCTTTTATAACAGCCGTATATGATAACATCTGTTCTTTTAAAACAAACATATGACATCTGTTATTTACTATCTTCTTGTGCTGAGGGGACAACACCAGTCTCTCTCTCTAATATAGATCAAGGGCTTACTTAATACATTAAATTCTCCACATTTCACAGTAAATTTATTTATCAAGCTTTTCTAGGAACTGAAGTGTATACCCAGAAGTAAGTTGTATTTCTTTTAAATTTACAAGAAAACCAGGGCTAAACCTTGCTTGAGGTTTAAACTATTAAACAATGAAGCTAAAAGAGAGGAGGGGATGAAATTTACATCTAGACTATTGTACTAGGCTTGAAATATAACATATATACTCTTTCTTCTTCTCTCAGAGTCTGATGTCTGTTAAATGATCAGAGTTTAGTGTTTGTTAAGGGGTTCAGGAGAGGGGGGGGGTCTAGTGTTTGTTAAGGGGTAGGTCAGGGTCTTATTTTTTAGGGGTGTGGGGGAATCCGGATCTGGTGTTTGTTAAGGGG
>OZ024749.1:42192523-42205023 GCA_964016885.1 Eledone cirrhosa
TTAGAATGGTTCTGACATTTATGGTTAGAATGTCTCAGGAAAGAATCGGGAGGAGAGCCAGGGATATCCCCCGAGAAAGATGGTTGGATAACATCCATGAGCTTGGCTGGTCTTGCTTGGAGAGCCAGCCAGACCAATTGGAGATGGCTGCTTCTGACGAGACCCACTGGAAGGTGTACTTGAGGACTCTGCCTCCATGACCCTCCCAGGTATAATTGGGTGAAGAAGAAGATGGTGCAATGTCTTAATTACTCTGCCAAGTGCAATGTAACTGCATCAACGTGCACTTGAATGCAGTTAACATTGAAATTAAGAGAAGCATAGAATATGTTAGACAGGAGGAACCTCATGACATGAACAAGATACACTTATATTTTCGAAAATTGATTTTAACAACTCCAAAATTATTGATAATTGTCGTCACAAGTACTGTGAGAAGAAAAAAAAAAAAAAAAAAAAAATCAAACATCAAATGTCTTAAGGCCTGAAACTATCAACTAACAAGGAGTTATATATATACATACATACACACACTAGCTGTAACAATTACCAAGTATATATATATATATTTATATTACTAGCTGTAACAACTACCAAGGACACACACACACACACAAGCTCTAACAACTACTAAGAAAATATAGATTTTTGTAGCCATTTTTAATTATTATCAAAGAAACTACAGAAATTATCTTGTCCTCTTTGCCAAGACAGAACTATCAAGCAATTTTTTCTTCGTTTTTCACTTTCTAATGTCATTAGATTCAATCTAAATCAATTATTGAAGATATTGGTTAATTAAAATTTAGCTTATTAATATTATTATCATTATTATTGTTATTCCTGGAGTCTCAGTCATTGATGTTATTTAACTAGAAAGTTTGTTCAAATGAACATCAAGCCACTACCTGCAGCCTCAGATATTCAGGATGTATCAGAGGGTTCTTGCTGTTCCCAGCAAGCTTGCCTTTTGAAGTACCCCCCCCAAGGGGGAGGGGGTTATTATTATTATTAAAGGGCAGTGGATTGGGATAGCGTCGCCCAACATACTTTGCGGCATAGAGTTACAACTCTTTATGTTCTGAGTTCAAATCTCACCAAGGTTAACTTGGCCTTTCATCCTTATGGTGTCAATAAAATAAAGCACCAGTAATGCCCTGGGTCGATTTAATCGACTTTTCCCTCCCCACAAAAATTGCTGGCCTTGTACCTATAGTAGAAATCATCATTATTCTTATTAAGGGATTGGCAGTATCGGTAGAGGGTCGGACGCCATGCTTTAACGCATAGAGTTACGGCCCTTGCCATTCTGAGTTCAAATCCTGCCAAGGTTAACTTTGCCTTTCATCCTTTACGCTGTCGATAAAATAAAGTACCAGTAATACACTGGGTAATTGCTGGCCTTGTGCCAAAAAAAAGTAAAAACAAATATTGTTATTATAGTGTTGTTGCTGCAGTAACAGTGTTGGGGTTGAGTGGTGACTATATTACACATTCCAGAGTGTGATGGTGGTGGTGGTGGTGGTGGTGGTAATAATACATGTGGTGTGGTGACGACATTACAGACAATGGAGTGGTGTAGTATGGTGATGGTGGTGTGGTGTAGTGATGGTTATACATGTGGGGGCTAACAACATGTAGCTGATGGCTACATAACACACTTTGCAATGTTGTATGGTTGTGGTGTAGTGGTAGCTATAGAATCAGTGGTAGTAGTGTTAGTAGTAGTGGTAGTGATGGTTGTGTCAGATGTAGCTATAGCACCAGTGTTAGTAGTAGTAGTAGTAGTAGTAGTAGTGTCATTACTCTACAACAGCTGTAACAATGACTGTCACCAATCATTTGACAGGGGAGGAACAATAAAACACAGAAATACACATGCATACATATATATACATACACAAATATACGTGTGTGTGTGTGTGTGTGTGTGTGTGTGTGTGTGTGTGTGTATATATATATATATATATAATATAAGATCAAAAGATGGTTAAAGGAGTTCCATCCTTTAACCATCTTTTGATCTTATATTATGCATACTCCAGTCCCACAAACTGTAGAGTGCTTCTTATCCGATATCTGCATTGCTTTATTGTACTACAATAAAACTCACCTCCTACATTATATATATATATATATATATATACAAATAAACAGTTGGAATACAACAGGTTCAACCTCAACACACCCACCATCCACCCCACAAAAACGGAGGGAAGACCCCCAGGGAGTTTCAAGTATGACATTTCCATATTTTCTCCTCTTCTGAAAATAAATCTGTCTTTTTAAAAATATAATAAATTTAATAAAATAACTACTAAAGTTGCTATTTTAAAATTTATTTTCTAAAGTCAAAGATTGTTAAAAGAAAAAGAAATAAAATAAAAAGGGGGTATTCTATTGCTTGTGTTCTTCCACTAACAGAATGGATTAGATATTGAATATGTTGTAGAAAGGTCACAGAAACGGCGCCGGGATCAGATAGTTTGTTTTTAATATTTAAGTCTGGAAGAAACTAAATCTTTCTATAGAGAGAGAGAGAAAGAAGAGAAAAAGTTAGGGAGGAGAGAGAGAGGAGAAGATGGGGAAGGGAGAGAGAGAGAGAAACAGAGATTGAAACAGAGAGAGACACATACAAAGAAACAGACAGACCGAGAGAGAGATTCAAAAAGACAACAGATCAACCAACAGAGAAAGAGACAGAGAGAGAGACACAGAGACAGAGACGACAGACCAACCAACAGAGAGAGAGATGAGGAGAGAGAGAGAGAGAGAGAGAGAGGCAGACACTCAGAGACGACAGACCGAGACAGAGAATGAAATAGATATCTATACCACGGGGTGGCAGCTACCATTTAGACATTTCTAAGAAATTGCTGCAAAAATTTTGATTTGACACCTTCCATTATTAATTTTTTTTAATACCAAACCGCACATAACTTCCCCTGGTTCTATGATACAAAACTGTTTTATAATGTTATGAAACAAAATCATCCATTTTACAAAGCTTCCTGTTTTACAGTGTTTATATTTATCTAAAAATCTTCCATCATAATTTTATGTAAGAACCTTTGTCAAACACCAACTTAGCTCTTAACATTCTGTACCACATAGAAGCACACTTGCCAGATATTCTTGAAAAGTACTGTATTCTTCCATGTATTGCGAGCATAAATCTGTCTCTAGCTCGAATGCTCATCAGGCCGATGCGTATCCCAGTTTCCATACACAACTCCCTCCTGGACAGGACGCCAGTCCATCGCAGGCTTAAACCCCCAGCTATTTCAGGTACTCATTTTCAGCTGAGTGTGCCTGGAGCAACATGAAATGAAGTGTTTTGCTCAAAAACACACAAACACAACTCAGTCCAGGAACTGAACCCATGACATTTTGATCGCAAGTCCAACACCCTAACCACTAGGTCACACCGACAATGTGAAATGAAGTGTCTTGCTCAAGGACACAATACACCTCGCTGCTTAGTCTGGAGAATCAAATGAAACCATGAGCTTACACAATCATAAACTATTAGGCTGTGCAGCTTTACTCAGCCATGGGTTGAGCTGCAGACTATAAGCCAGTAATCAGATAATTCTAAATTCATGTTCTCTATTGAACATTTATTATTTTGTTTAATGGTTACAGTGACCTCTTTCAACACTTGTCTGTCTTCAAAACAATCACCCTTACTGACCTTATATCTCTGAAAGTGACATCACACAGCAATATTCTATGTTGACAGATGACAGCTCATACCTAGGGTTGGCAAGCAAACTGTTTTAATGGGAGAGGGGGGTGCCACCACCACCTCCCACCCCAACCAATTGGAAATGTTTTTTAAGTTTTGCAAGCCAAGGTGAATAAAAAAAAAAAATGAATCAATGACCACACAAAACAATGGAAATAATTTTTGTTTTTGTTTAATTACTTAAAGCCATTTTAACCCTTTTAATACTAACCTGTCTCTTGTTTTAAAGGATTTTTATTTAACCCTTTAGCATTTAAACCAGCTGTATCTGGCCAGAATTCTCTCACTTCTTTCTGTTCAAACCGGCCATTACTAGCCACTCATACTGATGTTAAGGTATTGTTCTCAAAATAAATGACATCAAAATCTCAGATTCAATATTTTGTGAGATAATTATGTGAAGTAAAGCCTTTACTTTGAAAATACAATAGTAAATATAGAGTAATGTAAATGCTAAAGGGTTCCATGATAAAACCCCCGCTTATTTTAAAATGTTTATATTTAATCATCATCATCAACATTATTTTAAATCTATTTTTTCCATATATGGGTTGTCATGTTAAGAGATAAATCAGGTCAGGTGACCATGTCTTGCTTTTACTGTTTTGTTTTGGGGTTGGTTTCTATGGCTGGATGTCCTTCCTAATGCTAACTATATCACTGATTGGGTGGTTTTTATTATGGGACCAAAATGACCACCATACAGGGGTGGACTGGGTGCTGTTTTATCATGTCACTGGCATGACCAATCTAACAGAGTGGACTGGATGCTTTTTTGCCGTTACCTGCATGACCACCATACTTGGTGGACTGGGTGCATTTTCATTGAGGTACCAACACAACCACCATACAGGGTTGACTGGGAACCTTTGTTGTGGCACCAACATGACCACTTTACAGGATTTCATACAAATGAAAAGAGTTCTAGTCCTATAGAAGATATATATATATACTGTAAATGCATACATATATTTATACATGCACAGATTCATATATATGTAATGTATGTATTGTACATGAATCAACATTGTGGGGGGGGGGGGCAAAGAGTGGGAGTCAGAGAGTGGGAGAGTGACAGAGAAGCAGAAAGAGGGGGAGTAGACAAAGAAACAGATTGACAGGTAAAGAGAGAGACAGATTGACAGGTAAAGAGAGAGACAGATAGAGAGGTAGAGAGAGAGAGAGAGATAGACAGGTAGAAAGAGAGAGAGAGATAGACAGGTAGAAAGAGACAGACAGACAGAGACAAGTAGAGAGAAAGACAGACAGGGAGAGAGTGAAGCAGAGCTGGAGATACACCTACCCACACAGGTAGACACCAAGCAGAGGGGAGCAGGGGATGTCAGCAATATATACATCTCAGGTGAACAGCTTTGAAGTAACTTTTACTATGTCAAGTACAACAACAACAACAACAACAGTAATAAACAACAAGACCAACCTGGTTGGTTTAGTTAGCCTTCAGATGACTCATCGTCTCTAGCACTGTTGTCATTCACGTCTCTTTTCTAACATCAAACAATTCTATTTCCCTACCTAAACCATTTATTTAAGCCAGAGGTACTGAAACTTTTGGGGGCCACCGCCGCGTAATACCCTCAGCCCCATCACCACCACCACCACCCCTATTTCCAGAGCGACCTTCCTCCATGCAAATTGTAAATAATATATAATAAATAAAATCGTTAATCTATATATAATAAACAATATAATATAAATAGACTATGTATAAATAAATAAATATATATTTTTGATTTTATTATATTTATATATAATATGTATCATTTGATATACTATTATATCATCTCTACCGACCCCTGGAACCTTCTCAACCTCACTTTGAGAACCTCCGACTTAAGCCTTTGGCAAACGACACCAACCGCCAACGACAACAGACACGGTTTTGTTTGTTTAAAATAAATATTTAAACTGAGAAAAAAAAATGAAATGAATAAAAAATCATAAAGAGAAGACACAGAACTGCAAAAATATTACAAAACTATTTTGAAGTGGAGTGAGTGGCCGTGAGGTTAAGAGGTGTTGCTGAAAATTAAAATGAAATGGAAAATGAAATTTATAGCTCATGTCTACAGGGTTGCATCTCATAGGTTTCTTGAGTGTTTTAATAATAGGGAGCCCAGTCCTATCATGTTTTTGTTACAGTTCCAGACCTGCCAACCTCTAAAGGCCCCAAATGGGAGTACCATGAAATAAATGCCCCAAAACGGGGAGAAATGAGGCAAAATGGGGAGATTTTACATAATGAAAGCTGTACCCATTTTCACAAGAGAAGAGATCTCTCACCTCAAAGTGGGTGAAAGATCTCCCCATGAGACAGGGAGAGTTGACAGGTCTGCAGCTGAGACCTCTCCCCATCAGACAGGGAGAGTTGACAGGTCTGCAGCTGAGACCTCTCCCCATGAGACAGGGAGAGTTGACAGGTCTGCAGCTGACACCTAAGTAGATTTAGTTGGTCTCTTCTAAGATTACATTTTATAGGAGGTTCCTCAGGCACTTTAATGATATGGGACTCAGTCGTATCATGTTACAGCTCACACCTAAGTAAATTTAGCTGGTCTCTCATAGGTTTCTCATGTGTTTTAATAAGGGGCCCAGTCCTACCATGTTGGTGTTATACCAGACCAATTTCCCTACAAATCTTATCCTTATCTTCTGACAAATAATCTTATCCTTATCTTCTGACATATTTTAGGACATTTTTATAGACAATTTTCCATATCTGAAGGTGTACGAAACGAAGGGGTAAGAGAGCAGTGACATCCAGTGCTCCTCTTTGTAAATGAGGGGCGGGGTGGAGGGCTCATCGTCTTAATGCATGCACCCAAAACGTAATTCTCAGGGAGATTCAGCATGACAAGAAGTAAAAACACCAGAAAATATAAGGGACCAAAAATGTCAAATAATTCCATTATCTGGCAAGAATATATGAGAGTGAGGACAAGCCCCCCCCCCCCCCCCAAAAAAAAACCCACATACCCCAAACTGGGTATAATGTATTATGTGCCAATGTCAAAGATCTGCAGAGTGGGGTGGTGCATATGGAAACTTTTCACAAAGGAGGGGTGGAGAGGAGGAAACGATACAAGGATGTCATGTAAAACTGGTGTGAAGGTGAGAGAAATGATTTGACAGCAGACTACAATAGGAGTGATTGGGTTGACAGCTGTGATGGTGGTGTGGAATAGGAGTGGTGGTGGTGGTGATGGTGTGGAATGGTGGTGGTGGTGTGGTGTGGAATGGTGGTGGTGGTAGAATGGTGGCAATGGTAATAGTAGTAGTAGAATGGTCGTAGTGGTGGTGGTAAAGGAAGAGAAAGTGATGAGTTTGGTGGTGGTGGTGGTGGTGGCTGCAATAATTGATTGGGGGTGGTGGTGGTGGTGGTAGTAGTGGTAGTGGTAGTGGTGTCTTTTGTTGAGATCATTTAACCCAAAGTAAACCCCTATTAAATAGATCGATGATCAACAGTCTCAGAAAGCTGTCTTTGTCCCTGACAACAGTCTAAGAAACCTCCCTTTATCCCTTACAACAGTCTCAGAAAGCTGTCTTTAAACCTGTCTCAGAAGCCATGAAAAGTGTCACCAGCACTACCCTTCATTCTCTGATTAAAAAGTTAAAAAAACAATTTTAATTTTTAAACGGCTGAGTATTCCACAGACATATATTATTGACTTATAATTTCCTAAGTCATATATGCTTGAAAAAGTGTGTGACAAGGTTGTACCTATGAATGAGCTATCATGCAGTTTCCATCTACCTAATTTTATCCACAAGACTTTGGTACATTTAATCATGACACCAACACTGGAAAGCATTTCAACATTGTGAAAGTATGTGGCTTAGTGGTTAGAGAATTGAATTCACAATCATGAGTTTGCAAATTCGATTCCCAGGAGTTGTAACCAGTAGATAGTATCAGCAATGGAAAGACCAATGGAAACATAGTTTCTTTGATCCAATTTGACAAGCTCCACCCTATTCAGTAAGCAAATGAAATCTGGGATCTTGTCAGTCATTTTGAAAAAAAAAAATTATGATGATGAAAGCTGATGTTTTGGGAATATAACAAAAGTTCTTACATAAAAGTTATGATGGAATGTTTTTAGATAAATATAAACACTTTAAAACAGGAAGCCTTTAACCCTTTACCATTTATACTACTCTTATATTTACTATTATAGTTTCGTGTTAAAGGCTTTACTTCACATAATATCAAATCTATGAGAGTTTTGATATTTATTTTAAGAATACCTTAACATCAGTATGAGTGGCCAATTATGGCCAGTTTGAACAGAAAGAGGTGAGAGAGTTCTGACCAGGTATGGCTAAAAGGTTAAAATAAATGCTAAAAGGTTAAAATAGGAAGCCTTCAAAAATATGGATGGTTTTGTTTCATGAAACTAGTCAGTTTTGACTAGGTTATTATCAAAATGGTTAAAGTAAACAAGCTTTGTATTATAGAACCAGGAGAGGTTTCTGGCAATTTTTACACCAAAAGGGTTACATGACTTGACAATTATTTATATTTTTTTTACCTCTAAAACCTTTTTAAGACCAATTAAGTTTGGCATTGCCTTAACATTGGGTAATCTGGTGAGATAATGAGATAGGATGTTGACAACACTAACTGATAGCCGCTTAATTAGGACATGATAAACAAGGTGTTTTAATCATTATCACAATTACTTACACTTCAAAATTACTTCTTTTTCCTTCTCCTCCTCCCTATCTGTTTTCTGCTCTCTTTACTTTACTTTCGTTTAGCTCTTCTCCATTATAACACTTCCTTTTCCCCCACCCTTTCTCTTTCTCTCTCTACAGTTTTTATTCAATCCTTAGTCATCACCTCAACTGTCTGTCTGTCTATCTATCAGTTCCTAACCAAATCTCATTACTCAAGGTGTACAGAGTATTTTCAAGTCTCTTTTTTTGCCTCTCACTCTCTCTCTCTCTCTCACCCTACTCCTTGCTATCTCTAGCTCTCCCTCTCCAATTCTCACATTACCTCAAAGGTGTAGAAAATATTCTCAATTCTCTCTCTCTCATATATATATATATATATATATATATATACACACACACACTTCAACAGCATTCTAATAAATATTGCCTGTACAAGTAATGAAAGTGTATATACATTTTTTTTTTGGTGGGGGGGGACACTGTGTGTGTGTATAGAGAGAGAGAGAGAGTTCCTCTCCAAATCTCACATTACCTCAAAGGTGTAGAGAATATTCTCAGCTCTTTTGTTTCCCAACACCAAACATTGTCGCTGTTCCATTTTCTACTGACATCACTTCCTCTAAAGCTTGCCTAGCTACAACTAAATTTTCTATCTATCAAAATCTTCAAATCATCATCATCATCATCATCATCCCTATCATTGTTTCACCTCCATTTTTCAATGCTGGCATGGGTTGGATGGGTTCTCATCGTTTGAGAGGACCACTTCACGCTCATGTTTAATTTTTAGCATGGGGCTACTATAACTGGACGCCCTTCCTAATGCCAACTACCTTACAGTGTGTACTGGGTGTGTTTTCTCATGGCACCAGCACTACCACTTTACAGTGTGTACTAGGTGCATTTTATCATGGGACCAGCACTACCACTTTACAGTGTGTACTGGGTGTGTTTTCTCATGGCACCAGCACTACCACTTTACAGTGTGTACTAGGTGCATTTTATCATGGGACCAGCACTACCACTTTACAGTGTGTACTGGGTGTGTTTTCTCATGGCATCAGCACTACCACTTTACAGTGTGTACTAGGTGCATTTTATCATGGGACCAGCACTAACACTTTACAGAGTGTACTGTGTGTGTTTGATAATCATACACAGGTATATATGGTATCTCAGCATTTTAACTATGCTCAGTACATTATTTCTCTGGTCAGAGTGGATGTTTGGATAAATCTCGAGTAAAATGGAAGATGAAAATTACAAATACATATAATGGGTTCATAGAAAAGTGTGCAGCTTATACACAAGTCCATTCAGTATTTCAGTTCTTACCATCCTGTAATAATTTAGCAGAAAATATCCCAACACCCAGTCCACTCTGTAAGATAGTCATGCTGGTTCCACAACAAAAAAAAGCACCCAATCCATCTTGTAAGGTAGTTAGTTGTACAGATGCCACAACAAAAAGAATCACCCAGTTCACCCCATAAGGTGGTTGTGCTGGTGCCACAACAAAAAACCTTCAGTCCACTTTGTAAGGTGGTAATGCTGTGCCACAAAATGCCCCCCCCCCCCCCCCCCCTCCCCCCAAGTACATACTGTAATGTGGTTGGCACTAGGAAAGGCATCCAACCATATAAACCTAAACCGGATCATATGAGCAAGATGTGGTCACCTGACTTGTTTGGCTTCATAATGTGACAGCCTGTCTAATCCATGCAAACATGGAAAATAGATATTAAATGGTGATGATGATGAGAGTAAATGTAATGTAGTCATAGTATATCTTGCTAATGTCGTTTCCTGTGGTATAGGACATTAAGAGTTAATGATTCTGGGTATTTCAGTTCACTTATTAGGGGTGGATGTTTGGATAAATTAGAGTTTAAAAAGGTATATATAAAAAAAAAATAACCACAAAGTGTTTGCAGAAAAATAAGGTGCAACTTACAGGTATTTTAATGATGCTGGAGCCATCAGTTCGGTGGTTAGGGGTGGGTGTTTGAACAAAGTAGAGGCAGGGAATAGAATGCATGATAAAATAAATTTAAAAAACTAAGTGTTTGTAGAAAAAAGGTGCAATGTATGCACATGTATATATGATATCTAAGCATTTTAATGAGGTTGGGTACACTAGTTTGTTAATAAAGGTGGATGTTGGAATAAATTAGAGATTGGTAGAATGTTCGATAGATATTTATGTAAAAAAAAAATAAACCTATACACATATATAAATAGAGTGGAAATGTATTTAGCTCCAATTTTCCAAGATAATAAAGATTACACACCACTAATATTATAAAGATAGCAGACTTGACAAAATCTTTCTCTTGTTTAGGAAACACCTTATGGACAATGTGTTCTGGAAAGGCTTAAAGCATTAAAATAAAGTCTTTTATTATTATATATTTTCTTTCTGTATTGTTCAGCAATAAACCTAAATCATGAGTCAACAAAGAAAGAACATAATGATTATTAGTATTATTATTGTACCTGTTGACCTGTGCTGTCAATAATATTCCCTGATTTAGGCTCAAGGCCAACAATTTTGGTCGGAGGGGAAAGTCGATTAAATCGACCCCAGTACTTACCGGTACTTAATTTTATCGACTCCCGTAAGGACGAAAGGCAAAGTTAACCTTGGCGGGATTTGTGCTGTCAATAATGATGGAAATAGTGTCAAATATATTTTAATTTTGGGAGTGCAGAATTGGTATGCCATATAAACCAGGATTACCAGATATACGAACGATCATACAAACAAGGAAATTTGTGTTTTGATAAATTGATGGTTTACATAAGAATAACCCTATAGTTTATGTTGATTACTGGCATACGGAAGTGATTAAAGATAGGCACAATATGTTTGATCTCGCATTCATTGACGTTATTTCACCAGAAAACAAACAAGCTGCTACCTGCAACCTCAGATATTCAAGACATATTGGAGGGTCCTTGCTGTTCTCAGTAGGCATGTCTTTTGAAATGTTCCAAAAAATAGGACTAGGCTAATATTCTTTAGCCAGCCTTGAAAACTCTTCGATAGTACCTAGTGCTCCTTTGACAATCAGAATGACCTTGATCTCATGACAGATCCAAATCCTTTTTGGTTCCCACTTTAGATCCTGGTACCGGTTAATTTTCTCCTTTTCCTTTTCTTGCATTCTTGTGTCAAAGGGTTAAGCTACATCTATAATCAAGGAAGGTATTTTTTCCGTGTTAACAACCACCAGGTCAGGCCTATTGTGTTCTAATTCTTTGTCTGTATCCTGAAATCTCCCACCAACTTCACCCGATCCTTTTCTATCATTTACTCTGCTTTATGCACATACCACTTCTCAGAGTGGGGTGAATTATTCAGTTTGCATAAATGCCAATGGATCACTTTTCCTATGATATCATGCCTCCGTATTATTATTATTATTGAGGGTCGGACGCCATGCTTTGCAGCAAAGAGTTACGGCCCTTTATGGTCTGAGTTCAAATCCCGCCGAGGTTAACTTTGCCTTTCATCCTTACTGGGTCGATAAAATAAAGTACCAGTAATGCACTGGGTAATTGCTGGCCTTGTGCCAAAAGTAGAAACAATCATTATTATTATTATTAATCTCAATAATCAACTCTTGGTCTGTTCATATTGGAAAATAAAAAAAAATATATTCAAGTCAGTCATAACAAGAAAATTATTGCAAAATATAAAGATAACCACAAATCACGTAAATTTAAAGATCATTGTATATGTGTGTGAGAGAAAGAGTGTGTGTGTTTGTGTGCTTGCTTGTGTGCATGGGGAGAGGGAAGTGCATATATGCAAATGTGTGCATGTTTGTATATGCATCTGTGCATGCATATTTGTCTGAGTATGTTTGTATACGACCATGCATGTTTGTGCGTGTGTATATATGAACATGCACATGTGTGTATATGAACATGCACGTTTGTGTATATGAACATGCACGTTTGTGTATATGAACATGTACATGTGTATATGAACATGCATGTTTGTTTGTATATGAACATGCACATTTGTGTGTATATGAACATGCAC
>OZ024749.1:42215023-42225377 GCA_964016885.1 Eledone cirrhosa
CATTTTATAGAGTTACTACACAACACATTGCATGGTAGTGACACACTATACTATACCATACTTATTTAACACATTGCATAGTGTTACTACACTATTACTACACATAAACATTGCCCACTGGTACACCACACCATTACATTGAATTACATTGTATATACCATACCTTATAAACAACAGCTACAGCCAGAAAGAAAAACCGATTTCCTCAGCTAGGTAGACGACGACGACACAGGAAGCCGTATATAATATAATATAGTTGCTCAGGTGTTAACGTGACTGAGGATGTGATGGGGGTGAGGTTGGGATGGGCTGGGAGGGGAGGGGGTGAGGATGGGAGGGGGTGTAAGATAGCGGGGATTTGAAATAAGGTTATATATAACAATGATGCCTATACTAAAAAACAGACTTTAATGTAGGACTTTATTTAATAAAAGAAGAAGCAATTTGTTAAGTCTTGTCAGGTAAGATGTCAGATCGGATGGTGGGGGTGAGGGTGGGATGAGGTGGTACAGCGGAATCTGTGACACGAAGAACAGCAACAACAACAATAATAATGTTTCTACTTTTGGCACAAGGCCAGAATTACCCCAGTGCATTACTGGTACTTTATTTTATCGACTCTGTAAGGATGAAAGGCAAAGTTAACCTAGGCGGATTTGAACTCAGAAAGTAAAGGGCCATAACTTTGTACTGCAAAGCATGGTGTCTGATACTACCGATACTGCCTAATAATAATAATAATGGTTTCTGATTTAGGCACAAGGCCAGCAAATTTTTTTTTTTTGGGGGGGGGGGGAGTTAAAGTCGATTAAATCTACCACAGTGCATTACTGGTACTTTATTTATCGACCTCGTAAGGATGAAAGGCAAAGTTAACCTCGGCGGTTTCTAATTTAGGCACAAGATATGAAATCTGGGTGGGGGGGGGGCGTTGGATTAGATGGGGGAAAGGGGGCGGGGAATCTGTGACATGAAAAACAATTATAACGGTTTCTAATTGAAAACACAGGGCCAGCAATCTGTAGTAGGTGGGAGGGTATAAAAAAAAAAAAAAAAAAAATCAATTGTATCGACTCCCTCACCACCACCCCACCAGTATTCGACTGCTACTTTATTTTATCGACCTCGGAAGGATGAAAGGCAAAGTTGACCTCGGCGGGATTTGAACTCCAAAATCCGTAGCTGGCTGGAAGTAGCACCATAAAGCATTTTGTCTACCGCTCTAACGATACTCCCAAATACTACGCCTTCACGAAATATAGTGATGACACAAGATCATATTGAACACATCGATTGAAGGACAGAAGAAAGACAAAGAGAAATGTTGACATCGACTCAGTATATTACTGGTATTTATGTATTTATTCTATCGCCGGAAGGATATGAAAAATTTAATATCGGCGAGGTTTTGACATATTACACAAAACAATTTGAAAAAGAAAAACCTTTGTTTGGAGGCATCATTGTATTATTTCCTGTTTTAAGCTTTGATAACACACACAACAGTTTTCCAAGAGATGGTAACATGAATGGACCTGTTATTTTATCTAAAAACATTTTTTTCCGATTCCGCCCCGTCCGTCCCTTCAATATTTCTAATTTCTCATTTTTTCTTCTGATGAAGGACTAGCGTCCGAAGCGTTAAGGCCCTCTTCCTGCTATTTCAAGCGTTAACCTAATATATCCCTTCCATATACTGTACCGATTGTGTTGTTATTTCTGTTTACCTTTTACATACATACATACATACATATGTGTGTGTGTGTGTGTGTGTGTGTGTGTATGTATGTATGTGTGTACGTGTGTCCTGGGTTCAATTGGGGTTAACCACAGCAAGTAAGGTACTCAATACATAGAGTATAAATTTCTACAGGACTAGAACTGTTTCATTGGTAGGAAATCATCGGGAAAGCCGACTGTCAATGTGACTTAGTAGTATTTATACATTTTCTGGTGGTAGGGGAAGGTGGTGATTAGGATGGGTGGAGGTCATTGGCTCATTATGTGTGTGTGTGTGTGTGTGTGTGTGTGTGTGTGTGTGTGTGTGTGTGTGTGTGTGTGTGTTATACTGTTTAAAATACCGTATTTAAAAATACACGTATATATATATATATATATAGGGTGTCTCCAAAAAATGTATACACGCTTCAATATTCTAATAAAAGTGTGTACACATTTTGGGGGACATCCTGTATGCGTGTGTGCGTGTGTAACGAAATGGCAAGTCTAAGGGGTCAGTTTGTTGCCCTTAGTCCCACAATAGCCTGGTCCTAGGGTTGTCAAATTTAAGAGGTCTAACCATGCACTACTACCACCACCATTACCACTACTACTGACTTGACCAACTGCGATCAGTTAAAGAAACTGCTTCAGTAGTGATTCAATGTTAATTAAGATATTAGGGGTCAGACAGGTTTAGGAAACTCTGAATGAGCCCCCCCCCCTTCCACTAATTCTTTTGAAAACCCTTTCATGGGTTGTCTGTGATCTTGGACAGATTATGGATGACAGGATGGAGGCGAGAACAAAGAGAGTGGGAAGAAGGGTAGAGTTTATTGTTTGTCTAGTGGTGGTGAGGTTTTTAATAAATAAAGTGTTGAGAAAGAATTATTGCCGTTATGTCCTTCCATACAAGATTCCCAGTTTCGTGTTGTTTGCTGTTATTTTTCCAATGAGGATAAAACTGTTCAATAAAATCCTAAGGAACAATAACAATAACAACAAGAAGGATCACCAACTATTACTACAACTGTTATAGAGGAAAGCAGGACAACAACAACAACAACAAGAACGATGACAACAACAACTACAACAGCAAGAACTGTAATCTTTAATTCTCAGTGAGTAATGTAATATGGAGGGGTGTAAGGTGGGTGGAGTGGAGTAAGGTGGAGTGAAGTGGGGTGGAGGAACGGAAAGGAAGAGGTGAAAGTGGGAGGGGGGTGAAATCACGTTTGAAGTTGTCTGAATGATTTTTTTACGGGGGAGAGAAGGGGGTGCGGTGGCAGGAGAAAGACGAAGAGAAGGAAGATGAAGAAGAATGGAAGTAAAGAAACGAATGAGGGTAGAAAGGGTTAAAAGGAGTGTGTGGTGGGGTGGAGGTGATTGTCGATGAGTCACGCTATGATGGTGGTGGTGGTTGTGATGGAGAAACAATTGAAGTAAAGATCGACACTTTGGCTGGCTTGATTGTCAAATTTGCCTTGTCTGGCTGTCTGTCGCCTGTAAGTCTGTCTGTCTGTTTGGGGTAAGATTTTCTACTAAAGCAGTGGTTCTTACTTAGCCCCCTTTTAGTCTATAACACCACGTCCCCTAATACAACTACTGCGACACCTAAAAAAAAAAAAAAAAAAAAAAAAAATTGATGCTTCCCATCACCATCATACCTCAAAAAATGAATAATCCCTACCACCTTTACGATACCTCAAAAAAAATTATGCCCCCTCCACCATTATGACACCCCAAAAAATGTATGCTTCACCACCACCACCACCGCGACACCCCTAAAAATGAATGTCCCACACACCACCGCCACGACAACTAAAGAAATATTTCATTCTCCCCCTTCCTCCGTTACCTCAATATAAAAATGTTTGATATGTTAAAAAGATATAATTTGAAATTTAGAAGGAAAAAAAAAATAGTTTCTCCCCCTTCTTACCTCCCTCCTGTGTGGGGACGTGCAACCCTATGTTTAGAATCACTGGACTAATAGTGAACTAGGTCGTACTAGGACGAGTGGGGATCTAGGTATGACTGGTATAATTCAATACAGAGAGAGAGAGAAAAAAAAACAATCTATATATATATATATATATATATATATATATACACACACACAGGGTGTCCCTAAAAAATGTAGACATTCATTAAAATGCTGTTGAAGTGTGTATACAGTTTTTGGGACACTATATATAAGAACTGACACAGTTCTACAGTGGAATAGATGTTGAGAAAGCTAAGAACCTCTATAACGACAACAATAACAACAGTAATGATGAAGAACAGTGAACGAGTCAAGGTGTAAATTAGGCTCTCTGCGTAATTGTCCAGCCTGCTAGAAATAACAGCCAAATGTCCCTGAAATGACATGCACCCCCCACCCCCCACCCACACACACACACTTATTGTCTTGGAGAAGAACAAAAGACAGACTAAATAATGTGTCGTACATATAGACTTTATATGCAATACTCGAAAAAAAAAAAAAGAATAGGTGTGTGTCATGGCTGGAACGTCCTTGATCGCAGGTCTGCTCAATCAGGCCTGACCTGTGGTTATAATAACACTAACAACGACGAGTGATCAACTCCCAACACCTGACTAAGCTGGCTGCTTGTATTTTCTTTCACTTTCTCTTCAGAAAAGCCAGCAACAACAATCCATGCAGTTTCCTGTCATATAATAAATACGGGACCATGTGCAAAACTTAAATGTTTGTTCATCATCATCATCACAAAGGCATTGTATTGGCAGAATCGTTAGAGCGTCGGGCAAAATGTTTGTGGTATTTAATTACCGAACGGATGGTATTTAATTACACGAACAAAAACAAGACAGGTTTCTATAAGGTTGTTGTTCGACCAGCTAGAAATAGCAGCCAAATCATAGACTACCGTCTTGAATTAAGGACACACATAGCACAGTCTAGTTACATGGTAAAGAAGCGGGATAGTTAAGGTCCACAGGTCTGTTGGATAGGAGCCAAATTGAGACTAAACAACGAGAAAGGACATTTTTTTAATGTAGTCCTTGATACCCACATAAAGAAGAGAAAGAGATGGTCACATTTGAAACGCATTTGATTACGATTGACCCGCTAATTACTATATATATATATATATGTATATGTATTCGTGTGTAAGTTGCACTGGTAGATAAGTCACACCTCCATTTTACATACGACATTTACAATGTACCGCATATTTTGAATCGAGGTTTTGCAGGTCCAATAGATAAGTCACATGCTGGATTTTCACGTCGGATTTCTAAGTAAAAGTGCGATCTACACACGAATATATATATATATATTACACACGCAACCAAAATGAAGCAAAATGGTTATAGCTAAAGGAAACTAAGCCCGGTCACGAACTAGTGATGGTTATAGTAGTAGCTATTTGGGACTACATTATCAAATAGGTGTGTCCTCTATAATTTGAGGAGATTTAGCTGCTATTTCTAGTCTAATGAGCTTGCGACCACGTACAGACGGCCCCCACCTCGTTTCCCTCGTTAACTGTATAAATAGTAGTAGTAGATATCTAGGGCTACATTATCAGATAGATGTGTCCTCTATAATTTGAGGGAGATTTGACTGCTATTTCTAACATGGTGAACGTGCGACTACGTACATACCCCCACACCACCCCTCGTTAACTGTGGTGATGGTGGTGGTAGTAGCAGTAGTATTCGTAGTAGCAGGAAAACCCCAGTTATTCAACAACAATGAGGAAGTTCACAGCTTCCTACTAAAACATCAATAACAAAATAAATACAAAGAATTTACTTTAACAAGATAAAGCAAGAGAAATCATTGCTCGACTCCCGAACAGGGTAGTGAGTTGTCATTGGGCAAGATACTTTATTTTACGTTGCTCCAGTCCGTCCACTCAGCTGGTAAAAATGAGTCAAAAGGCCAAAGTTAGCACACACTGTCACGCTGAATCTCCCTGAGAACTAAATTAAGTGTACACGTGTCTGTGGAATGCTCACCCACTTGCACGTTAATTTTATGAGCAGACTGTTTCGTTGTTCGAACCACTGGAACGCTCGTCGTCAGAACCGACGAAGGTCCAATAAAAATTCTTTCGTTGCCACATATTTCTGATGAAAGACTTGGCATTATGATTTTCAAATAATCGAAAATTTATAGGGATTTAGTAATAGACATGACTTTCATTATTAAATTGATGTTTGGAACATAACTTGACTAAGGTTCTTGCATAAAATTATGACAGGTGCTTTTTAGATTAATATAAACACCTTAAAATAAAGTTGTTTTTATAATCATAGAACCAGGGACGGTTTGGTATAAAAAATATTAACCGGTTTCAGACGGTTTGGTATCAAAAATATTAATAACCGGTTTTAGATAGTTTGATATCAAAAAGGTTAATAAACTCACTCACACACACCTAGTTCCCTAAACGACCTCACGGGAAAATACAGGTAAGAGGAAGACCTAGACACGTTCATTGTTCATATATACAAACTACCAAAGCAGTCTCCCTCTCGACTGAACAACAGACCTTTCTCCAGTGACATTATCACATCTAATTAAACCAGGCCATCTAATCAACTGTCAACCACTGCTACCTTCTTCAAGAAACTACTGTTAAACTATCAAACGACAGCTTTAACACCTTTTGGACTTATTCTCTCTCTCAACTGCTCTGTCGTTGAACCTGTAGCCTTCTTGGTCCTCGTACAACCTCCCATATCACTGCTATCGGGGTATATATATATATATATATATATATATATATATATATAATTTATTTGTGTTCCAGCCGAGGGGCTGAGGCCATGCTACATTTATTTATACATGATGTTCCCCCAAAAATGTATACACAAAGGCTGTGCATTCTTGCATTCTAATAAATATTGCCTGTACAGGTGATAAAAGTTTGTGTAGATGTTGGGGGACACCCTGTATATATATATATATGATTATTTCTAGGGTGTTTAATCCTTAAAGTGGTGTAAATTCCACAAAGGTAATAGCGGAAGAAATTGTAACTCAGGTTTCAAATGTTGAAATCTAGGAAGATGTCCACTTTTATTTAGTGTTGGCAGACGACAATGAGCTGGGTGTGTCTCCCTATAGCTTTCCATTTTTTCTCTTCTTTGTCAACATTAACACCTCTCTCTCTCTCTCTCTCTCTGCCACTCCATTCAGTATAATTCCTCCTCCTTTAACCCATGTTTAATTTTCTTTCTCTCTTCCTTCTCAGACTCTTCTAGGTTGTCCAGCCTGACAGACGGACCAACCAAAGGATCAACATATATTTGATATTAGAAAAATTAGAAGACTTAATCCAAACTGAACTTTCCCATAGTTGCTACTTTTGAGTTTGTGTCCTCCACGACAAAAAGTAAAAAACTCTACTATATGTATTGAGCACTTTTCCTCCTGTTTGGAAACTCAAACACACATACACATAAATGTGTGTATAATATATACAAACATAAAACGGGATGGGTGACTATTTTCCTGTTTAATACATCTATTCACAAGCTTAGCTCATTAACAAATTAATTAATATATGATGATGATGATAGTAGTGGTGGTGGCGGCAATGTGCTTCGCCTTAAGAACATGTGTGTAAACATACACGTGTGCGTGTATCAAATTTACCGAGTTAAACGGTGTCGAAGTAGACAAGTGTCTCTTCACAATAATTTCCGCTATTAATTATGTCCGAGAGAAGCTGTCGTGTATAAGTATATGTTGAGAAACTATCGATGTATATTTTATATGTATCGATTAAACCTATATATATATATATATATATATACACAACAGAACAGTGATTACACACCCACGTAAAGACGTATGTATACAAACAGAGAAGTAAATATACATACATACACACACACATAATATATGTGTGTGTGTGACTGGAATTTTGTTTTTAGCTTGATAACTCTTGTGAGCAGATTGATGCTGGAGTCAGGTCGATAACACAAATAAGGACCTTGAACCAATCATCTGCGAAACGTACGTAACTGGTCGATAACCAATAAAAACATTCATGTGAAACTTCGTTTTGTTATACTTAATTTACAAACTCTGCCTTAGTATTGAGTGCTAGTTATTTGGTAGCACCTCCAGTAAGCCACAAAGTTACAGAAATGATTGAACTATATATATATATATATAAGACGCTGTGACCCCGGATGGACCAACAGCATCGTTGGTAGGGGTCGAAACTGCTCCAGGTCCATCTCAACGGCCGATGACAATGGAGTTTTGTCCGTTTGTATATATATATATATTTTTGTTTCCGTTCATTGTCTTGTCCTTCGTTCATTTTCTTATGTTTATATATATATATATATGAAGTATTTCCGTAGGAAAGGAAAAGAGAGTGCTCTATGTAGGCTACAGAGCTTTTTAGTTATGTATTAAACAACATAAGATGAAATAATTATCTTATGTTGTTTATTACATAACTATATATATATCAGAATGGGAGCGGTAAAATCCGTTAGACCATTACTCACGAGAGTACTCGATACTTGGGGTACTAGACTGGTTTCAACAGCTAGATCCGATCTAGCAGTTGAAACGGCAGGAGCTCAGCCGTTGTGGTCCCGAATTTATCATCATATATATATATATATATATATATATATATACACATACATACATACACACACGTCCGTACGTGCGTGTGAAAATCAGGCAGAGAGTACAAACATTTTTGAATTCATGGTCATGAATTCAAAGCGAAGTGAAGACAAGATAAGAGACATCTAATTTAAAGCTAAGTCAGACGAGACTAGCCATTAGCAAACAGGCCCCCACCAGCAGTAATGATGGTGTGGTGTGGTATACGGTATAAAGCTAAATGTGTTGTTATGAAAACAGTGAGGAAAATGGGTCTTGTTGAATAACCAACTATGAAATGTAAAGACGATCCACTTTACATTAATTACACCTTGCATGAAGCGAGGAGTTTGATGATGGTGATGATGACAGGGGGATGTTTTAGTCATGGAGGGAACCCCCACCCTTTAGTCATAGTTGTTAATTAGCATAACTACAAGTTCTCTATTTTTCTCTCACTTTGTGTGTGTATCTATCTATCTATCTCTTACCTCATGTCTTTCTCTCTATCTATCTTCTCCCTTGACAAGTTCTCTATTTCGCTATCTTCCTCTCCCTTTGTGTATCTATCTATCTATCTATCTCTTACTTCATGCCTATCTCTCTATCTATATATTCTCCCATGTCTCTATCTAACTCTGTCGTTGTGTAGTCGGTCAAGTGATGTGATTGTTTAGACCTGGTAACGCAGACAGACCTCCCACCGCAACCCTCATGATCAAAAGTGTCCCCCTTTATTTTCCAGGCCTGGTGTTTCAGGGATTATATTATACAATGTGTCCTTTTTGTTTTCTTAAAACAGTAGCATGTGATTTGAAGGTAATTCGGCTGCTATTTCCAGCATGCCAAGCGAACAGAAAGATGTTCCCTAGTTAGTTGCAGTCGTAAAATGATATAAACCGGTTTCGATTCGATTCACAGAAAGTAGAAACTACCTTCAGTTAATATCGGCTTGGTTAATGGCTTTCGGGAGAGGCATGAATGCTACAACTCCCATATTTTACACCCCTGTTCTTCTCCGACCCCCACCCCCCATAACGGTCCTACTCGACAAATGTCCACAGTTCTCCGACAGACGAGAATGACGTTATGTGAAGTGACAGCTAGCTACAAGAGGACTTCAGTTCGAAACCGGGTGATGGTGACAATGGTAGTAATAGTAGTAGTACTTACAACCACCACCATCACACCGACTACCAACAGGGAGGCATCTGTGTGGTCCCTCAGATCACACATCCTACCATCTTAAAATAGAACACAGACGATGAAATAGAACCAGTGGTGAATGTTGTGAAAGGAAATGGAATGAGATGGTCGGGCCATGTGTTGAGGAAGGATGAAAATGACTCGGGAACGGGGGGGTGGATACTGATTGAAATAAATGTGGAAGGAAGAAGGCGGCCAAGAAAGACATATCTAAAGATGATGAAATGACAGACATGATGGTCATAGCTAGAACGCTTTTGATCATAGATTTATCAGCTCAACCAAGACTGATCTGGGGCTAAACAACGACAACAAAAACAACAACCTTATAGAAATTATCGTAATTCGAGCGCCGCAAAAGTATGATTAGACTCTCCGGGGTATCGAAACCACGACCCAGTTTTCGATTTCCTTTATGTTGACTTTTATTTTTAATTCTACATACATTGCTAAAATGCTCTCAATGGGGAAATCTTGAACATCACAACATTACACTTCCTCTTCCGTGTTGTCAAAAATCAATTATTAATTATATTAATTATCATAACTTGGAAATTATGAATGACCAGGGAGCAGATCTCGTGACAAAGTTTCAATCCTCACTTAAAGCCAATTTATTTTGGGGTCTAGTGAAACCAACTTCTTTCTGTTTAACAACGATCGTTAACCGTTTCATGTGGGAGTTTCTATACAGTCACTCGACCTGCTAGAAATAGCTACCAAATCACTGTCTTTTTGTTTTGGGTTGTTTTTTGTAATATGAAGACAGTGGCTATGGTTGTCTTGGATAAACACTATGTCTGAATAAAAGAC
>OZ024749.1:42225577-42228077 GCA_964016885.1 Eledone cirrhosa
CTCACTCTCTATCTATGTCTTTGTCTCTTTCCACTCTCTATCTTTATTTCATTCACTCACGGTGTGTATACATTTGTATGTATGCGTGTAATATATATATACTTATTTATAAATATTCATTATATATATATATATGTATATTTATATGCACACCCATGTACATGTGTGTAAACGCTTGTATCTATCTGTCTATACATATATATATATGTATTTATATATATACATATATATATGTATGTGTGTGGGTGCATGTGTATGTGCATGTATGTATGTGTATATGTGGTAACAAAACTATAAGTTTGCTTACCAAAATGGCTGCGGTGGCGGCGCAAATGTCGTTGAAGCCTCGTCTGAAATCTCGTCCACCTCATCTACCCCATTACCATCACTACCTCTAATAAAACCATATTTCAAATTGATAGAGATTCACAAGACGAATAACATAGTTCCAGATAGATGGATATGAATTATTTATATCTGGACTTCTGTCTACCATATAGTTATACACACATGCCGACATAAACTTATTTATATGGTATGTTATATATATATATACCTTTTATACCCACAAATATATCTCTAAGGATTACTTAAGCTAATGAAGTTGATATACACACACTCTCCCTTTTCTTTTCTCTATACAGAGAAAAGTGCTCTCTCTCTCTATATATATATATAGAGAGAGAGAGAGAGGGGGGTCGGCTGAAAAGTTCATAGGCTGACCAATGTACTCTCATGGAATGGCTAAATGAGATTTATTTTTCAACATAGTCCCTGGAAAGAAACGTTGCAGTTATTATTAATAAAAAGGGCTGAAATTAATGCATGCAATATTTCACAGCACTAGCATCGTTCCTTCATAGTTAGCCTATGAACTTTTCAGCTGACCCTTGTGTGTGTGTGTATATATATATTTCCCCATTTTTCAGGGATATTCCACCAATATATGTGATGAATAAATTATAGTATATTTACAATATATTATACTCTATATATATATTCTTCATATATGCAATATGTTATATATATATATGCATCAGGATGTTTGAATTCCCTTACTAAGGTGTTTAATCCAGAATAACCTGTGAAATGGATTATTGTTCCTAACTAAAGAATGAGAAATCAAAGAAGGCAGTAAGAAATAAAGAGGGTTGGGGTACAAACACTGCACCCTTGGCTGGACAGTATATTTCAGCTGCACCTCACAGAAAAGATGGTGAAAATATTGCTGCTGAGAATATCTGGCTATACACACTGCATTAGCCATTCCTTTGCCATGATGCCCTCATCCTTATTTTCCTGAAGGATCAAGACACGAAAGATCTCAATAGTGTCCAACACAAACAGGATATGGTCACTTAGAGGCTGGTGTTTAGACATCTGCTTCTCTCTAGCAGTCTGGGGACCAAGGACACTGGACATCTCAGTGATGACTGACACAAACAGGATATGGTCAGTTAATACCTGGTGTTTGGTCATCTGCCTTCTTGTAGCAGTCTGGGGACTGAGGACACCAGAGGGGTCAGTGGTGGCCAACACAAGCAGGATATGGTCACTCAGTACCTGGTGTTTGGCCATCTTCTGCTCCTCGATAGAGGTCCAGGGAGCAAGGGCATCAGGGGTCTCAATAGTGACCCGTGCAAAAAAGGATGCAGTTGGTCAAGGTCTGGGACTGAGGACACCAGAAGTCTCAATAGTGACCCGTACAGAAAAAGGATTTGGTAGTTAGTCAAAACATTAAATATTCAGGTCACCACCAGTCACTAAATAGACATGTACCCTTCCCCCACATACATACACCTTCACACTACACCATGATAGTCCATGAAGTTTACAAGTGACAAAAGAATGGCTTAAGAATCAAGAACCAGAGCTGTCAACATTTAACATTATTAAGATGACACATCAAGCAATAAATGAATGCTTAATTAATTTCACAGAAAAATATTTTTAAGAAATTGTAATTATATCTAATTTTTAATTTTTTTTTTTTTTTTGGTTAGAATTATTCAAATAATTTAATTGCTGTGATCATCATTATCATCATCATTATCATCAAACCATCGTCATCATCATCATTATCATCATCATCATTGTCATATCATCATCATTATTGTCATCATCATCATCATTATCATCATTATCATCACTCCTACCACCACCATTGCCACTGTTACTGTCATCATCATCACAAGCACAACCACTGCCATCACCACCACCAACACCACTATCATCATCATCATATCCACCTCATTCATCATCATCACCATGGTTATTTGTGTCATTGTTGTCGTGACTACTATCACAGTTGTTGACATCCTCTCATCTCCCCATCATGGTCATTCAATGAGGTCTCTATGTGGTCAGCCGACCTGCTAGAAAGAGCAGCCAAATGTGCCTCCCCTACCTTTCAGCCCTCCAACTACCACCACACACATCTTCTAAACCCCCTACCACCTTCCCTCCACCATGACCCTTACCATCTACTTTCTAACCCCAC
>OZ024749.1:42235577-42298077 GCA_964016885.1 Eledone cirrhosa
TGAAATATGCATGTGTGTGTGCATGTGTGTGGTTATGTGTTTGTGTATGTCTCTGTATATGCATGCATGTATGTATGTGTGTGCATGTCAGGGAGTAAAGCTAGACAACTCTCACTCTATCTATCTGTGCATATATGTATGTATGTATGTATGTATGTATGTATGTATGTATGTATGTATGTATGTATGTATGTATGTAAGTATATATGTAAAAATACGTGTGTATATGTGTATGTATGTGTACATGAGCATTTCAGTTAATAAAGTACGTGATGGCCTCCTTGTCATGGACTCAAATCTCGAATACAAAGCTACTTATTCTTATATTAAATCATACAGCTTATATTCTTTCTTACCAAAATCAAAAATAAATAACTACTACTACCACCACCACTACTCTACTTCTACTACTACTCTACTACTACTACTACTATGAGTAGTATATATATATACAGTGAATTATGAGTAGTATTAGTAGTAGTAGTAGTGGTAGTGGTAGTAGTAGTAGTAGTAGTAGTAGTAGTAGAACGATTTCAGAAGAAGTACCTAGAATATATATACTGTAAACTGATTGCTAAACATTGGATTGGCAGTATCGGTAGAGGGTCGGACACCATGCTTTCCAGCATAGTTACGTCCCTTTACGATCTGAGTTCAAATCCCGCCGAGGTTGACTTTGCCTTTCATCCTTACGGGGTCGATAAAATAAAGTACCAGTAATGCACTGGGTAATTGCTGGCCTTGTGCCTAAAGTAGAAACAATTATATATCTGGCAGATCTCTTCCGAATTTCTTCATCTACTTGTGCTTGATATCACCTCGCAAATGTTTAGTATTCATTTCCTTAGAATACTCAATCAGTTTTTTTTTTCCTGTCTTTTCTATTGATCTCTCAGACAGACCAGGGGCCTACATGTCATTTACATACAGACCCATGAGTGCTACTGAGGGCATTTTATCATAGCACCAACACCTAGAAAGTTGTCATGTCTTTGACACAGCTGAAGAGTCTCTCCAATCATTTGTTTGGCAGGTTTTCTATGGCTGGATGCCCTTTATATATATATATATATATATATACACATCAGAATGGAAGAGTAAAAACAGTTAGACCATTACTCACCAGAGTACTCGATATTTGTGGTAGTAGAGTGGGTAATATGAAATATTTGGGACCCCGATGGCTGAACTCCTGTTGTTTCAAAAGCTAGAACTGTAGGAGCTCAGATGTGGGGGGTCCCAAATTTTTCATATATATATATATACAAGGGCAGTGCCCCAGCATGGTCTCAGCCAGATGGCTGGAACAGATAAAATAGTACATATATATATTGGTCTGCTTGTTATAAACAAACTCAAATATAAAGTAAAAAGCTTTGGACTAGAGACTACTAGCAACAGAAAGTAATACACTTGTTCATCTTTTAATTCTTTAATTCCTGTGCTGTCTACTTGGTTTATTATTTGTACTGTTATAATGTTGTGATGGGATGTAGTAATGGGGTAACACAGTGTGTGTGCACCCCAGCTGGTATGGGCTTATATATGTATGTGTTTATGTGAGTGTGTGTTTTTCTGTGTCAGCATATATATATATATATATATATAAGGAGTTGACGGACCCAGCATATTTATCAATGCCAGTACATGTTCACATGCCAACACTAGAGCAAGAATGAAGTGTTCATTCTACTGACATGGCTATAAAATTGAGGTTTGTTTGAAAATTGCAAACGAATCGAATGTTATTATTAATATTCGAAAAACTGAGATTATATTTATTATATATATATATATATATATATATGTGTGTATATATATGTATATGTATGTATATATATGTATATATCAGTAAAAAATAAACACACTGAATCATATCTACTATTTCATCTGTAGTACAACATTCTAACATTGCCATACTCTCTATCATGTTCACTATCACACCTGTAATACATTACATCACTACACTATCTTATCTTCTATCACACCTGCAATACAACCACATTACATTGCTGCCACACTATTTTATCTTCTTTCTCACCTGTAGTACTACATCGTTACCTTCTCTGTCAAACACAACATTATTAAATCCATGCAATACATTAAATATTCTTCTCATTCCATAATTTTATTTCCATATGGAGGAAATAAAACAAGAACTAATTCCATTTTGTCTTTGATTTCTACCCACACCTTCCACCCACTGTCCATCCAAGTTCAAATGCCAAGCTAACCTTTTAAATACATTTATAAATACAAAAGTTCAACCTTTTGCAAAAGGTACTTTTATTAATCAAGATCTGACAAACATACTCCTTGGATTTTGTCTCCACACCTTTTCTCCTCCTTATTCTTTTTGTTTTGTTTTGCTTAGAAGCTCTGTTTTAATAACAACAGCTACTTTAAAATGAATTAGCAGAGTTGTTAGAACATCGGATAGAAACCTTTGTGGTATTTGTTCCAGCTCTCTAAGTTCAAATCCTGCCGAGGTGAACTTTGCCTCTCATCCTTTTGAGACTGATAAAAAAAAAAGTACCAGTCTAGTATTGGAGGGTTGATTGATCATCTATATCTCTTTCCCACTTCTTCTCTCTCACTTTCTGTCTTTCTCTGGAAGAAATCTGCTGTGTTCAGACCTGGAGAGGGATGGGTTCTGCCAGGTTTAAAAAAACACCCAAGAAGCGCCGTATGTCACTACGGCACCCCTACGACTCCATCAGGAGTTATGGAACCTAAACAAATGTAAAACAAAACCAAAACAAAACTTTAACCCTTTAGCATTTAAACCGGCCATATCCGGCCAGAATTCTCTCACCTTTTTCTGTTCAACCCAGCTGTAACCAGCCACTCATACTTATGTTAAGGTATTGTTATCAAAATAAATAATATCAAAATCTGATACATTTGATATTATGTGCAATAAATATGTGAGATAAAGCCTTTACCATGGAAATATAATAGTAAATATAGAGTAACGTAAATGCTAAAGGGTTATGATAACACAACTGGTTTATGACAATCTGTTCCATAGTAACATATTATGTTAATATCTATTTACTTTAGAACCAAATTTACTTAATAACAAAACTTGATATAATAAAAGATTTGATTTCTGATCTGATGAGATTTTGCCTAGCTTATGATAAGATCTGATCTATAACAAGATCTGATCTATGACAAGATCTGATCTATGACAAGATCTAATTTATAACAAAATATGCTTTATCTTAAGATCTAGTTTATGACAAGCTTGCTTGCATTAACCGTTCAGGAAAATAAGTATGTGCTTAGGACTTCAAACCATTAAGATATTATAATGTGTGGGTCTTTTTCAAGTGCCAGATCTAAAATAAGCAACAACAAAAAAATACAGCCATTACTTGCCATTGAGTATGACTTGGAAGCAATTACCATGGTTCCACAAAGTGTTTTAAGTGTCTATGCAGAATGTGACAACTGGAAGAACCAGCAAGAGACCCAAGGGTAGAATCCAAGCAAGATGGTTGGATAACATCCACAAGCTTGGCTGGTCACACTTGGGAATCCAGCTGGATCGGTTGGAGATGGTTGCTTCTGACAGGACCCGTTGGAAGGAGTGTTTGAAAACTGCCACCATGACCATTTCAGGAATAAGTGGGCGAGGAAGAAGACCATAAAAGGATGGAAAGCAAAGTGAACCAGGGCAGCGGATTGGCAGTATCGGTAGAGAGTCGGACGCCATGCTATGCAAGTATAGAGTTACGCCCTTTTGAGGTTTGAGTTCTAATACCACCGAGGTTAACTTTGCCTTTCATCCTTACGAGGTCGATAAAATAGAGTACCAATAATGCACTGGATAATTGCTGGCCTTGTACCAAAAGTAGAAACAATTATTCGGAAGCCAGGCAATGCATGTGAGATGTAAGTGCGAAGGTAATAAGAACTAGAGAAAATAGGACAAAAGTATGTTTTTGGGAGGTATGTCATTCTGTCGGCTTGCTTTACTGAAGTATAAGGGAATGTTCCCGATGAAGGTGCTTGGCTATTCCAATGCCATAGCCTCTTTGTCGCGGAACTGCCCTGTCTTGACTTGCTTCAAAAATGTTTTGGTTGGATAACATCCATGAGTGAGCTTGGCAGGTTTCGCTTGGGGATCCAACCAGATCAGTTGGAGACGGTTGCTTCTGACAGGACCCGCTGGAAGGAGTGTTTGAAGACTCTGCCCCAACGACCCTCTCATGAATAAGTGGGCGAAGAAGAAGACTTCTTTTATTTGTTCTTTTGCAAACAGCATATAAATGCAAATGTTAATTAATTTAATTGAAATAAAATTTAGGACATTATCTAATGTGTTATCTCCCTTCTAAACCATTTTGTGACCGTATTTCTAAGCAAATACATCTGTTTCAGTTAATTTTTTCTAAATAATCAAGAATTTTAAAGGATTTAATAAAATAACTAATTTCTCCATTATTAAGTTATTGTTTGTAATATAACAAACAGAAATTTTTTAGGTAAAATTTTGAGAACAGGTTTGAATTTATATAAAACACTTCAGAACAGACAGTTTTGTATAATAAAACTAAGGGACAATCTCGGGTTGTTTGGTATTAAAATGGTTGATTAAAGACGGTAAGATATAGATGTGAGGTAGATTTGACTACTACTTTCAGCTGTTCAGGGCTGAAAGTAAAACGATGTGCAGGACAACGGAAGTGGGTGTGCAGGACAACGGAAGTTGTCATTGCGCAAGTATAAACAAAGAAGCGGTTAAACTAAAATAATGACTTCTCCTTTTCTGAGAGGATCATCTTCTTTTTTCTTCTAACTTTTACAGTTTCTCGTCTGTCTTCCTTCCTCCCTAATTTACTGATTACCAAAATATTACAGACATGTCTTCACATTCTGACGGAGGCCGCATTACTTTGGCATTACAAAAACTGTGTCGTTTAGTCACAGCATGCTCCAAAGGTAACTGATCTTCTTACTAACTTGTTTATATAAATATATAATTATATAGATATTTAATGTGTGTGTGTGTATATATTATTAATGTTTAATCGACGTGAGTAGTTTGACGAATCAATCAATTGATTTATTAGTTGATTAATTAACTGATTGCTGTATTAATTATCTGATTACTAAAACTGAAGTGAAACCCAACTTGTGTGTTTGTTTTGATTGTGAGAATTACCCTCGCAGGGTATAAACAATATCTATTGCAACACATCACATCAAAAATCTTGCAAATAAATACAAAAACAAAATGAATATATATATATATTCATTTCGTTTTTGTATTTATTTGCAAGATTTTGTGGTTGACGGTTGAGAGAAAAGAAAACTCAATACTGAAGTAGAGTTACAGACCTGTCAACTCACCCCCGTCCGACGTAGAGATCTCCCACCCACTTTGGTGTGGGTGAAACATTTCTTCTCATGTGAAAATGTGTATAGCTTTCATTATATAAAATCTCCCCATTTTGCCTCATTTCTCCCCGTTTTGGGGCACCTTTGTTTCATGGTACTCCCCGTTTGGGTTTTTAGAGGTTGGCAAGTCTGGAGTTAGACTATCTGTAGGTTTATTTTACATAAACATCGTATACGGCTGTATATACACCCCTATCATATATCCTATCTCTCTCTCTATATATATATATATAAAGTGTTTCCGTAGTAAATGTAAAGGAAAAGAGAGTGCTCTGTGTATGCTACAGAGCTTTTTAGTTATGTAATAAACAACATAAGATAATTATTTCATTTACTAAAGGTTTCACGCAGGCAGACGATCCTGACACAGACGTCTGCCTTTGGTCGTCAGAATGAAAATTTATTAAATTTCATTGGTAAATGAAATAATTATCTTATATTGTTTATTACACACACACACACACACACACATATATATATATATATATATATATATATATAGGTGTATTCCCGATGAACATCGGGAGGTGACCACAGTTAAAAAAGGTACTCAATACGTTCGTAGAGTATACGGACTTTCCTGGTGATTTCTTACGAATGAAACAGTTCTTGTCCTGCAGAAGTTATTTCTATAATATATATATATATATGCAAGTGGAATGAATGCCTCTGCCAGCATGACCCTGAACAACTTTCAGGTCTATACTTGCCAATATATTACTGAAGTGTTTGCCCAACCCATGCTAGGATGGAAATCTAGAAAGAACTCTGACTGATATACCTTTTTCTACTGAACCCTTGCACCCTCAACACCCTCTCAACCCAGGAAAGCTTGGTACAACCCCAAATGATGGACACCACCCAACCACATGCCCCAAGCTCTATATAAATGTCCTCCTTTTACACCACCGAGGCCTGGGTCCACCATGATCATGTACACTAAGTACCCTAGTGCTGGTCTCACTCCAAAAGCACCATACCCTGTAAGGTGGTACTGCTGGAGTCATGTTAAAATGTTCCCAGTACACTCTAAAGTGGCTGACATTAGGAAGGGTATCCAGCCATAGAAACCAAGCCAAAACAAAATACATGAGGATACCTAGTCAACTGACCTGTCTGGCCTCAGCTAGCAACAGCTGCCTAACCCATGCAAGCATGGACAATAGATGTTATACTGTTATAAGATTACATTGTGGCATTTAAACCGGCCATATCTGGCCAGAATTCTCTCACCTCTTTCTGTTCAAACCGGGCATAACCAGCCCCTCAAACTGGCGTTAAGGTATTGTTCTCAAAATAAATAATATCAAAACCCACAGATTCGATATTATGTGAGATAAAGTATTTACCATGAAAATACAATAGTAAATATAGAGTAATGTAAATGCTAAAGGGTTAATATTTGTTTTACCTATTGGTCTAACTTTTTTTCTTTATTTTTTCCAGATGAAATCATGCCTTACTACCAACATGCAGTCAAGGTGATTAACATGTAAGTATGCTATATATATATATATTGTTATACTTTGGGAGGACTATGCTGTCAATAAAAACACAATCACCTGTTGGTTTTCACTTCAATTTATTACGAATTTCCAGTTGATTGGTTAAATAACCAGATAGTTGTTTATTGTCAAAGCTCTTTTGTCACACATTCTGTGACCTCCTCAGTGACTAATTTGACATAAAGACATTGGTCTGAAAATTATATAAAAAATACAAATAGTGATGTTGGAATGAGATGTTTGGTATGAGTTTGTTTCCCTAGTTCGATTGAAAGATCGCTTGAGATGATATGATATACTGTAATTACCACACTGCTTTCCTAGAAGTATATATTCCACTTGTTGGTCGTATTAGTAAAATTATCTCCTTTTAAAGCTAACTACGTAACAAGTAGTTTAATGTCATCAACACCCACTCTCAATAATGCAGAGGTCACACTCTACATAGCTTTTCTCATTGACATTTCAAAATGACAATAACTATGATATTTGTAAAACATAAAAATAATTCTGTATACCAGAGTTTATATTATTTCTATATCTGTGTGTATATAAATATATATGTATACAAACATACACACACACACACATATATATATATATATACATACACACACAGGTCCAACCCATGCCAGAATGGAAGAAAAATAATGATGATATTTTGTTACACTCAACCTTATTTTAGTTTTCATACTGTACTTGATGTAAATAAGTTTTTAACATTTGCTAAACTGACAGTGATGTATATACATACATATATATATATATTTTTTTTATATACCATCATCATCATCATATATATAGTGTTCATGTCCATGTGTGTATATATATATATATCATCTTGGTTAAGAGAGTGGGACTGGCTTTGTGCAGTGCCTTTGCTCACTATAAAAAGCTTCATGGCACAGGCATTGCTTTATATCTGGAGATCTCTCTGCACTTGTCGTCACATGGTACCATGGGCCCAGCACTGTGTGTCAATAATTGTCACAAGTGTAGTGTTTGTACCAGAGTTTTCATGTCGCAGGCTGGACTAAAAAGTCACACTCGTTCAGCGCATCGGTAGGGGTTCTCCTACATGGATATAAAGTAGTGGCCATACTCGAAAACGAGTTGGCAGCCACCATATATGTATGTGTGTGTGTGTGTATGTGTAAGTGCTTATGTCTATGTTGATGAATTTTGTATTTTTCTTTCTTTCAGGCATTTCGATACACCAACTAACTGCAATGAATTTGATACTGTGGAGAAAATTAAAAGACACTGTAAGTAATATTGTGTATCTTTTTAATGAACCTTGCTGTATTTCATGTGTCAGCAACAGGAGAAACATATATTTACACACACATATATATATATATATGTAAAAGGTAAACAGAAATAACAACACAATCGGTACAGTATATGGAAGGAATATATTAGTTTAATGCTTGAAATATACATGTATATGTCGATGAGAGGCATGTGTTGGTACAGCCATGTCGAGCGCAGTAATGGCTGGATCAGCAAAGTGATGAATGTCGATCCAAGAGGTAGCAGAGGCCCAAGATGACCAAAAGGGACTTGGATGAAGGATGTCTGTTTGGTTCAAGCTAGGCTTGACCTGGCCTGGCCCAAGTGAGACTGGCCGACAGAAACACATGGAGTGGGGTGCTAAGGAGCGCTGTCAGACAGGACCCACCACTACTTTGTGTCCTGCATAATCTAAAACTGGATGATGATGATGATGATGATGATGATGATATATATATATATATATATATATATATATATATATATATATATATATATGAAAAAGTTTCAGGACCCCGACGGCTGAGTTCCGGTCGTTTCGACGTTCGGATCTAGCTGTCGAAACAGCCAGAGCTCAGCCGTTGGGCTTATGAAACTTTTACATATTACCCACTTACGCACTCTACTATCCCAGGTATTGAGTACTCTGGTGCGTTATGGTCCAGCTGGTATCTTACCACACTCACTTTGTTATATATATATAGTAATAATAAATGTGAAGACTAAAATCCAAAGAGGGCTCGATAAGGATAAATATATCTCAAATATATAAGAACCCTAGAGCAAATATGAGTTTCAGAAGATCCCATTAAGGGTGAAAGCAGTAATTCTTTGCTTAAACTTTAATCTGTTATTAAACTTTAATCTGTTATTTTAATAAATATATATATAAAGCCATGTTAGCGTGGAAGATAATGTTAAATGATATTGATGATGATGATGTATGTATGGGATGTCTTTCTTCATCGTTTTTAAAAGTCTCTCTTTTAATTATCTTTAGAATAAGTAAATAAAATATATATTTGATTTTCAAATACATAATTGGTATGAAGGATCACATTTAGCTTGCTGTCAGTATGTTATGCGGGACCTAATATACTTAAAAAGATCCCTATTAGAGATTTATGAAGCCCTAACACATGATATTGGTTTTTGTATTTCAGTTATCAGGGATTTCAAGGTAACATGTCTTGTTTGTGTGCTGGAATACTTATATTGTTGTTGCTGTTGTAATTGTTGTTGTCATCATTGTTGTTGTTGTTTGTAACTTTTCTCTCCTCTCCTGTGTTGTGTTTCTTGTGCAGATATTTCAGCCATGTCCTACAATATAATGTGACAATTGCCAGTGATGTAGACACAGGTACGGCTGTGTGGTTAAGAGGTTCAGTTTCTCAACCACAGGGTTCAGGTTTGATCCCACTGTGTAGCACTTTAGGCTAAATAAACGGGATGTAGTGTAAAGATATATCATGAAGAAATATTGAAAATATATTGTAAAGATATAAAGGTATATAATAAAGACATATCATAAACACGTATTGTAAAGATATATCATAAAGATATATCCTAAATATGTATCATAGATACTATTGGTAGAGCATCAGACACCATGCCTTGCAGCACAGAGTTATGATCCTTTACGTTCTGAGTTCAAATCCCGCTGAGGTTAACTTTGCTTACAGAGTTGATAGAATAAAGTACCAGTAATGCACTAGGGGTTATTGCTGGCCTTGTGCCAAAAGTAGAAACAATTATAAGGATATATCATTAAAGACTATCAAAATGTTGATGGTCTTTTGTTTTTTGTTATAATTGCTGAGGTATTCTCTCCTTCCCACCTCCCCTCGCCCCTATTCCTCATATCCTCTATCAGTAATCTCTACTGAAATATTGAAATATTGTGTCTGTTCTGATTCCAGTGGCCAGAAATGGTAGAGAGAAAGAAGCTGCTACGTTTGCCAGTTCCTACAGAAGATTCCAGACCAATGTAAGTGGATACAGACATTACACTCATCACCATCACCATCATTTCGGCAGCATCGCTTTGGTGCAACTGGTAAAGCTCTGTTATAAGTCAGATCTGAGTTTGAGTCTCATGGTTGAGGCTATCCACATTTTTTCTGTCTCCTGAAGCTTGTTATGCCCGATTGCTGAAAGTAGACCAGCAATCGGGCATAAGAGTTAATTTCAGTACAATTATTATCATTATTAGGGCAGTGGATTGGCAGAATCGGTAGAGCGTTGGACAAAACGCTTTTCAGTATTTAGTTATGGCCCTTTACGTTCTGAGTTCAAATCCCGCTGAGGATAGCTTTGCCGTTCATTCTTATGGGGTTGATAAAATAAAGCACTAGTAATACACTGGGGTCGATTTAATCGACTTTCTCCTCTCCTCAAATTGCTGTCCTTGTGCCTATAGTAGAAATCATTATTATCATTATTATTTCTGTGTTGTTATTTCAGAATACTATCAAACAGAAGGGATCTGTCCTAGTATTTTTGTATCGCCTGAAGGAAAGCAGTTCAATGAGAAATCAAATGGTAATGAATTATCTCCCTTACATCTGAGTATGAAGTGCCAGAGTAACGTTGCATAGTCGTAGAGTGACATGGAGGCTAGAAAGAAATGAATCGAGTTTATTCCTCTATTGGCTGTGTAATGTTAGAGTGTGTGAACAACAAGACAGAGAGAAAGTGAGAGAAAAACTGAGTATAAGAGCAATCAGATATATCTAAAGTCTAACTAAAGTTTGTCTTAAGCCAGATGGCTCATTAGGCCAGTAGTTATCCCGGTTTCATGGCGTGAATTGACTGAGTATACAAGACTCGCCCCTGGACAGGACACCAGACCATCGCATGCTTAAACCAACAGCTATTGCTGGTACACGTTTACAGCTGAGTATACTGGTGCAATGTGAAATGAAGTGTTTTGCTCAAGAACACAACACGCAACCCAGCCCAGGAATCAAACCCACATTATGATTGTAAGTCCAACACCATTACCACCAGGCCATGTGCCTCCACAATCAGATATATAGGAGAGGGAAAACTGTAATAGTTGCACTGGATGTGAGTGAGAGAAGCAGGATGTATTTTAGTATTCTGGGGTTTATACAGAGACTACATTCTCTTGGATGTGTTCTAGTAGTTGTAAAATTAAGGCTTGTTTACAGATGTAGTGTCTGTGGGGGACTAGACTCTCCTGGATGAGTTCCAGTGGTTGTTAAGTTAAACTTTGTTTACTAATGTACTGTCTAGGGTGGCCTTGTGTGTGTAGACTGCACTCTCTGGGATTTGTTCTAGAATTTGTAAAGTTAACTCTTGTGATTATATCTCTAATGAAATGCACTCCATTTCAATTAATGAAGAATTTTGAGGGATTTACTAAAATTATTCATGATTCCTTTACTAAGATAGTAAATTAACATTTGCTTCTTATAAAAAATTATGTTGGCAGATTTTAATTTAAATGAGTGGTTTTGTTTCAAAGAATCAGAGCCAGTTTTGACCGAGTTGGCATCAAAAGGGTTAAGACTTGGAATCTAGTGTATGTTTGTGTGGTTATACTATCCTGGATGTGTGAGAACTTCTCTACAAATTAAATTTGATAATTAATTTTTATTTCATTTCTCCCTTCAGTCAATTGGACAACCGTTTGGTCTGAGTCTGTCCAGTATATACACCTCCACACCCATCATTAATGATGCCTCCCATGTTTCACCTATGATTGGTGACGCGTCATCATCACAGTCAACATTTCCTAAGTCAACATCAGCCAGCAGTGGCTTCAGCAGTCTCCCATCGCCAGATACACAGCTTCCTTCAAGGTAAAACACATCTCTGATTTCTACTACAGACAACATCTCTGTCTGGCGGCCATTTTTCTCTGAAATGTGGTTTGTGTTAAGTGTGTTAGGAAGAGCATCCAACAGTAGAAGCCATGTCAAAGATGGAACATATAAATAAACAAGATGTGGATCCCTGATCTGTGTACTCTCAGACTGCATCAACTCACCCAGCCCATGTCTTCTTCTTTTTTTTCTTCTTCGCCCACTTATTCCTGAGAGGGTCGTTGGGTCAGAGTCGTCAAACACTCCTTCCGGTTGGTCCTGTCAGAAGCAATCGTCTCCAGCTGATCTGGCTGGATCTCCAAGTGTGACCAACCAAGCTCATAGATGTTATCCAACCATCTTGCTCAGGGTCTATACCTGGGTATCTTGCTGTTTAGTTTTGTCCAGTGATTCTTTCCTGAGACATTCAGCTTGAAAAATATATGTAAAATGATGATGATAAAATGCACCCAGTACACTCTGTAAAGTGTTTGGTGTTGGGAAAAGGTATCCAGTGGTAGGAACGATGTAAAAAATGAAACATGTGTCAGACATCGCTAGGAGCTGTAATTCCAAATAAGAACTGACTCAGCCACTGACAACTCATGCCAGCATGGAATGGAAAGTAGGCATAAAATCATGATAATCATCATATTTTCTGTTTTTTTTCCATTTGGCTATATCTGATCAATGTAGCTATCTCCTCTCCCACATCTCTTTCTCTCTCAATATTACCTGTTCCTTCGTATAGTATGCTGGTAAATACAGAGTATTGTATTATTTCACTTGTAGTATCTTGGTAAATGGCCACGACTTAACTGTAGTTAAAAGCAAGAGTTTCCCCTCATCTTTACAGAATCAACAGAAACCAAGTAAGTACTGTTATTTCTTCTCTGAGAATCTTCTAAGGTATTTTGTCAGTTCTAGCTTATAGTAGAAAACAGTAGGCTGACCAAGATACTCTCATGGGATGACCAAATGAGGTTTATTTTTCAACATAGTCCCTGGAAAGAAACAATGCAGTTATTAATAAGAAGAGTTGAAATTAATGCTTACAGGATTTCACAGCTTAGCATCACTCCTTCATAGTCACCTATGAACTTTTCTACCCACCATCGTATCTATCTATCTATCTATCTATCTATCTATCTATTTATCTACGAGGGTCAATTGAAAAGTTCATAGGCTGGCCCAGATGCCCTCATGGAATGACTAAATGAGGTTTATTTTTCAATAGTCCCTGGAAAGAAACAATACAGTTATTAATAAGAAGACTTGAAATTAATGCATGCAACATTTCACAGCTCTAGCGTCACTCCTTCATAGTTTAGACAGCTTATGAACTCTTCAGTCTACCCTTGTACATACATGAAAAGATACATCTGTTGTTGTTTATCGAGCTGAAACCAATGTTATGTGTATTTGTTACAGTGCCTGACTCACACCGCTATAATACCTGTCCAAGATCTAAGAGTACAGCCAACATGACTCACTCCACAGATCCACGGATTACTGTCAACAAAAGTAGTGAAGACAGTAAGTGATGTGCTTATGTTTTTGTATACTTTACACACTGTCTGTATTAGGCAATCATGTTTTGTTGTATTGTGTCTGTCTAACACTACCCCCAGTGGGTCCTGTTTGCTTCTGATAGGACCTGCTGGAGGGAGTGTTTGAGGACTCTGCCCCAATAAGTGGGCGAAGGAGAAGAAATATGTATATATATATATTCACACACATATATACATACATCGTTTTCCACACTAACATGGGTTAGATGGGTTGTCGTATTTGAGGCAAGTCGAGGCCAGATGACCATGTTTTGCTTGTACAGAACCGATTTATGTGTGTGTGTGTGTGTGTATATATATATATATATATATATATATATATATATATATATATATATATATATATATATATATGTGTAGTGGTAAAAATTGTCCTGTCTCTTGTATTGCAGTGAAATATGAAATATCTGAATCTGAACTGTTGAAAGATCTGATCTATGTGTTCCAAGGTATTGAAGGGAAGTGGATTAAGTTTCACCCAGTTTCTGATGCTTACAGGATTGATCCTCAGGTAGTTATGTCACTTTATTATGGCTTCTTCAGTCTTAACATCCTCTGCCATTGTACTGCAGTTAGTAAGACATTCTGTAAATTTTCACAAAAAGTTAAGTTATAAATATTTGAATTGACTGCAGTACATTAAATATTAAAGCCTTTACTTCAATATTGTGAATTTTCAAAACAATCTGTTCTCTAGTTATCATCATCATCGTTTAACGTCCATCTTCCATGCTAGCATGGGTTAGACGGTTAAGTTATAAATATTTGAATTAACAAACCACATTAGCAAGACATTCTTGAAAAAGTACAAAACAGCACTTTGACTGCTGTACTTTAATATTATGAATTTTCACAACAATTTGTTCCCTACCAGAGTTGCTGTGTGTAATTATGTGTCATTTCTTCTTCTTGGCAGGTCGCAATAGCGAGAGGTGTGTGTCAGCGGGTGAGTAAGTTGGCAGAATGCGGCTGGCTTCACAATAAGATCAAGGAGTATGTACAGTGTCACAGCCAACTAAAGGCTGTTGGTCTTATTGAACAGGTAAGCTAATCTTGTAGATCAGGTGACACAGTTTTGTTGAGTAGTTAAGATACTTTTGTTAACTGTTTCATTACGATAATTCTAATAAAAACCCTGCCTATGATTTTAAAATAATTTGGAATATAATCAAGAACTTTGAAATATTTAGTAATATAACTAACTTTCTCATTATTAAGCTAGAGTTTAAGGTTTTTAAATAAAAGTATGATGGGAGGTTTTTAGATAAATATAAGCACTTTATCGACTACTTATGGTTTCTATGGCTGAATGCCTTTCCTAATGCCAGTCACTTTACAGAGTGTATTGGGTGCATTTTATCACAGCAGCAACACAGTGAAGTTGTTATGTCCTCGACAGGACTTAAGATTATATTTCACTAAATTAAAATATTAACCCCTCCTCCTCTCCTCACATTTTCTGTTTCTTACTAAAACTGTTGAAATGTTTGTGGTTTACTGTAGAGTTTCTGTGCTGCCCTCCACCAGGAACTGATTGAATACTACAGACTTATTGCTGTGTTGGAGAGCCAGGTAACTAGTCTTTTATGTTCAACCAACTTGACAGAGGTAACAGGTGACACTGTCTGTAGAGTGACAGAGGTGATTAGGTGACACTTCTACAGTGTGACAGGTGACCAGATGACAGTCTACAGAGGTGACAGATGACGTCTACAGAGGTGACTTGGTGACTTAGTTGGCACTACTACAGTTTGACAGGTGACAGATGACATTGTCTATAGAGGTGACATTGTCTACATAGAAAACTTCTTATTTCAGCTGCACCAAGAAGAGCATGGTATTGTGGGAGAATATGGTTACCTTTCTTTAAACCGTCTGGTAGTGTGGACAGCTGACCCTTTGATTCGTTTCAAGGCCCTCGCTGCTCTCGTTGATGTTTGTAAAAGTAAGTAACTATAACTTATCTTCTTATTTTAAACTAAACCTTTCCTAATTGGTCATCCTCAAGGACCATGTAGCCCCATCTCACCCCACCACTCATCCTTTCTTCCTCTCCATTCATGGATTTTAAGATTAACTGCCATTTGCCATCTCACCAGTTCAAACTGACCCTTTTGTTACCATATTTCTAATAAAGAACAGTCGTCTATGGTTTTCAAATAATTGTGAGAATAATCAAGAATTTGGACAGATTTACTAATATAACTAACTTAGTTATTATTAAGTTAGTGTTTGGAACAAAACTTCTTACATAGCTTTATGATGAAAGATTTTTAGTTAAATATAAACACTTTAACACTTTTGTTAACATATTTCTAATGAAATATACTGTCTTCAATTTTCAAATAATTTTGAAAATAATGAATAATTTAGAAGGATTTAGTAATATAACTAACTTTCTCATTATTAAGTTGGTGTTTGGAACATAACAAAGCTTCTTATTGGCAGTATCGGTAGAGGGTCGGACGCCATGCTAGGGCGGTGGATTGGCAGTATTGGTAGAGAGTCGGACGCCATGCTTTCCAGCATAGTTACGTCCCTTTACGATCTGAGTTCAAATCCGGCCGAGGTTAACTTTGCGTTTCATCCTTACGGGGTAGATAAAATAAAGTACCAGTAATGTACTGGATAATTGCTGGCCTTGTGCCTAAAATAGAAACAATTATGATATAAGATTTTTAGATAAATATAAACACTTTAAAACAGTTTTGTATCATAGAACCAGGGGAGGTTTGGTATCAAAGGGGTTAAAGCAGTGCCAGTATTTTGACATATATTTTCTTTCCAATGTGGAGTGTTGCCACTATTTGTGGTCAATGTTGTTTGATATTGATGTTTGATGTTGTTTAAAACTGAGTTTGATGCTGTGTTTGATGTTTGAAGCTATGTTTGATGTTCTTTGATGTTCTTTTTGATGGGGTCAATAAAATAAAGTACCAGTAATGCAGTGGGGTTTATTTAATCTACTTTCCCCTCACCCCCAAATTATAATTATTGGCCTGGTGCCTGAATCAGAAACCATTGTTCTTTTTCCTGATGTTTTCTTCTCTTCCTATCATTTCCAGATAAAAGAGGCGGTGCTTTAGCTTCCACCATATATTCCCGTATGCAACACGGCAATCCTTACGTCAAACAACTACATCAGCATATCCTCAATATGGTAACACCTTTACTTTTAACTTTACTTCTTGTCTTGTTTTTATTTTATTTTTGTATGTTATTGTGTAACTACCTTCGTATGTTGTTGTTGTTGTTGGACCTTTGCCGTTTCCGATGACAACTGCTCCAGTTGGTTCAATCAATGGACTTGCCTGCTCGTGAAATCATCATGTAAGTGGCTGAGCATTCCACAGATACGTACACCAATAATGTAGTTCTCGGGAGAAATTTAGAAGTACGTCTACAGAAATAAATGTAAAAGTTTGTCTCACTATATCACATATATCTGTATATAAGTGCACATCATCATCATTTGTGTATACAATATTTTGGCTTCATTATTTACTATTTCAAGCCTAGAACGGGCGGTGGATTGGCAGTATCGGTGGAGGGTCGGACGCCATGCTTTCCAGCATAGTTACGTCCCTTTACGATCTGAGTTCAAATCCCGCCGAGGTTGACTTTGCCTTTCATCCATACGGGGTCGATAAAATAAAGTACCAGTAATGCACTGGGATAATTGATGGCCTTGTGCCTAAAATAGAAACAATTATTTACTATTTCAAGCCTAGAACAAGGTTCAACCGATAAATCGCTTTTTTTGCACTAGCTTTTTATTTTATTGTAAAATATTGTGACATGTATGGGTATATACGGTAATTAAAGGTAGCCTGCTTGCTTTACCAAGTTACCTGCTGCTTCATTTAATTGTCTCCCTTATCTATATTTGGTTGAGTTATTCACTGTTCAACATTGTTTACTTCACACCTAAGTTTATTTACAGTAGTTGTACTCTTGTTACCTACCAACTACATTTACTATGTTTTAACATTTATTTCACTCTTTTATTCTATCTTCTCTCTAGGTCGTCCATCCTATTTATGTGACTCTACTGCGGTGGATTTATGATGGAGATTTAGAAAATGACCCTTTGGGGGAAGTAAGAGTTCACTTTTAATGTTGTGGTTGTTGTTGTTGATACTGATGCTGTTGTGGTTGTTGTTGATACTGATGTGGTTGTTGTTGATACTGATGTTGCTGTGGTTGGTGTTGATACTGATGTTGTGGTTGTTGTTGATACTGATGTTGTTGTGGTTGTTGTTGATGTTGCTGTTGTGGTTGTTGTTGATACTGATGCTGTTGTGGTTGGTGTTGATACTGATGTTGCTGTGGTTGTTGTTGATACTGATTTTGTGGTTGTTGTTGATACTGATGTTGCTGTGGTTGTTGTTGTTGTTGCTGTTGTGGTTGTTGTTGATGATGTTGTGGTTGGTGTTGATACTGATGTTGTTGTGGTTGTTGTTGTTGTTGCTGTTGTGGTTGGTGTTGATGTTGTTACTGATGTTGTGGTTGTATATTTGATTAATTATTATTATTAATCATGACTATTATCAATAAAATTAGCAGCAACAGCCTGTGGGGTGTAGGCTATGTTACTATAGGGGTAGCATATATACTCGGGTATAAGCCGACACTCCTTTTTTATGTCTAAGAAATGGAAAAAATACAAACCCTGTGTATAAGTCCAAGTATTTTGGATCATATATTTCACAATTTATACACAAGTATGTACAGTATATGTACAGTATGAGTCTGTGTGTATTCTTTAAATAAATAAGTTTTAGTTGACTTAGCAAGGTCTTTATTTCAGTTTGAGATTTTTTTTAAAATATGTTTTTTACAGTTTTTTGTGGCCTGTAACCCTAAACTTGGTATTGATGTATGGCGGAGTAAATACATGTTACGTACGGCCATGATTCCATCTTTTATCAGTACAGAACAGGCAGAGAAGGTCAGTTGGATATTTTATTTAGTTTCTTTCTTTCTATTCACCCCCCCCTCTCTCGCTATTGTCTTTCTTTCATTTTCACTTCATTTCTTGTATCTCCTCTGTGTATATGAACACATGGCACACACACACACACACACATATATATATATATATATACATATATCATCTTTGTTCCCTGTTTAGAACTCCTGTCATGTCCATTGAAATGTTTCTTCACATAGCTGTCTAAATCTGTCACTATTTTTATTCAGATCTTAAATGCTGGGAAGTCCATCAAATTCCTCCACTGTGTCTGCAATGAACAGACTCCAACAAAAGGTCAACAGGCTGTACAAGAGATCAACGTTAAACAAGGTGAAAAAATATTCCTTAAAAGGGGGAGGAGATCTCCTTATTGTTTTTTTTTGTGTTTATTTCTGCTTTTATCTGATGTTATTTATGATAATGAAAATTATTGTGTATAGAGTTCAGGTGCACTACAACTCATCAAAGGTGCATGTATAGTACCTAGAGTAATGTACAAATGTCAGGAAAGTGAATAGTGTATGAGTCATGATATACACACACACACACACACACACACACACATGCTTTTGTGTGTATGGAGGGGGAATATCAGGTGTAATGTTGGCGAATTCCTGGAAGCCTGAATGTTTTGAAGGATGCAGTGTCTCAACAGTAATGTAGCATATCCCCAGTTTTCATATATAATGTACCACTCCCTCCTTTGTTTTCTCTATATATAATGATGATATTTTCTGTTTTTGAATCAAACCCCAATAGCTGAATCAATGTTCACCCAGAACAGCAACTCCAGTTTCCAACAGATGATCGACCAAGTTTATGTTGAAACCAGTCGAAGACTTCTTGATTGCATGCATAAGAATTACAAGTTTATGGATCATCTGAAGGTAATGTAAAGCTTTCATGTAGAATATTCACAGCAGTTTTTTCAATCATCATCACCAGCACCACCACCATCACAATACTCTACATATATATATACACCATCACAATACTCTACATATATATACACCATCACAATACTCTACATATATATATATATACACCATCACACTACTCTACATATATATATATATATACACCATCACAATACTCTACATATATATATATACACTGTCACAATACTCTACATATATATACACTGTCACAATACTCTACATATATATACACTGTCACAATACTTTACATAGATGTACACTTTCACAATATTCTACATATATATACACTGTCACAATACTCTACATAGATGTACACTGTCACAATACTCTACATATGTAGAATATATGTAGAATTTTATGAAAATATTAAAAAACTACGAACTGCTGTTGAGACAAAGTTGGTTTTGTTAAATACATTTGTATATTTTTAGGCACTTCGGCGATATTTACTGTTTGGTCAAGGAGATTTTATCACACATCTTATGACTTTGCTGGAGTAAGTTTATTTCTCTCTCTCTCTTTATATATATATATATAAATATAAATATATATATAAATATAAATATATATATATATATAAATATATATATTACTCTTTTACCTGTTCTAGTCATCTGGCTGAGGCCATACTGCCTATATATATATATATATATATATATATATATATATATATATATGTGTGTGTGTGTGTGTTTGTGTAATTTAATTTAATATCATTAAGGATGATAAATTGCTTCTATTTTTGGCACAAGTCTAGCAATTTGAAAGGGAGGAGAAAGTCAATTAAATCAACCCCAGTGTGCTACTGGTACTTTATGTTATCCACCCTATAAGAATGAAAGGCAAAGTTGACCTTGGTGCGATTAAGCAGTGTTTTCCATTAGAAATATGGTATGGTAAATGTTAATGGAATTTTTATCTGTATTTCCTTAGGACAGAGTTGGCTAAACCTGCCAACACCCTCTACCCCCACAACTTGACTGGGATTCTAGAAGCTGCTATCCGAGCTACAAATGCTCAGTTTGATGACACTGATATTCTGGACCGTTTGGATGTGAAGATGATGGAGGTTTGTGTTCTTTCACTGTTTCAAACATGTCTCTTCTCTTATTTTATTGTATAGATTCTTCTGGAAATATGGCTATCATGTATTGATAGATATATAGATTGTAGATTGTTCTAGAAATATATATATCATATATTTATATATATATATAGCTTGTTCTGGAAATGTGGCTATCAGGTATTGATAGATAGCCACATTTCCAGAACAATCTATACATCATGTATTGATAGATGTATAGATTGTTCTGGAAATGTGGCTGTTATGTATTGATAGATGCATAGATTGTTCTGGAACTGTGGTTATTATGAATTGATTGATGTTATACAGATATTGTATATCCACAAATATTGCTATTCTATATTATTCCATTACAGGTGTCTTCCGAAGATACTGGCTGGGACGTTTTCAGTTTGTATTATCATGTTGATGGACCAATTAAAACTGTAAGTTAATTAATTATTTATATATACACACATCTAATTTAGAATATATGTTATCCATGTTTCCTTTGATTTCTTCATTACTATTTGGCTGTTCTATATCACATGACCTAGTATCTCCACTCTCATTGGTTGTCTTATATCTAACTAGTCTATTTACATTATCACCAGGTATTTTATGATGAGTGTGTCATTATGTACCTGAAAGCATTCAACTTCCTTTGGAGAGCTAAACGCATGGAACACATTCTTGCGACAGTTTGGAAAGGTCTGATCTTCAATGCAAAAAGTTATCGCCAGTTACCAGGTGAGTTCAACGTTTCTATTTACCTAGAATGAAACCCAACTTATTGCATGCTTTAACCTTTTTGATACCAAACTGTCTGAAATCATCTCTGGTTCTATGATATAAAATTGTTTGTTATATTTCAGGTGTTTATATTTATCTAGAAACACTCCATCATAATTTAATGTAAGAACCTTTGTTAAGTTATGTTCTAAACACCATCTTAATAATGAGAAAGTTTGTTATTTTACTAAATCCGTCAAAATATTTTATTATTTTCAAGATCATAGGCAGAGTCTTTCATTAGAAATGTAGTAATGAAAGGATTAAAGATATAGGCAGTGTCTTTCATTATAAATATGGTAACGAAAGGATTAAAAACATAGGCTGTGTGTTTCATTAGAAATATGGTTATAGTCTGTACTATAGTGTAGTGTTGTGGTGTACTGTACTGTACTGGAGTGGTGTAGTGTTGTGGTGTACTGTACTGTAGTGGTGTGGAGGTGGTGTAGTGTTAATTATTTCGTAATGTGTCAACAAAATGTTTCTGTTTTGATTTTCCAGAATTGAAGAATGCATTACATCGCTGTCATGTCCAGTGTTCTAAAATGGTGCAGTTTATAAGCCAGCTACAATACTATATCAATTTTGAGGTAAAGACCACTACTGTTTATTCTTATATAAACCAGCTTCAGTACTATATTTTGAGGTAAAGACCACCATTTTACAGAGTGTACTGCGTGTATTTATTATGTAAATTACAGACACTAGGGAGGATTGCAGAAGAGTTCTTGTGACACTTTGGCAGCTTTTCTACAAAAAATATTTATCTGTTTATCTCTCTATATCTACCTGTCTGTATATCTCTTCTATCAGTGTGTATATCTACCTGTCTGTCTGTATATCTCTTCTGTCAGTGTGTATATCTACCTGTCTGTCTGTATATCTCTTCTATCAGTGTGTATAGCTACCTGTCTGTCTGTATATCTCTTCTGTCAGTGTGTATATCTACCTGTCAGTGTGTATATCTACCTGTCTGTCTGTATATCTCTTCTGTCAGTGTGTATATCTACCTGTCTGTCAGTGTGTATATCTACCTGTCTGTCTGTATATCTACCTGTCTGTCAGTGTGTATATATCTACCCGTCTGTCTGTATATCTCTTCTAGCAGTGTGTATATCTACCTGTCTGTCTGTATATCTCTTCTATCAGTGTGTATATCTACCTGTCTGTCTGTATATCTCTTCTGTCAGTGTGTATATCTACCTGTCTGTCAGTGTGTATATCTACCTGTCTGTCTGTATATCTACCTGTCTGTCAGTGTGTATATATCTACCCGTCTGTCTGTATATCTCTTCTAGCAGTGTATATATCTACCCGTCTGTCTGTATATCTCTTCTATCAGTGTGTATATCTACCTGTCTGTCTGTATATCTATTCTGTTTGCTTGTCTATCTGTCTGTCAGTCAGTATATATATCTATCTGTTCGTCTATATATCTATCTGTCTGTCTGTATTGCTGTCTATATCTATGTTTATATATCTGTCTGTTCTTGCAGGTTCTGGAATGTTCTTGGGATAAATTGGTAAACGAAGTAAAGAAATCTAAAGACCTGAATGATATTATAAAGGCTCATGATTTGTTCTTGGAGGAAATAACAACTGGATGTTTACTGGATAAAGACTCTCTTGTAAGTGTGGTTACCGTTGTTATTGTTGTCAATATTACCCCCCCCCCCCCTATTATGTGCCCTACTGACTAGTCATAAAACCAGCTATGACCACCTCTCTAAACTTTTATTCAGACATAGTGTATCTTAGACTACATTATCTAATATATTCTTGGTTTGAGACACAGTAATATAAACACACACAATATTTAGCAGCTAGCCATGGCAACTGTGTTCTTGAGCAAGACACTTTATTTCACAGATTTTCATGAAAGAATTGGGGACCCCTATCATTAAAACCTATTCTGAGATACGGCTTTGTAAGAGGCCAGCTAAACTTGCATAGGGGTGAGCTGTAAATTATATTTATTTCATTTTTGTCCTCAATACTTCAACCCTAACAATCCATGTCTTATTCTTAGATATTAGGGCCCTAACCATCTTCATGCGACATATTTGAACCTTAACAATACCTGTCATCCATACTTAAACCCTAACAATCCATATTTATCAGTGTTATGCCTTAATAATCAGTGATTGTTTGAGCCCTAACAATCACTGTCACCAATACTTCAGTATTAACAATACATCTACCAGTGTTCCATACCACAGTCTGCAATATTTCATTGTTAGCAATCCATGCCTCTGTTATATTTGATCCTTAATCCCTGCCATCAATACTTCATCATTAACAATCCATACCTCACTATATATACCACTGTTCCATACCCTAACAATCTATGTCTCAGTGTTTATATTTATTCTGTCTGCAGAAAATCTCCCAACAACTTCGTGGTATCTTTGACTTAATTATAAAGTTCCAAGTCCAATTAGAAAAGATGTACAAATTAATTAATGAGGAGAAACTAAGACGAGAGGAGTTTCAATCTCTTAAAAAGAGGAAAGTTCACAAGGTAAATATCAACATCATCATCATCATTTGGATACCTTTCCTGACACCAACCCTTTTGGTTGCTTCTTACAACATGCAAGGATATGGTGTATCTAAACCAGATACACATATAAATCATACAGTCTGTCTGTCTGTCCACTGCTGCTGCTGATATCATGGGGTATTACTGTTGTTTATATATGTATATATATAATGTTATCATCGTTTTAACATCCACTTTCCCTGCTAGCAAGGGTTGGATGGGTCTACATAGACCAACTTAGTACTGAAGCAGGGCTACTGATCTCCCTGACAGGTCAGAAATCTGATTCTCACTTATGTACGGTCTCCCATTCTACCTAGTGCACAGGAGAGATCATGTTTTTTACACAACAGAAGGGTCCTCCCAACTCTTTGTTTGGCAAGCTATCTATGGCTGGATACCCTTCCTATCACCCACCACTCTACAGCATGTATTGGGTGTGTTTATCATGTAGGTCGCCAAAACTAGTTTTCTTTTCTTTTTTTCTTGTTTCTGACTCTTTACCTGTTATACCAGTAACATATTGAGGTCCATTTGTTTTACCAGGGTCAGTGGGGTTTGACATCAGCTGAAGAATCTCATGATGCTCAACAGAGACAGATTTTCCAGAGTAATGTACACACCTATACAACAGAATTCAACATACTTGGCAGCACTTATGAGGTAGGTTGGCTAGGTCTGTTGCACACCCTCTCGTTGAAATGGGATTGTTGGAGAGGCTGGCATAGTATATTGGTGGCGTTTCTCCGGTCTGCTCTGTATGTTGTATAGGCTCTAGTAGTTTGTGGTGTGGTGGGTCTGTAGTATAGTATGCAATACAGTGTAAAGTGTAGTGTATGAAATAGTATCGTATGTGTGTAATACAGTGTATGATGTAGTATGGTATAGTATGTTTGTATCAGTGTAGTACAATGTATGATGTAGTATGGTATAGTATGTTTGTATCAGTGTAGTACAATGTATGATGTAGTATGGTATAGTATGTTTGTATCAGTGTAGTACAATATATGATATAGTAAGTGTGTCGTACAGTGTATGTAGTGTGATATAGTATAATAGTATTTGTGTTCTGAAGTTGTTCCAGTATGTTTGCGGCAGGAATTAATCTCTTGTTTGTTTCGTTTTCAGTCGATGGTGCATAGGTTCCTGGATTTGTTAGACATCAGTAAATTTGATGTGGACCACAAGTTACAGTATCTCTGCTACAGATTGGACTTCAATGAACATTACAAGAGCCTTGGCTCAATGAAAGGCATGTATGGTCATCACATCAGTGGCATTGAGACATATTAAAGATTGGGGTTTAATACAAGACATGTAAAGCAAACAGATCATATATTAGGGTCTTTGGTCAATGGATGACAACTAGGGTCAGTAGCACTAACATCATATATTAACCAGAGTCCAATGGAAGACAGAGAAAGACAACAGATGTGTAACCAACACTTCAGTGGCAGTAACATCATATATTAAAGAACTGTGGTCAATAAAAGATATGTTTAACCAACCCATTAGTGACACTGAGACATATTAAAGATTTTGCTTTAAATACAAGACATGTAGAGCCAGCAGATCAGTGGCACTGACATCACATATTAGTGTTTGTACTCCTTCAAAGACGTGGTATTGAGACATATTAGAGCCTGGGATCAATGTAAAGACATGTTGAACCAAGAGATCTGTGGTATTGAGGTGATATATTAACTGATGGAGAATAGGCAGACATACCATCAGGTCTTTCATTCAACTTTGTCACTTGAGGTAGAGTATGATCAAGCACAAATACACACACATTGTCCAACCCATGCTAGCATGGAAATAAAATGATATATATATATATACACGTGTGTGTGTATATATATATATATGAATGATGGCTGTCCACTCGTTCAACAAAGACCATTGCTGACTATTAAAAAGTATCATGTTTTCAACTGATTCTTTATACACACCAGTTTACAGAAGTGTATTCCCATGTCTATCTAGTCCAGTCCAGTGTTTATATCTACTCCTCTTCCATTAGCTTGCTAAACCTTTCCACATGAACAGCATATTACATAATCTGTTGTTGTGAATGTAGTCAAACATTTTGTCTGGCCTTATGAATTCATTGTTGACTAATCAGAGCAGCCTTGTAGAGAAATAATTTTACTTTTTCGAGAAACATCTTCACCCTGCTGACATCATTTCTTTCGCAAGTTGACACATTTTTCTATATAAACTGATATGAATATTACACATACAGGGTGTCCTCCAAAAATGTAAACATTTTTTGGGACAACCTATGTAATATGACTCCTTATTTATTCAACATGAAATGATGTCAGAGCATCTTGTTCTACTTGTTACAATTTATCCCCTAACATGACAGGAATGCCTTACAAAATGCTGATACACTCGGTTCAAATGTGGACTGAAGTTCTGTGATTTCTGCTCTAGTAAATTAATTGAAATTGTCACATTTTTGGTGACAACATACACACACACACAACCACTATTTGTTTATGTCTATATACTCATATAAGTTGCTCCTGAATTTTACATACATTTACAATGTATCACATTTTGAATTGAGGTTTTGTAGGTTTAATAGACCTAAATCTCGTCATATTTTCGTTGGAAAAGGTGCGACTTTACCTGACTTAATACTGTGTATGTATACATACCTCAATAGCATTCTAATATATATATATATATATATGTGTTGGCTTGATTGCAGACATGTGCAACCATGTCGACAGATGGAGAATGAAACATCAAATTTAAAATATATTTGTCAGACATGCTTCACAGCATAGTTAGTTCAAATCCTGCCATGGTTAGCTGTGCATTTCATCCTTAAGGGGTCGATTTAATCGACTTTTCCCTGTGCCTAAAATAGAAATCATTCAGCTACAATACTTGGGTTTAACTGTCAACATTTATACTCATCTGAAGAACCTGTAATTTAGCTCAAAAGGTAAATTATTTGGATGCCCTTCCTGTTTCTTACAACATGCAGGGATATGGTGTAGCTAAACCAGATACATATATAAATCATACGGTATTACTGTGGTTTATATATATATATATACAGTAACATCTGCTTTCCCTGCTAGCAAGGGTTGGATGGGTCTACATAGACCAAGTCAGTACTGAAGCAAGGTTGCAGAATGTATAAGTACCACAACATCTCATTTCTTTTGAAGGATGTGTTTATATTTCTCTAAACCCCTTCCACCATAATTTTTACTAAATCAGACAGTGTCTTTCATTAGAAATATTGTATGTAACAAAAAGGGTTAAAAAAATGCCTGCATTATCTAATAAAAACAAATGTCGTTTGTTGTTTTTATATGAAATTACTTTTGTGTTTCTCTTTAAATAGATTATTATGCCTGGAGGTAAGAGTAGTGGGAAAATATTTAGCATGGGTTGAAGTGACCTATGTTGTTTATTACATTCCATATCAGACATGGTTTTGTGTTTTTTGTGACACCTGGACTATGTACATTTTATTGTAATAATTCTAATACAATATAATCTTCCCTGTAAAGATGTGGGCATTGTGCTGCATAACAGTTGATTTCATGTTGCCTTCCGTGATAGAAAACGGGGTCCCTATTATTGAAACTCCTGAGATACAACCTTAAAGGAAGTCAGCCAAACCTACATAGGTCTAGGCTGTAAATTTCATTTCCTGGTCGTGTTAACACTAGAGAGGTTACTTTGCTCCTGTGTAGCAAGAAGAATCCTTTTCAAAATAAAAGTGAGGTGGAGTAGTAATGACCAAGAGGTTCTATAGGAGGAGGAGGGAGAGAAAGTAGTGGATGGAAGCTAATAATTTCATGAGATTATGAAGAGGGCAGCAAGAAAGTCTTGAAATAAAGAAATAATAGTAATTTGCCATTATCAAAGCACATTTTATTTTTAAATTGTTTGGATTTCACATTAGGATAGCTTTACTACCTTAGACAACCACCGTTTCAAGACCTTGTTTTAGAATGTAAAACAAGGTGTAATATTTGGGTGGAAGCTAGAAAAACATCTAATCTTGGGTCAGCTGTTATCTACGTTCATAGAACCATTTGGTAATGTCACTTGGTTATATATGGCTATGTGTACATACATTTGTTCCTAAATTAGAAACCATTATAAGTTGAGCCCAGCTATTTGTATGCATGTTATGTGTGTATGTATATATATATGAGGTATTAAATTGACTCCCTAAGGCTTTATGTTAGAGAAGCCCAGTAATAGACATTTCCATGGGTTAATGTTGGTGACCCAGTCACATTCAATATTTACTAAGGCTGCTCACTTAGCTATATAAAAGGAAAGTGACCTAATCATTAGATTAGGTGAGGGAAACAATATTTCCATTTCTGACACTATCTGCTGGTAGGAGGTTTGAACTCAGAACACAAAAATCCCATCCGTTTAATAAAGTTATTTTAACTAAATTTCCAGAAAATTATTGAGTATGAATTAAAATATTGGGGGTTATATGGCAGGAAATATAGACTAATACTCTTGTCTTCTACAAAATGAAGTTTATTTTAAAAGAAAAGAAAACCCAGGATATTTGGTCGATTAAAATCAATCAGTGAAGTCTAATGTAACAGCTGGATGGGATGGTGAGGAGCAGATAAATAAAGCAGCGGAGAATCAGCGGACTTAGTTGTAGATATAAATAAAACATTGGTTTAAGGCAGCAGAGAAACAGTAAATGAAGTTTTATACATATATGTATATATATATATATATATATATATATATCATCATCGTTTAATGTCCATCTTCCATGCTAAACGATGATTATATATATATATATATATATAAAACAGCAGACCTAGTTAATAGATATAAATAAAGCAGTGGTGTAAGGCAGTGGACTTAGTTTAAACATCAATAAAACAGTGGTATAAGGCAGTAGAGAAACAGTAGGCACAGTTGTAAATATATATATATACATGCAGCAGTAGACTCGGGTGTAAAGCAGTGGAACACAGACAACTGATCTAAATATTGCTGCTATAGAACTGGTGCTACTGCTGCCAATACTGCAGTAATTGTTGCCAATACAGGTGCAGTAACTGTTGCCAATACAACTGGTACTACTACTACTGAACCAGTACTTAATATAACAAATGCTGCACCAGTGCAACATCCTCACCTCGTATAACTACTGCACCACCAACAAAATATTGCCTGATAACAGCTACTGCACCAATGCACATAGTATAACAGTTAGTACTGCTCCAGCACAACAAATGGCAGGTGAAAGCAGTTCTAATATAATTGTGACCGAAACTTTGCTGAAAGAGAAAAAGCATGGTTGAGAGAGGGAAAGCTTACATTCAACAATGATATTTACCTACTGTCTCCACCAATATACAGAGAGGGCTTGACAGGAGCAAGGGGTTATACTACAATAGCCCTTCTAATACCATCTCAGGTTCTATGAAACAAAACCACCCATTTTAAATCAAAATCTTCCAACATAATTATATAAAAGAACCATATGTTAAGTTGCTATCTTAGTAATGAAATAATTAATTATTTTAGTAAATTTTTCAAAATTCTAGATTAATTAATTGAAACAATGTATTTCATTAGAAATACGGTCACAAAAGGGTTAATATACTTGAAACCCAAGATAGTTCTCTTTACATTCAGCTTTCATCAAACAACTTTACTCAGAAGACAAGGGTAGAGAGGGAAGGGCCAATAAGAGCAGGGAGGACATGTGCATGCAGTGAGTTGCAGTAACAACAAACAGCTCAAATGGTTCATTAATTCACTTGAAAATTTAAAAAAAAAAAAAAAACCCAAGTTGGTTCTCTTAAGATTTATCTCCACTTGAAAAGGTCCAAGAAAAAAAAAAAAAAATAGAAACTTTTATAATGGAAGCTAAATAGTTTTTATCTTTTTTTTTTGTCTCCAAACCATTGAAATGTCTTTTAAGCTAATTTAACAGTCTCTTCTTTATATAAAGTGACCACATTTAAAACAAGGGTGTTTTTTTTTCCTGGCCGAAATGTATTTGTGAGCAAATACATTTATAATTTGTTATGTGTTTTACATACAATGCACATTTTTTAATTATTTTCTTTTTTTTTTTTAGCCAGTCACACACACACAGACACAGACACGCACACTTCCATCTCTTCCCATATATTCACACACATATTTTTTTCTCACCAAATATATATTATTATTATTATTATTAAGGTTGGACACTTGTGTTTACTTTACAACAGGCTGGACCAATACTGGAACTTAGATCACCTACTACTCCTCCTCCGCCTCTTTCTTAACCAACCAGTTTTCACATTTTTAATAGATTTACAATAATCTAAAAGATTAGCTTGAGATCAGATAATTATAGCGATTCCTTCCTTCTAATCCATCTGTCGGAACTATAGACAAACAGACAGACAGACAAACAGTAAAATCACCTTCATTTCTCTCATAGCTGCTGGTTGACATTTTATTTGGGGCTTTGGTTCTTTGTTTTTTTTTTAGGTGCTTTTTGTTATTATTATTATCATATTTAATGCTTTTTTGTTTGTAGTTTTGTATGTTTGTCCTGCATATCATCATCATCATCATTGTCGTCGTCACATCGTCATTATCTCCAGCCTTCAAGCCACCTACTGTAAGCAGCGTGTCCTCACTTACTGTTAAGATGCTTCTACGGCCTTCAGTTCTTTGATTTGCTTTATCAAGTAGGCTTTCTCATCGTTGAACTGTTCGTCTTCAGAACGGTCTGTGTGAAACTTGGTGAGGAAATCAACTAGCTTCTCCTTATTCCTGAGTAAGATGTCAAGAATGGCTTTTGGTTTGTTGGGGTTAGCAACAAATACCTGTTGGAACAGTGATAAAGACATGTAAATCATAGTTATAGTGGAGTCTAACAAGTTACAGACAAATAGAGAGGTGAACAGCAACAAGAAGTATTTTTAATTTAGGCAGAGTGGAGGAGAAAAAGTTGATTAACCCTTTAACATTTAAATTACTCTATATTTACTATTATATTTTCACCTCACAATATCAAATCAATGAGTGGCCAGTTACAGCTGGTTTAAAAAGAAAGAGGTGAGAGAATTCTGGCTGGATATAGCTGGTTTAAATCAACTCCAGTATTTAAAGGATACTTTATTGACCTCAGAAGGATGAAAGGCAAAGTTGACCTTGCCAGGTTTTGAATTCAGAATTTAAAGAGCCAGGACAAATACTGCAAAGCATTTTATCCAATGCTCTACTGATTCTGCCAAGCTCATGGATGTTATCCAACCATCTTGCTTGAGGTCTAACTTAGGTAGAAGGCCTGTTTAGAAAATATATTGCAGTCTCCATTTTATGCTGTAAAAACTGGGAAGGAGAGGGATGGACGCACAAAGATTGTGTATCCCAAGACCACAAACAGAGTTTGGAAGGGAGCAGACCTTGACAATAATTCTTGATTATTTTTCAAATTATTTAAAAATCATAGGCAATGTCTTTAATTAGAAATATGGTAATGAAAGGGTTAATATGTGATTAAGTAGAGAAAAATAACATACTTTGAAAACATGGAAAGCTTCAAACTGGATGTTACGGCTTTTCTCTCGCAGCATATTCATCATGAGTTTTAGATTGTCAGGGTTTGTGATGTAGCGAGTCATTATGGTGAAGTTGTGTCGATCTAACAACAATTCACCCAGCAACTGGAAATATTATACAGTATTTTAGTTGGAACACAACAACATCTAACAGTGGTTGACTGACATATATATATATATATATATATATATATACAAATAGTAATAAAAATAAATGTGAAGACTAAAATCCAAAGAGGGCTCGATAAGGATAAATATATATCAAATATATAAGAACCCTAGAGCAAATATTTATTAAAATAACAGATTAAAGATCTGAAACTCAGAAGATCTCGTTAAGAGTGAAAGCAGCGATTCTTTGCTTAAACTTTAATCTGTTATTTTAATAAATTAATATATATATATATATATATTATAACACAACGTCTAACACACTGGCTGGCATGCACATACACACCATTTAACACACTGGCTGACACACGACACAAACATACACACCATTTAACACTGTGACTGACACATACAATACTAATAATAATTCACTTACTTTCAATGCCTGCCTTCTTGTAACATAGTTATCAGAATTTAGGAGCCTTTGGTAAGTTTCAAAGACCTTATCATAATTGTTTTCCAAAAATTCAGCACTAAGCATCTTATGTTTTGTTAATAATTCCTGAAAAAAGAAATAATTACATCAAGTTGATCAAAATGTTTATAATTATTCAGTAATACAGAGGACCCGCTTCCCTTGTGCATGGACTCCAACATACATCCAGTAGGCACCTCTTAACTAGTTAATCCACTATACTCCCTTACATATACCACCACCCACTTCTGTCCACCCCACCCTTACACTGTAAAGTTATGTTGGTACTACAAAACATTCAGCCCACACTGTGAAGTGGTTGTGTAGGAGTCACGACAAGTAGCATCCAGTCCACACTGTGAAGTGGTCGTGTAGGTGTCACGACAAAAAGCACCCAGCTCACAGTGTAAATATGGCAGGCATTAGGAAGAGCATCCAGCCGTAGAAATCTAGCAAGAAATAGTTCTGTATGAGCAAGACACGGTCACCTGACCCAACTTGCCTCTAATGGGAAAACCTGTCTAATCCATACTAGCATGGAAAATGGACGTTAAACGATGATGATAATGATTTACTGGTTTTAGTCATTAGGCTGCTGCTATGCTGGGGTACAGCCTAAAAAGGATTCAAACATCACATCAGCTCCAGTACTTACTTTATTGATTATCTTTGTTGAACAGCTAAGTTATATAGTAGGAAAAACAATGATGATATATATATATATATATATAAACAATGGACTTCCTTACACTTTCTGTCTACCAAATTCCACTCAATCTATAACAACCTGTCCAACCCACACTAACATGGAAAGTGGATGTATTTCATTAGAAATATGGTTATGAAAAGGTCAAGTGGGGCGGGGGAAGAAAATAAAGATTACCTTGAAAGTAGAGAAGGCGTCTGAAGCAATATCAAATGTGGACATTTCAACATAATGAAAAAATTTATAGAATTCATCTGAATAAAGCATTATCTTGGCAAGAGGTTCATAACGACAGCACTCTCTCAGCATCATACCACAATTCAGAGCAATTTCTTGCTGGTCATAGCTGAAAGTAGAATTACATCAATTCTTAATTTCTAGTAATGATTTAACAGAAAATATTTGAAAATGAGGTTTGTTAACCCTTTAATATTTAAACTGTCTGTATCCGGCCAGACTTCTCTCACCTATTTCTGTTCAAACCGGCTGTAACTGGCCACTCATACTTATGTTAAGGTATTGTTCTCAAAATAAATAATATCAAAATCTCAAAGACTCGATATTATGAGAGATACAGCCTTTTCTATGAAAATACAACAGTAAATATAGAGCAATGTAAATGCCAAAGGGTTAATGAAGCCTTAAAAATGTGGTTTCATGTGGTACAGGACATTAATAGTTAACAGTTGGTTGTATATTAATGGTAATGATAGTTTCTAATTTAGACACAAAGATAGTGATTTGGGAAAAGGAGGAAAGTTGATTATATCAGCCCCAGTAGTTGACTGGTACTTAATTTTATCAACCCCAAGACTATGAAAAGTAAAGTTGACCTTGGTAGGATTGGAAACCAGAATATAACGAGACATAGCTAAATGCCACGAGGCATTTTGCTTGATTGTTAATGATTCTGCCAATAATAATTCTTTCTAACATTAGCACAAGGCCAGCAATTTGAGAGAGGGGAAAGGTGATTATACTGACCCGACTATTTAACTGGTAATTTATTTTCCCAACCCCAGAAGGATGAAAGGAAAAAGTTGACCTCAGCAGGATTTGAACACAGAACGTAGAAAGTCATAACTAAATACCGTATTTTGTCTAAACTCTACTGATTCTGACAGCAATAATGATGTTTATAAAGAAATAAGTGACATACCCTTTAATCAGCTCAAATAGAATTTCTGGACGTGTACAAATATATTCGACTGTTGGTGATCTCGAACCAATCTGTCTCCGCAGCAGATTGTTAAATATGGCAACAACATCTTTACGACCCTGTCAATAGAGATGGTAACAAAATATAGTGAGGTATAGACAGGACATAGGACAGGAGATGAGAAAGGAAGATTGACAGGAGATGGTGAGAAAAGAGATGAAAGTTTGAGACAGATGACATTTGGACAGTTGGCTTTTATATTGCAACAACAAACAGTTTTACATTTAATGGTGAACAGAGAGAGAAGTACAATGTATTAACTATAGAGAGAGAGGGAATGTGGTATGGACAGGATGGTTAGAGGGACAGAGTTGATCACAAGATGATTAGAGGGACAGAGTTGATCACAGGATGATTAGAGGGACAGAGTTGATCACAGGATGATTAGAGGGACAGGGCTGATCACAGGATGATTAGAGGGACAGGGCTGATCACAGGATGATTAGAGGGACAGGGCTGATCACAGGATGATTAAAGAGGCAGGGCTGATCACAGGATGATTAGAGGGACAGAGCTGATCACAGGATGATTAGAGGGACAGAGTTGATCACAGGATGATTAAAGGGACAGGGCTGATCACAGGATGATTAAAGGGACAGAGTTGATCACAGGATAATTAAAGGGACAGGGCTGATCACAGGATGATTAGAGGGACAGGGTTGATCACAGGATGGTTAGAGGGACAGGGCTGATCACAGGATGATTAAAGAGGCAGGGCTGATCACAGGATGATTAGAGGGACAGAGCTGATCACAGGATGATTAAAGGGACAGGGCTGATCACAGGATGATTAGAGGGACAGAATTGATCACAGGATGATTAGAGGGACAGGGCTGATCACAGGATGATTAGAGGGACAGAGTTGATCACAGGATGATTAGAGGGACAGGGTTGATCACAGGATGATTAGAGGGACAGAGTTGATCACAGGATGATTAGAGGGACAGGGTTGATCACAGGATGATTAGAGGGACAGAGTTGATCACAGGATGATTAGAGGGACAGAGTTGATCACAGGATGGTTAGAGGGACAGGGCTGATCACAGGATGATTAAAGGGACAGAGTTGATCACAGGATGATTAGAGGGACAGGGTTGATCACAGGATGGTTAGAGGGACAGGGCTGATCACAGGATGATTAGAGGGACAGAGCTGATCACAGGATGATTAAAGGGACAGAGTTGATCACAGGATGATTAGAGGGACAGGGTTGATCACAGGATGGTTAGAGGGACAGGGTTGATCACGAGATGATTAGAGGGACAGGGTTGATCACAGGATGGTTAGAGGGACAGGGCTGATCACAGAATGGCTAGAATGACAGATCTGACCAGACAAACAATGACTATAGTAAGAGCACTGACTAAGCAGGTAGAGAGACAGACGGACATAAACAGCAGTAATTCTATTTGAACAGGTAGGTTTTTTGTGTCTACTTACCTCAAAATCAATTTTGTTGAGGTTCCTGATCAGAATTTGAAACATGTTGGAATTGTACATCTCTTGAGCCAGCTGTGCCACAACATCTGTGTGGGGCTCCTGGTCTCCACTGCCATACAACATATTGCGGATTATATTCAGGTTTTTAGACACCTCCTCGGAAGCCTGAAAACAAACAGAAATAAGAAATAAACATGGAAAATATACAGGCTGACCAATTGTTAAATAGAAATTTACAGCACCCACCCTTGCAGTTTTAATTGGGAGTTTTAATGATATAGGTCCCAGTCCTATCATGAAAAGCATTCCATGTCCAACTCAGTTCAAGAATTGAACACACAACCTTATGATAATGAGTCCAACACCCTAACCACTAAACCATGTATCTTATTGTTAAAAATAGCTTCTTAAGAATGACAACTTACCTTATCCAACTTCTTGTCACCCCTTCCAGGTTCTTTTGATAATGACACCATGGCATCTCGAAGACTTTTAATTAATTCCTGTGGACTTTTGGGAGATTTTCCAAACAGTGGCATTATCTACCAAGAGGACTGGTGAAAATCTGATACTGAATGAAACAGAAAAAGAAGACATCAGCATAAGATAGCTTAGGATTGTGTTATAAGATAAAATTATTTTTAAAACTCTAAAAAATATCACCACAGGCATGGTTGTGTGACACTTTGGACAAGTGTCTTCTACTATAGCATTAGGTTGAACAATGCCTTATCAGTGAAATTTGGAAGACGGAAACTATAAGAAAGTCTGTATATCTGTATATGCTTGTCTGTGTTGTTTTAAGTTTGTGTCCCATAAATTAGTGGTTTGATGAAAAGAGTATTGAGGTCGATAAGACTGACTAAAAATCTTTGAAAGCGGTGCCTTAACAGGGTCAAAGTCTAATGACTACAAGAATAGCAGAATTTAAACATAGGCAGTTATTTACAGAGAAATCTTTAAAACAAAACCTGAAACAGTGACTAAAAGAATTCTTGCTTCTCTGTCGAATAGGTTTTACTTTTGTCAAAAACTGAAATATTATGTATGAGCAAGATGTGGTCTGCCAACTTGCAAGGAAGGCAGCAACTCCAAATAAGGACTGACTCAATCAGACCATAAAAACCTACTCTACCCTCCACCAGCATAGAATATACACTTAATCTGTCATTTGGTTTAACCCTAAGCATTTGCATTACGTTATGTTTACTATTGTATTTTCACATAATATCGAATCTATGAGATTTTGATATTTATTTTGAGAGCAATAACATAACAACAGTATGAGTAGCTGGTTATGGCTGGTTTGAACAGAAAGAGGTGAGAGAATTCTAACTGGATATAGCCGGCTTAAATGCTAAAGGGTTAATACCACCACCTGGCTCTTGGGTGCCTTTAGCAGAGTCTACTCTGTCGCAAACATTTTAGCCAGGTCTCTAGTTTGAGAATACACTCCCATAAGCCTCAAAGGCCCTGAAAAGAGTCATGGGCATTGTCCTTCACACCACATAAAAAAAAAAAAATGATTATGAAGACAAAATGAAGTATTCACTGGTGTGTGTGTGTTTTCCTCACTACAAGCATGTCTTAGTGTACGTGTGTGAAACGGGTAAAGTGACCAAAACACATGACACAATGATGACACACTCTCTCTCTCTATATATATATATAAAACTGATGGCTTAACTGATGAAGAATTAGTCATGTAGTCTATCTGGTACTACAGTGTGTTAACTCTTTCACCATCAGCCACGGTGAGGACTATATGACAGCTTGCTTGCATAATTTACAACAGTGAATCGGTAAAGTGATGACAAGTTGAAGAACATGACAGCACTTCCAGGAATAGTTGGCCATATTAGAGGATCATTATCACCATAATCATCATCATAGTTTCTATGTCCATTCCACCAGGGTTGCATGGATTTGATGAAACTTTTCGAGGCAGTTTTCCATGACAGTATAACATTCCTGACACCAACCTTTGTATGTTGAACAGTTGAGCTGCATGACTTTTTGTTATGCAGGACATTAACATCACCACCTGCTCTAGTGGTGTTGAATACAAAGTAAAAACAGAGAGAGACAGATACATATGTATGAGTGTGTATATATTATACTGTGTATATCCAGTTCAGAAGAGGTACACCACATCTGTGTGTCATATCATAAGTGTTGACTAAAAAGGTTGCTATCAAGAAGGGCATCTGATTGTAAAATATTGTTTCAAAAAGGACTTCATGATGGGTATAAAGTTTGTAATGGGGCTTGCAAAGCTAACTTTGCTTTAACAGAGAAAATAGCCTTGTGTGTGTGTATACATATACAAATATATATATATATATATATATATATATATATATATATATATATATAGGTAAGTTATTCCGGGTTGAATCGGAGGTAACCACAGTAAGTAAGGTACTCAATACATAGCAGAGTATAAAAGTTTTAACTAAAGAATGAAACAGTTCTAGTCCTGTAGAATCTCATCTATATTAAAACTATATATATATATATATATATATATGTACAGGGGTGCTGAAAAGTTCCTAGCTTAAAGGTATCACTGTTCCTTTACAGGGGAGGTAGGACCACTGCAATAAGTGTGTGAATCTGAGAGGAGAATATGTTGAATAAAGCCATATTTAACTGAATCTCCTGTGTTTTCTTTTATCCAAAGCCAGGAACTTTTCAGCACCTCGCTATATATAAATATATATGACAGGCTTCATCAACCAAATCCATACATTGGTCAGCTTGAGGCTATAGTAGATAAAAGACTTGCCTAAAGCGTTCTGCAATTTTTTTAGATTCATGTAAGGGTTTGTCGACAATATAAGTTTGGGAAACAGTGCAATAGAGAACAAACTAGCTAACATGAAAATGAAATAGGTTAATAGGAGAGAGAGAGTTAAAAGCTTACAGCTGTGTAAATAATTGAGAATTAAAGAGCTACAATAACAATATATCTCTTTTTCTACTTTTGATGGATCATTTGATGGAAATTAAGTAAATAATATAATTCGAGTCAGTTCCAAGTTACATACATACACTGAGGAATCTCAATCAACATCCATTGGCAACAGTCAGAGCTACCAACACCATCACCACCTTATTAGCTCTGCTGTCCAATGAAAGTACATCTCTCAATCACTACCAACATCCTGGACACCACCACAATCACATTCCACTAAGTTATATACACTGTGGAATCTCAATTGGCATCGGATAGCAACAAAGTCACCAGGCCAACATGACCAACATCATATTTCTCATTTCTCCATTGAAATATACCCCTCACCAACACCATCTCCACAATCACTGCCAACATCAAGATCTTTCTCTATTCTCAAATGAAGGACCTCTTCTTCCTCTCCCTACCAAAAACCAAGACAACATATATCTCTACTGTAAAACACCACCACCAGTGATTTCTACAAGTATTTATGAAGTGGTTGGCATTAGGAAAGACATCCAGTTGTAGTAACTACACCAACATAGTCTTTAGTAACTTATACAAGTATTTATGAAGTGGTTGGCATTAGGAAAGACATCCAGTTGTAGTAACTACACCAACATAGTCTTTAGTGACTTATACAAGTATTTATGAAGTGGTTGGCATTAGGAAAGACATCCAGTTGTAGTAACTACACCAACATAGTCTTTAGTAACTTATACAAGTATTTATGAAGTGGTTGGCATTAGGAAAGACATCCAGTTGTAGTAACTACACCAACATAGTCTTTAGTGACTTATACAAGTTTTTATGAAGTGGTTGACATTAGGAAAGACATCCAGTTGTAGTAACGACTCCAACATAGTATTTAGTGACTTATACAAGTATTTATGAAGTGGTTGACATTAGGAAAGACATCCAGTTGTAGAAACCCACCAAAATGAAACATTATCAAGGCATGGTCATCTTACCTGTCTAATCTCAAATTGTGACAACCCATCCAACCCATACCAGTGTAGAAAATATACATAAAATAGAGATGATCATAACAGTAGTGATCATAATATCAACAATCCTGGTTAGTCATTTTTAGTATAATTATCTGCCAGAAATTGGGGACACTTGTGGTTAAACAAAAACAACAACTGGTGAGGCTGCTTGAAGTAGCGGATGAAGATTGTTGTTTAAACTTTCTTATCTAATTATAAAAAGATTATGATTGGGATTATTGTCAAGGTTAATTAGATCAAGCAAGAATGAAGTAACTAGAGACAGAGGATGGGGGGGGGGGGGTAATTTATTAATTGGTAGTCACTCCTCACAATGTGGTAAGTAACCAGCAATACAACAGAGTCCAGGTAACCAATAATACAGCAGGGTCCAAATAACCAGTGATAGAACAGATCCCAAGTAGCCAGTGATACAACAAGGTCCAATTAACCAACAATACAATAGACCCTAAGTAACCAGTAAAACAATAGGCCCCATGTAACCAGTAAAACAATAGGCCCCATGTAACCAGTGATACAACAGGACCCCATATTACAAATGAATTTGAGGGAAGTTGTGGAAATCAGAAAATGATCAACAGAAGATTTAAAAGAATTAAGATTATATCCATCAGGGAAATATGAAGGATGGGATTTCCATAGGATAGATATTGGAAGAAGAAACTCTTCTTATAAGATGGGACAATGACAGTGGAAGAATGAGAATTAATAGGAAGTTGATTGATTAGTAACTTTAACCCTTTAGCATTTACATTATATACAATCATATTTACATGGTAAAGGCTTTACCTCACATAGTAAATATAGAGTAATGTAAATACTATTATATTTTCATGGTAAAGGCTTTACCCCACATAATATCGAATGTTAAACGTTCAAAGGGGACTCATAACTAACACAGGGCCTCATTTGTCCTAAATCTGGTGTTGATGACAGGAGAACAATTTGAATTTGCAACAACATATTTGATTTTGTGGTTTATTTAACTTTAATACTTAAATACAATACTTCTATTTGCTGAAGCAAGAAAACCACACAGGAACTTGCATTTATCATTAGAGATAAGGGTGGTGGTCTGGCAGTATTATTAGGGTGTTGGACAAATTGTTTTGCAGCATTCATTTATGGCCCTTTACGTCCTGAGTTCAAATCCTGCCAAAGTCAACTTTGCATTTCATCCATGTAGGGTTGATATAATAAAGTACCAATAAAATACTGGATCAATATAATTGACTTTCCCTTCCCTTCAAAATCGTCAGCCTTCTGTCAAACCCTTTAGCATTTAAACCAGCCAGAATTCTCTCACCTCTTTCTGTTCAAACCGGCCATAATAGTGTTAAGGTATTGTTCTAAAAAAAATAAGATCAAAATCTCAGATTCGACATTATGTGACATTACCATGAAAATATAATAGTAAATATAGAGTAATGTACATGCTAAAGGGTTAAATTAAAAATCATTATTGGAGATAATTAGAGTTATCTCTCTTACATTGGAGAGTTCACTGCTGTTTTGTACTGTTCTAGAATGACTTGCTGCTGTGTTTTCATATGGTACAGGACATTTAAGAGTTTAACTGGAGTTTGCACCAACATAACTTAACAAAAATGGGTTATACAAGATTATGGTGATTTCAGGTGGCTTAGTGGTGGTATCTAAAGGGTTAATTAACTCAGTTCACATAGACATACATTGATAGGCTGTAGTGTTACAGGTTTATAGGAATTACACTATTGTTGGTAGATAGATATATAGACAGGATCCACTATGACACATTGTCAGAATACATACAGATAAGGCAATGTTAATAGTAGATATCACCTATATAACCTGACTGTGTCGATGATGTAAATAAGGAAATAACACACACACATATATATGCGTATGTGTGTAACTTAAGACTTAGTGTATTTCTTTTTGTCCTTTGTTATCTTCAACTGTACACACTCACAATAGGGAGGATGGCATGGACATGACAAAATGACATGAGTAATATTGAAGTTTAAAAATAAATCTTTCACAGGCCACAGTAGTAAATTTCTGTGACATGTGACAAATTCTCACCTCTTGTTTATAAGCTACACCTACCTACAACGTAACTTCTTAACCCTGAAAATATATTAAACTTAGATAAACTAATTTAACCAGTCATGACTAAAAATAAACCCTGTTACTTTATATTGATAATCTTCAACCTTCTGGTACCCCTCCCCCTGAAAACCTGCCCCTTCCTCTATGATACAAAGCTGTTTGAAATATTTGAATTTAAATTTTCCATCGTAATCTTCTGTAAGAAAATTTTGTTGTGTCAGTGGATTGGCAGAATCGGTTGAGCGTTGGACCAAATGCTTCGTGGCATAGAATTACAGCCCTTTACATTCTGATTTCAAATCCCGCCGAGGTTAGCTTTGCCTCTCATCCTTATGGGGTTAGATAAAATAAAGTACCAGTAACACACTGGAGTCAATTTAATCGACTTTCTTCTCTTGCCAAATTGCTGGCCTTGTGTCTAAAGAAGAAACAATTATTATATTTCTTAATATAAGGGCGATAATTGGCAGCATCATTATAACGTCAAATTCTTAGGATATATTTGTAACCCAACTTTACAAAAGGTTCTTACATTAACTTATGTTGGTAGATTTAACTAACACATTCAACAGCATTAGAAAAACCTTTAAAAGTACAAAGCAGTACTGTAATTGCACCACATGTAATATTGAAGTCTTTCTTCTAATACTGCTCATTTTCATAGTGATCTGTCCACTAGTAATACTATACACATTTGAATTAACAAATCCACTTTTAGATATTTTCTGTTAAATCATTACAGGATGTTATGAGTCAAATTTAAATAGGAACCTTTTAAAATGGGTGGTATCCTTTCATAAAACCAGAGACACTTTGGGGTGGGTTGGTATTAAAATGGTTAAAGGAAAGTAAATGTAGTAGTAATGAGCTAATAACTAAAATTATCTTAATGATCATAATGATGAAATAATGAGATTAACTTTTTAATGGCTGTCATAAGAGACAAAATTATTTCTCTCCAAGAAAGTTTAAGTGGTAAAAGAGTTGTTAGAGCACAAGACAAAATAGCTTGTGGTATCAGTTCCAGCTTTCTGATCCATGAGTTCAAATTCTGCTACGGTCAATATAATAAAGTAACAATCCAGGCCGAGGTCAACTTTGTCTTTCATCCAGTCAAGTACATTCTTCATCTATATCTCTTTCTCATTTCCACTCTATCCTTCTCTGGAAGAAATCTGCTGTAGTCAGACGTGGAGAGATGGGCTCTACCAGGTTTAAGAGAAAAAAAGCCCTAAAAACGCTGTATGTCAATAAAATGCCCCATATGACTCCCTCAGGAGTTACGGGTCCATAGATATATAACAATCCAGAGGCAGTGTATTGAGGGATTTATTAGACTACCAGACTGACTGCCTTGTGGTATTAGTTCTGGCTCTTTGCTGTCTGTTAAAAAATCTTGTCGTGGCCTACTTGAGTGTTAAACTTAATCTGTCTTTGAGTTTAACACTACCTTTACGCTTTACACCAGTACCTCCACAATATCGACCCATAATGCACATCAACTTTCACTTGGAATTCATCACTGTTCTTGTCAATTGTCCTTATGACCTTCATACATTGCCATCACTAGTTTTACGAACCGTTCCTCCTTTCCTAACTCCCTCAATATCTGTGTGAAATGGCCTTAAAATGCTTTTTATTGGGTTGTTGGTTTAACACCATCACCAGACCCTTGGACACTCTTTAGTGGAGTTTATTCTATTGCAAGGATTCAAGCAAGGTTTCCTGTTTAAAGATACCTTTCTCCCACCATCCTCAGAGGACCTAAAAAGGATTCTAGGCACAGCCCTTCCTTGGTTATATTGTAGGACCCCCCCCCCCCCCCCCCACAAAAATGTTTACCAAAAAAAATGTTTACCAAAATAAAAGAATTATACTAGTTTGTGTTGCCCCGAAGCTATGAGTAATACTGAAGTGTCAAGCTTCAATAATTAGATCAATGATTAAAGACATTCCAGTCATGACAATCCCATCTATTTTGGGCTACACTATCTAATGTGTCCAGTACTGGATATGCGAGACAGGGTTGGGTGCGAGACAGGGTTGGGTGCGATTTGTTCCAAATCGCCAGCCACTGGTACTGGGCAGGATGCCAGTTCTGATGAATGTTTAATTAAAATGTAACCAAGCCAAATTAATGGAATAATTAAATCTATAAAGACATAACAATGGCTTTCTATAACAGGAACCATTAGAGAGAGAGAGAGAGAGGAGAGAGAGAGAGGAGGTGAGAGAAGAGGGGGAATTGATAGCTAGCTTTTACTCAGGGTCACAATACACGTTATAAAGGGAGGGGGGCAGCACGCCCTCACCCAAAGTGACACTATAAACACACCTTGTAAAGTGAGGAGGGAATGAGAATAGATAGCCCTCACTTAAGGTGTCACAACATAGTTAAAAAAATGGGGAGGACTGGAGTGGAGAGCTAGCCCACACTCGAACCGCCACAACATTACACACACGTTATATAGTGGAGTGGAGAGTTAGCCCTCATTCGAACTGCCACAACATTACACACGTTATAAAGGGGAATAGTGGAGTGGAGAATTAGCCCTCACTTAGAAGAACTACAACACAATACACGTTAAAAATAGAAGACAAAACAACAAAATGTCAACAATTACGTGACACTCACCGCCACCACCACCTCTCTTGCCTTAAATGAGGTCACTACGCCTGACGTCATGGAAAAGTCTAGGTCAAAAGTTTGAGGCAAAAAACAACAACACTGCTTTGATCTGTTAGTCTCCTCTCCACCTCCACTGATCTGTTAGTGCCCACCCCATCCAACTATTAGCCACCACGACCACCGCCTATTGCTGATTTAATAGCACCCCCCTCCAATACCCCGCCGTTTTTGTATGTCCCATCTCAAATAAAACGTGGTTTGGTCCACTAAAACCACCAATTACAATTGGACTCCTACACTTAAAACCTATCACATGTCTTTCTATTGCGACAAGAACAAATACAAAAAAAAAAAAAAGATCTTTAGCCCCGGGCCAACTTCAATCAAGAATAGCGTCGTCATACGACTACTTTCCATGCTAGAATGGCTTGGACAGGTTTTCACAGCCAAGTGTTAGTTCTTAGAGTTACCAATCCTCATAGATTGGTCGCAAGGACCATGTCACACTTGTATGTTCCAATTTTTGGCATGGTTTCTACAGCTGGATGCATTTCCTAACACCAACCACTTTCTAGAATGTACTGCATAGGCTGCATTTTATCATGGCACCAACACCAGGGAAGTTGTCATGTCCTCGACATGATGGTTTTCTTTCATAACATCAACCATTTTACCATGGCACGAGCACTAGAAAGGTTGTCAATGCCTTCAACAAAATTAAAAAGTCTTCTTACAAACCTACATAGTCACCATGCGATCGTCAACCACTTTACAGACTGCATTTTATCAAGGTGACTTATGACCACAGCGTTCCCAAACATCAATATCCCATCTTATTTACAAACAACCGTACCCAGGTCTATATTATCTTCTAATGTAGATAGAAGATGTATGGCATAATTCGAAGGCTGCTATTTCTAGTAGGTCGAGTTACCGCAGAGAGGCTCCATAGCCCAACTCAACTTAAAGAAAGCTAGAAATAACAATATATGCACATATATACACGACAGTTTCAAAAAAAGAATATGAATTCAAAACAATGGGGCACAAAGGGGCGCACAGGAAAACACAACAGTCACATTTCCTCAGTTAACCTCTGAAAACCACTAGTTTCGGTTTGTCAAAAACATTGTAGCAGAAGCAATTCTAAAAAGATACCTAATGGCCGTGTGTAGCCAGTTTAGAATAGGTACACCGTAACCTTGTGTCGCAAGAAGCGACTAAAAGGGTTGGTGTCAGGAAGGGCATCAGACAGTAAAACATTGTCTCAAAAAAACCCATGCAACTCATGCTAGCCTGGAAAAGTCGACATAATAACCCTGTTGCTAACCTCATCTTAGTTGATGTGACAGTTTTAATAATAATTACCCCGGGATGTGACAAACAAGACAGGTGAGTTGTTTAATAGAGATGGTTGTCGGTTAAAGATATGATGAAGATGTTAATACGCAGTTTTATTAAAACAAGAACAAGGGAAAAACCCAGCAACCCAGCGCTGTCTTTCTAAATAATAAATCGATCGTTCGATCAATTAGACAAACACAACAACAGCCTTACTTAGTCACTGCAACCACTTTCACATCTACCCTAACACAGACACGAACGTGGATCACCCCTTTAACACACACACTTAAGGAAATTAATCCGGCTGGTCCCTTTATCTCATAACTTTAGGGGTATTATTGACAATAAGATCTTTGAAGAAAATTAAAATATCTCGTCTGATTCACCGTATTCATTTCGCATGCTCCGCTCATTCACACACACAACGAATATGTATAAATTTATTTTTAAACTGTTTATTTTAAAAAAAAATACTTTCATTATTGCACACTTCCGCCTGTTAATGTTTTAATTGACTCAAAACTTTCGATCTGCATGAATAGCAAGCTAAATGTAAACACGGACATTTTTTCTTTTCCAATCATACCTTCCATCCAGTTTTATGTTGATTGATGAATAATATCAATCTGGATAATGTCAGATTTTATACAGGAACATAATGTCATTTCTACAACTATGAATAAAATAAAATAAAATAAAATGATAACGACTGCAACAGACTAGCATCCGTTTCAGGTGTGGAGATAGTTTTATTACAAGACCGAGAAACCTCCATTGGGAGAAATATACTTCGTAGGAAGCCAGCCAAAAAACCTACAATAGGTGTGAGCTGTAACAACAAACCCAGCTGAGATGTCTCTACATAGAAAGGCTAGGTTCGACTGAAAGAACTGACTGCCCCACCCCAAAAATCATAGAGAATGAGCAACAACAACAAAAACACTCCTTTAAAATACTCACACAACCCCACTCTCCGTTCGTCCCGGAAATCCTCTGTAAAAACTACTAATCTAGGAAGAAGTTACATAGGAATGTCTTGTATTTACTATATACACTACGCCAGCTATAGAAAAGGAAACCATATTTATACATACATTGTGTAATGTTTTTTTTTTTTATTGGCTCATACCACCCAATATTATATACCTTACGCTCTCACACACATATATACACACTTCTCCATTCTTTTATCAATCAGCTCTATGAATTCATCAGGTGACTCAATATTAAAACACCATATATATAAATATAAATATATACACACACACATACATAGACGTTTATATATATATATATATATATATATATACACACACAAGGTGTCCCCAAAAATGTATACACTTTGATTACTTGTACAGGCAATATTTATTAGAATGGTGTTGACGTGCGTATACATTTTTTGTGACACCCTGTATGTATGTATGTATGTATGTATGTATGTATGTATGTATGTATGTATATATATATATATATATATATATATATTATACGCACATGTATATACAGTGCCCCAGCACGGCCGTAGTTTATAGACAGGAACGGATAAAAAAGATTACATGTAGGTGTGTAGGTGTGTTAGCTGGCTCACTGGTGCAGAGACGAGGTGTGAGCAACAACATACGATCCAGGTTAGTCACGTGTATTTCTCTCCCATCATGTCTCACATGATACACGCACCATTACACCATGTTTAGGGGCTTTACATGATGGGAGAGACCACACCGGTTAGGGATTAGTTCCGGCTCTTCTCTGTGCTCTCAGTTCAAATCCCACCGAGGAAAAGAAAAGGTTGATCTCGACGGTATTAACATAAAAGAACCAGAACAAATACCGCAAAGCAATTTGTCTGACGCTCTAACGATTCTCTCAATCCCTCGCCTTTCCATTTATGTGACAATAGAACCACATCAGTTTTTTTTAGGGGAGGTTACATACTACAATTACATTACATCCTTCAGCATACCTACAACTAGGGAGTAAATTGGGAAAGAGAGAAGAGAGTAGATGTATAAACCCCTTGTGTCTTTAATAGCAACACAAATGGGGAGTGTTAAGCGAAACAGCTTCTAACGTGTGGTACCTAGACCTGCTAAAAATAACAGCTATGACGTACATTACTATAATTCTAAGGAAGATGTAGAAACAAGAGCCCTTATGTCTCAATAGCACCACTCAAATGGTGAGAGCAAAACAACCTCATAGTCCCTCAACCTGCTAAAAATAAACCATACACCAGTTATTTTAAACCCTTTTCGTCACCATATTTATCGTGGAAGAAACTGTATGATTTTGCAAATCGTTTTTGAGGTAATCAAAAATTTTGTTAGATTTACTAAATATAAGTTTCTCATTATTACTGTGGTGTTTTCTTACATAAAACCATAACACTTTTGGTTGCCACCAGAAGAGTTAATGGCATATTAAATAACATAGTTCTAGATATATTATGTAAAATAAATAAATAAATGGTTTTGTCAAGGCTGGGGCGCCTCTAATTATTTTGGCCTGCTAAATCAAGACCTGGAACTAATCAACAACAAAACACAGCGACAGCAGATAGAATCATTCAAGCTCAGACTGACAAAAACAGTCAAATCAAAAATGAAAATACGAATAAATATTACAGCTTACACCTGTGTAGGTTTAGCTAGGGTCACCCTAGTCGTATTATAGTAACGTGAAATAAAGAAGTCTTGCTCAAGAACACAATACGACCCTATGTCGAGTACATATACTACTTTTACTAGGCCGCATACCTTCATCAAATATAGCAATAATAACGCAAGATTTTACAGGGAAGAAAGAAACAAAACATAATAATGATTTGTGATTTAGGCACAAGGCCAGCAATTTGAAGAGAAGGGGAAAATCGATTAAATCGACCCTAGTGCATTACTGGTGCTTTATTTTATCGATCCCCATAATGAAAGGCAAAGCTAACCTCGACAGGATTTGAACTAAATGAAAAGTAAAATAAACGCAGTGATACAGACGGTCTCGACTGAGAATCGAAACCGCGTAGAGGAGGTCAAGTTCCCAGTGCCCACCACAAATACGCCACTGACCGCTTCCACACGGGTTGCCTTAATAGGGAATCGAAACCAGCACAGCATTTTCAACGACAGCTGCCACACTGGTCGCCTTAACAAGGAATCGAAACCAGCACATTGTCACCGACCGCTTTACAACCGACGAAATTTCCCATACAGCCATAGCCGGGAGATAAAGTCAGCAGAACAGGAGGAAAAGAAGGGAACAGTTTCTTTTTCAGCTGGGTCCTTCTTGCAAGACAGTCAACTTAGTTCACGGTTCAATGGCGACTGTGATACATATACATATATACATATATAACATTCACAGCGAGACTTAAAATAGGTTTATTACACATAAACATATCGTATATGCCTCCATAACTCAAGTATAGGACCGAGGACTGAGAAATGTGAGCAAGGAAGACATTTTAAATATGTTTAAAACACATCAAACGTGAAATAGACATGTCATTCAAATTAATTTTAAAAATCGGCAACATTTATTAAACCTGGTCCCGCAAAATGAGATCTTCAGTCAGCAAAACAACTATACACGTCCGAACCCTATGTGACTCTTTGGTTGGATGCCCCCACCACATGCCCCGATATGGAAACCCGGGGCCGTCGCACCCTCTATCTCTTTGCACGCTAATGCTTCAAATACACCGCTATTATAATATATATACCACACACAAATTCAAAATATAAAAGAGTTGAACGTGTCGAAACGATATGAATAAAATATGTTAGCTATATAATAACACACACACACATTATATATATATATATATATACTTTCAACATATACAAATATGTGTGAACACAAAACATACAGATGTATGTGTGTGTATATGTTATTCAAGATGGCAGGAGACAGAGAAAGAGAAAGAAACTAAGGACGAAAGCGAGTTTAGAACCCTTATAACAACACATTTCATTTTAAATCGACCAATTGATGATGATGATGGAGGCTACTACTACTACTACTACTACTACTAATATTACATATAAAACTGAAGGTGGTATAAGAAACTAAACAGGGAGAGAGAAGGAGGAATTGTGTGAAGAGAAGAAAGCGTCCGAAGCAGGGTAAAAGGGACAACGATGTGTGTGTAGCTGTATGTATGTGCCGTGTATGCAGATGTATGTGTTGTGCTGTGTGTATATGGTATGTATGGCAGTGTAGGTGTGTATATATGTATGTTCAGTGTATATGTATGCTGTGATGGATAGATTAGACGTAGAGGAATTTATGGAAGGAAGTCATCGATACAGACTACTTCCTTCACCATTGATATGGAGGTGAGAGAGAGAGAGAGAGAGAGAGAGAGTGAGAGAGACATAGAGGTGAAGGGGAAAGAGAAAGATTATATATATAGACAGAGAGAAAGAAAGAGATGTCATTGTGAATCAACGGTGATAGAGAGAGAGAATCTAATGGATAGAAAAGGTGGGAGATGGTAATATATAGACACAGATAAAGAGCAAATAACTATATATATACACACACACACATATATATATTGCTTTCTGTCTTTCTCTCTCCCTGCCCTTATATACAGTGAGATAGTGAGACTATATATATATATATATATATATATATATATATATATATATATATATATATATATAAAGAGAAAGAGAGAGAGCAATGTCGTTATTTAAAGATAGTACAGTCATTGATTGACAATGATAAGAAATAAAACAAAAAAGGAGAGAAAGAGAGAGGGGGGAAGGAATGTCAGTAGTTATCAAGTGATAATAATAAAAATAATACAATGAGAGAGAAGTCGTTGCCCAGCAGAGGGAGAGAGAGAGAAAGGGAGAGATTATTTGACAACATAGACAAGGGGAAGTTGGTTAGATTTTTTTTTAATCATCGTCAAATACTATATAAGAAGACTGAGATGATATGATATACAAGATGTGATGAACGTTGCTGTTTGAATGAGAAATATTTCAAGTAGTGGACTGTATATATGTGTGTGTATGTATGTATAATGCAATAAAAACAACATGGATACCTGCTCTGCTTACAGAGTTCCAGTGTGGTTGGTAGACAACGACGGAGTAAGGTATGGTGAGTGTGAGTGACAGAGTGGGAGAGTGAGTTGGGGAAGAGAGAAGTTTACTGGAGAGAGCGAGAGTGATTTACTAGAGATAAAGAATGGCACAGAGAGGGGGTTTAGGAAAGAGAAAGCAGTATATTAGAAACGAGGAGTGACAGACAGAGAGATAGAGAGAGAGAGAGCGGGCAGCTTACACGAGAGAGAGAAAGACTCGAGTAGACTAGTGCAGCGACATCGAGCGGTTCTATTACAAAACTAACGATCAAACTAAGAACCATAACTCACTAGCCCACTCCTTTCCTTCTTGTCAAGTCACAAGCTGATTCTAACTTTAAAAAAATTAAAATTAAATCTATGGTTCTCTTACTGATAAATTGTAGGAGGGGTGGAATAGGATGGGATGGATCAAACCCTTCAATACCCCCACCCACAAAATATCTTACCTATATGTACATTATCAAAGATATAAGCGACGCATGGAAAATATATATATATATATATATACGATATATTAACAAATGGAAACTATATTTATATTTATATATATATATATATATATATATATATATATATATATATATATATATTTATATATATATATATTTTTTTTTTTTTTTTTTTTTTAAACCGTTCACGCTACTGATATTTAAACTTCTGTTAATCAAACATTTTATTTACAATCTGTGTATATTATTTTTATATGGATATTAAATCGATTTCAGGACTCGGTTGGTACTTTATATTTTATTCAAAATCGATCACGAAAGAATGTACAGGCGAAAAAAGTTGACCTCGACGGGATTAGACAGTGAGGACGTAAAGGGCCATAACGAGAGAGAATTGCATTCTTGATCGACGCTCACGCTCCAACGATTTTCGGTTGTCAAACAACGTCAACTTTCAATCCCAATAAAATATTCTGTGTAGATAACATCAGTTTAGTCAAGACCTTTCGATAAGCAACTCTATTTACATAACATCTATGTGTGTATATACATACGTACGTACAAATCTCACATATATTATATATATATATATATATATATATATATATATATATATATATATATACATAGGCGCACGCGCGGGGTATTAGTACACTAAAAAAAACTGTCAGTTTCATAGAAAACTACTTGTTTACGTATCAAAGGCTCATTCTTTTGTAATGCGAAATCACACTCAACTATATACAGAGCGTCCCCCAAAAATGTATACATACTGCAACAGCATTCTAATAAATGTGTAAAGTTGTTTTGGGACACCCTGTATATATATATATATATATATCTATACACACACACACTCACAAATAATGAATCAAAACATAAAATATGCTAGAATTCTGAGTTTCCCAAGCAAGACCAAACCAGCTTATGGATATTATCCAACCATTTTGCTCGTAGTCTACTTTTCCCATAAAACCTGTCTTGCAATTCTTTCCAGACCAGATTCTGAGAGTTGAAATTTACAGCTTACACCTATGCAGGTTTAGCCAGCCTCATACGAAGCTGTACCCCAGAATAAGTTTCTTGTGAGCTTCAATGTTAGAGACTCTAGTCTTATCTTGAAAAGCAATATGAAATGGAAGTATCTTACTCAAGAACACAATGCATTGTTTGGTCCAAGAATCGAACCCAAGACTTTATGATAATGAAGTCCAACACCCTTACCACAAGACCACATATTTTCACTTGTGGTTGATATTAAAAGGAAAGGAGCTGATCTCCAGATTGGGCAAAGGAAACTATATTTCCATTGTTGGTATAACGATATAACTGACTTAAAAACCTATGAAGAAGACTGTCCCCCCCCAGAGTCCATGAGCTATGATCAAAATTTAAAAGGTTGCAGTTTAAAATATATAAGTATTCTTCACGATCAGGCCAATAAAAGCAAAATTTAAAAATATATATATATATCATAATTTTTACAGTTATGTAAAAACTCTTGATGTGAAATCATGTGTTGAAACTGATATTGTATTTGGAGATGGTCATGTTGCCAGTATCACCAATAAAAAGAAACACATGCACCATGTGATTTCACAAAACAAAAGACAAGATGGAGTTGCAGAAAGAGGAGGCACAAAAGAGAACAGATTATCAATGAAGAGGTCACAGAATATGATGAACTAACTAGTAATAAAGATAAAGAGAAAAAATGAAAAATCATATGGTGCATGTGTTTCTGGCAATATGTGACCATCTCCAAATATAACAATATATCATAATCGTTTTTAAACCAACAGGAATAGTTTAATATATTTAGATGTTTCTTAGAACCTGATCTAGGTTTAAAACTGCCTACCACTGAACCAGAAATTTAGAACATAGTATCAACAAAGAAACATCAACCATCCCATTAAACAAGTCGGCTTCTCATTTCATACTCACACTTGTTTAACTGAATTATTCAGTTATACATATCTTTCAATTGAGCGAGAAAACTGAGAAAACAAGTTTGTAGTTAGTTAATAAAACCGGCTTTTTAAGTAGACTGAGCTGGAGTCTGTGAGAAAAGTTCATTTCAATAAGCGCGGGTGGGGGGCTTGGTAATAAAAAGATTGGAAATCATTACTCAGTGGAATTTTTATATTAAGTATGGTGCAGTGCTCTTACTGAGTGGACCAATCCTGCAACCTAGTTTCAGTTTTCTAGTTTAGCATTATTAACATTCTCATATCATCATCATCATCACTCCATGTATGCTTTCCCTGCTAGCATGGGTCAGACAAGTCATAATAGTGTGAGACTAGATTTGGCATCAGCACAGAACTCAATGTAGAAGGGCATAAACATCACAATATCCCTTGCCTTAAGAACATAAGGAATTACGGGCATTTGTATCATCATCATTTTATGTCTGTTTTTCTCTGCTTGCAAGGGTGGAATCGATCCTCTTCAGCACCTCATCTCTCCATTGTAATTTGTAAAAAAAAGTAAAATATCAGGTTACCTTATAGATCCAATGACTGAACAAATATAAAATAAAACAATAACTAACACTTTTGATACCAAACCACCCTTGGTTCTATTTTAACCCTTTTGGTACCAAACTACACCCAGTTCTCTAATATTAAGCTATTTTAATCTTTTTGATACTAAGCCATCCCTACTTCTATGACAGTAAGTTGTTCATACATATATCTAAAACCTTTCCATCATAAACATATGTAAGAAACTTTGCTGAGTTACGTTCCAAACACCAGTAAGAATGGGCAACTGCTGGTCTTCCACAAAAAGACAAATAAAAAAACACCGCGCCAGGACTTGTACCTAGGAGGGGAAGTTTCTAGGTGCAAACCCATGGTCATTTCTCCCTGTTTATGGTAACAAAAGTGTTACGTAGGAACAATCAGTCTCACTGATGAAGAGAAGGGATGGGTAACTAATATATTACTGGTACATCAAGAGTAAAGGCCAACAAACAATCAGGTGTAAGTATGACTGATAGGAATAAAGAGATAAGGGCAGGGTATGGCATATATCGATGGTGATGGTGGATAGCAATGGTTGGTTAGGTGTTGATAGGAAGGTGAAAATTGGTTATGTCACAGCTATGCCATTAACACATACATACATACATATATATATACTTACTCACATGCAGACAGACATCTGAAGCTTCAGTATGGTTTAGTAAAAAAATCAATGTTGATTATTACAATAGTAGGGGGGGGGGATGGGCAGAGAGTGAGACAGACAGAGACAGAAAGTGTGTGTGTGCATGTATGTTGGTGTGTGTATGTATGTGTGACTTATCATCATTGATTTTTACATGTTTCTGGTATTTTCATGCAGGCAGAGGTTGGATGGTTCCACAACATAGCACCTTCCAACACAGACAAACAGAGAGCGTAATGATACTAGGCAACCTCATTAAAGTTGGTGCCATGATAAAATACACCCAGTTCACTCTGTAAAGTGGTTGGTGTTAGGAAAGGCATCCAGCTGTAGAAACCCTGCATCACATGTCCATACCAATGCAGTCTTCCCAATGACAGTTCGGTGAAGATGTGTCAAGAGTTCTAAATGGAAGGAATATGACAAAGAGGAAGACATGAGCAAAAGTAGTGAGATGCCCCCATCCAAGAATTAGAAAATGAACATGATGATGATGATGAACCCTTAACCCTTTAGCATTTAAACCGGCCATATTCGTCCAGAATTCTCTCACCTCTTTCTGTTGAAATCGGTCATAACTGCCCATTCATACTGACGTTAATGTATTGTTCTCAAAATAAATATGAAAATCGCATAGATTCAATATTATGTGGGATAAAGAATTTCATGTGAAAATACAATAGTAAATATAGAGTAATGTGAATGCTAAAGGGTTAAACCATAGAAGAGAGTGTGGATGGTGGAGGCAATAAGTTATTGGGTGGTAAGAAACTTTCAGGAGAGTTGGACAGCAGAAGGTCTTCAGAGAAGAAACTCTCCTGAGAGCTAGACAGCAGAAGGTCTTCAGAGAAGAAACTCTCCTGAGAGCTGGACAGCAGAAGGTCTTAAGAGAAGAAACTCTCAGGAGAGCTAGACAGCAGAAGGTCTTCAGAGAAGAAACTCTCAGGAGAGTTGGACAGCAGAAGGTCTTCAGAGAAGAAACTCTCCTGAGAGCTGGACAGCAGAAAGTCTTCAGAGAAGAAACTCTCAGGAGAGCTGGACAGCAGAAAGTCTTCAGAGAAGAAACTCTCAGGAGAGCTAGACAGCAGAAGGTCTTCAGAGAAGAAACTCTCAGGAGAGCTGGACAGCAGAAAGTCTTCAGAGAAGAAACTCTCAGGAGAGCTGGACAGCAGAAGGTCTTCAGAGAAGAAACTCTCAGGAGAGCTAGACAGCAGAAGGTCTTCAGAGAAGAAACTCTCAGGAGAGCTAGACAGCAGAAGGTCTTCAAAGAAGAAACTCTCAGGAGAGCTAGACAGCAGAAGGTCTTCAGAGAAGAAACCTATCTCAAGCAAGTGTTTCAGCCTTTAACTTCTAGATAATGAGCTAAGACATCGAAGGTATGTCCTGTAAATGCCATTTTTAGTGTATGAATTAAGGAACTGCATTCATTCTTTCTTCACGAATCCAAGTACAGTCATACTTTGGTCCTGACAGGTGGGTGTATATCCTATAGCTTCAATAATAACAGGTATGAAGCTGAACGTGTATCTTGGGTACTGGATCTGTGAACTCCTCACCGATGGTCCATAGGTATATATTCCTTCTCTTGCATTTTACTTACTACATTGTGTGTGTATATGTATCTGTGTGTGAGGAGTTGGGAAAGAATTAGTGTTAGTTTCAATTCCATGGAAGTCTTCACTGGAAGGCAAGTTATGTGACAGCTGTCACCCCTGTAAGTTAATGGGACTGATCACTCATTAAATGGATACCATTAATTACAGAATAGTCAAGCAGAAAAATAGGCAATTAAGTCACCTGTGTGTGAATAAGTAGATATATAGAGAGAGGGATGGGGAGAGAAAGAAACAGAAGAGGGAGAGAGAGTCAAGGAATCCAATGAAAATTAATAGAAAGTTCCAATTGAACAATTTGTGTCAACTCTTTTGATACCAAATCACCTGAAACCACCTCTGCTTCTATGACACAAAACTGTTTATGTCAAAGTGTTTATGTTTGTTTAAGAAGTTTCCATTATAATTTTATGTAAGAACCTTTATTTAGTTCCAAACACCAGATAATCATTCATCATTGGTTACACAGGGGTACAATGTACCTATTGTAAACCAGATACACACAGGGGTACAATGTACCTATTGTAAACCAGATACACACAGGGGTATGGTGTACCTATTGTAACCCAGATACACACAGGGGTACAATGTACCTATTGTAAACCAGATACACACAGGGGTACAATGTACCTATTGTAAACCAGATACACACAGGGGTACGGTGTACCTATTGTAAACCAGATATATACAGAGATACGGTGTAGATATTCTAAATCAGATACACAGGGGTACATACAGTGTACCTATTCTAAACCAGATACAAAGGGGTACATACAGTGTACCTATTCTAAATCATATACACAGGGGTACATACAGTGTACCTACCTATTCTAAACCAGATAGATACACAGAGGTACATACAGTGTACCTATTCTAAACCAGACACACAGGGGTACATACAGTGTACCTATTCTAAACCAGACAGACACAGGGATACAGTGTACCTGCTGTAAACCAGACACACACACAGCAGTAGTCATAGAAGTATGAATGAGAGACATCTGAGATAATAAATATACCTATTATATAAATGTAAAGTACATATTTTTTAATTGCTTCTATTCTTTTCAGCATTTTCATTATTGAAATGTAATCAAGACTGGAAAATAATTTCATATGATGATAAAATTCAATGAAAAATACTTCCGTTCTTTAAATAGTTTAATTACCGAATGTGAAGATTAAATCTGAGAATAATCAATAAGGGTGATACAAATTAAAGAAATACAAATGTGGTAGTGGGTTAGATTAGTTCTAAGATATTCATTGTACTATATATATATACAAGGGACGGCCATCAAAGAAACAACACCACACGTTCAGCCTCCCCCCCCCCTGTATCATGAAAAGAAAATCTTTTTTGTAGAAATTATTGGATTTTTCCAAATTTAAGGGTTTCTTAGGAACTTTCAATGTTTATTTTAGGTTTTGCTGTCTGGAGAGCTCAGACTATCTTAACTGATAGTCCTCAGTCAAATATGTATAACAAAGTTTGAAATAAACCTGAATCAACTGGATATGGCCTCCGATCTTTTATTATACATACATATATATATATAATGTGTGTGTGTGTGTGTGTGTGTGTTTGTATTGAAACAATGAAAATATTCCATAATGAAAATATATTTGATAAAATAGAGGGGTTTTTTTTTTCCATTTCCACAGTGAAAGTGTACACTATCTCGATTATGCCGCTGATATCCTTCTATATGTAAGATACACATCTGTCAATTCTCAGAACCAGTATTTACAAGTTGTGCACAAAATGGTTTGTGGTATTTGTCCCAGCTCTTTTACATTCTTGGTTCAAACCACACTGAGGTCAAATTTGCCTTTCATCATTAACAGGGTCAATAAAACAAAGTACCAATTAAGTACTGGGGTAGATATAATTGACTTTCTTCTTCCTCCAAATTGCTGGCTGTGTGCCAGTATTAGAAAGAAATATTAGATCGTCAGATAAACTGCCTTGGGGTATTTGGTCTAGCTCTTTACACTCTGAATTCAAATCCTACTGAGGTCAACTCAGTTTTTTATCCTTTCAATATTAATAAAATAAAATACCAGTTAACTGCTAGGGTTGATTTAACTCTTTTTGCACCAAGATTTGTGGCCTTGTGCCCATGTTAGAAATCATCATTCATCATCTTCATTTAATGTCCATTTTTCACGCTTGCATGGGCGAGATGGGTTGTCACGTTATGCGACAGGTCAGGTCTAGAGACCACATCTTGCTCATACGGATGTTTTGGGTTTGGTTTCTACTGCCGAATGCCCTTACTAACACCAACCACATTACAGTATGTATGGTATATTATTAAATCTCTTCAAATTCTTCATTATTTTCAAATTAGACAACATAATTCAATAGAAATATAGTAACAAAAGGGTTAAAGTAATGCTCCAAACACCAGTGTAATAATTATTTCTACTTTTGGCACAAGGCCAGCAATTATCCCAGTGCATTACTGGTACTTTATTTTATCAACCCTGTAAGGGTGAAAGGCAAAGTTAACCTTGAACTCAGACCACAAAGGGCCACAAATGACGACTAGTTTAAGCACAAGGCAGAATTTGAACTCGGAACAAATACTACTAACCATTTGACCTATGCTCTACCAACTCTGCCAGTACACTGCCCTCCAAACACCAGTTTCATAAAAAGAAACTTCTTCCAAATTCTTGATTATTTTCAAAAAATTTTCAAAATCACAGGCAGATGTCTTTCATAAGAAATAGTAATGAAAGGGTTAATTCAGACATACATTGCAAGTGAGAGGGCCAGTCGTCTCAACAGACAGACAGGGAAAGGAAGAAGAGCATCAATAGATGCCGGACATGAACAAATCGATAATAGAAGGAAGTAACTAAGGAATAAATCCATTGAACGAGTATCTTTGATAAAAAAAAAAGTGCAGTACACAATTATGTTGAACAAAACACATGTGGATGATGATGGTGGCGATGGTGGAGGCGGTGGTGGTGGTAACGGTAGGGATGATGGTGGCGATGGTGGAGGCGGTGGTGGTGGTAACGGTAGGGATGATGGTGGCGGTGGGGATGATGACTAACTGTTGTGAGTGACCTTGAATTTAATAAACTAAAGAATGGACAAATAAATCAGACCAGTTCGGATTATTCTAAATCTGGCATAGTTCCCATACACATACTTGTGTGCGTGTGTGTTTGTACGTAGTATATATATATGTGTGTGTGTGTACAATGTATATCCGTCAACAACATTCTAATATGTATGTATACATATATATGCGTGTGTATATATATATATAAACACACAGACACACTTACACAAAGATGTCATGCTCTGTGTACTGTGAAATGCTTGTCTTTTAATCTCTATGTATGTATCTAACGTTTGAGTGTGTGTCTGCTCTACGAATACAATGTGAACACAAACGTACCCATTAGTTAATACAGAAATGTGTTTCTGATTTGTTAATATATGTATATATCCTGCTTGCAAGGATATCCCACAAAACTAGTTTAGAATCAATAACTATATAATGTATGTGTAAGTATATATATATATCATTACCCCTGCTAGGTTTATACATCTATACAATGTGCGTGTGTGTATATGTATATATATATATATATATATATACACACACATACCTTCTTTGATGTAACTTAAGAATTCAATTGTATATTATAACAAGTGAATACTGGTTTATGCCAGTTATTTAAACGTACCTATATATATATATATACTAATAATAAAAAGGACGAATTGTTAGATCTTCATTACATATATACATATATATTTATATAAAATTATAATATCTATATTTTCTAACGTTGTAGAGTGAGATTTGAGAGAAATTTGGCTGCTATTTTTAGCAGGTAGAGTAGTCCGTTTGGTTGTTTTCTGAATGGCATGGCACGCCTAATTTCAAAATTGCCTTGAAAATGTTTTAGTAGTGCGGCCCGCCTTATTATTACCCATACCCTATGCGGCCCACAGCCCGAGAAAGGTAACCCATGCCTGCCATAGAACCTCAGTATTCTAATACCATGCGAATGTATGCGTGGGTGTGTGTATGTGTATATATATAGCGACACTGTGTGTGAGTAGTGAAATGGCTGTCCAAGAGTGAATCACGTTAAATACATAGCAACAATTTTTCTTATTTTCTTCTGCCCCCAATGTGATTTCAAACGAATTACTACTACTACTACTACTACTACTACTACAATAGATAACACTACTGTCACTACACTTCAACAGCATTCTAATAAATTGCCTGTACAGGTAATCAAAGTGTGTATACATTTTTGGGGACACTTTGTACGTACGTGTGTGTGTGTGTGTGTGTGTGTGTATTATATATTGCGGGTGTTTCTAGTGATGTTACCACTGAATGAAACAGAACCAGTTCTGTAACTGTCATTTCTCAATGAAATGTGTGTGTGTGTGTGTGTGTGTGTGTGTGTGTGTGTGTGTGTGTGTGTGTGTGTGTGTATTTGACAATCTAAGATAAAAGTACATGACACACATGCCAAAAATATAATTATAATTATTCTTAATTAAATATGTATCACATTTAATTAATGAATATTTTACTTGAAAAGAGTTAAATTCCTATAGAAATTCATAGTTGCATATATATATATATATATATATATATATATATATATATATATATATCATGTGTACTCGTGTATAAGACGCACCTTTTTTACGGAAAAAAACTTGACATAAGAAACAACATGCGACTTCTTTACTCGATCTACAAAACCTTATACATGTGTCAAGTATGTAAAATGGAGGTGCGACTTATACAAAAGTCGCTGGTACAGGTAACTAAATTCTACAGTCACACGAATTGCTAGAAATAACAGCGGAATACCTCGACATATGACATTGTAGTGGTCCTAGATACATCCTCTAACAAGATGGGATGGCCACGTCGGGCATAACTTCGATCATAGGTCGAAGGTCAGACAAAAAATACCTAGTGGCATTTAGTAAGTCACGTTCCTTTAAGTTTCCAAGTTCAAACCCCACCAACATCAATCAACCTCGCCCCTTTCAAACCTTCTAGGGGGTCGATAAAATAAAGTACCAGTCAAATACTAGCGGATAATTGAATTTTCCTACAAAAACATGCCAGATCTGAATGGAATTATAAATATAGAAAGCAGATAACACAAGGTCAGCGCTGACCTGAAGCTACGATAACAGTGAAATTCAATTATTATCATCTGATCGATCTATTTCGTCATTAACAAAACACGTCTTATCGATATTTATCATCGTCGACACGAAGAATTTGGATAAAGAATCATACCTAGTCAGCTCGTGTATGATGAATCTAGATAGTTACTCTTCAAGAGGGTAAGACAGGTCAACTACTTCTCAGCACTAGCACCACCACTACTACCATATCAGTCATGATCTAACAGAACAGGTACCCTCGGGTCTCGAATAACTGCCACCCCACTTACTCGCTTATTAATTTTTCAGATTTTTTCCAAATTAACCCTAACACGCTCTTTTTAAATTATGCTAATCTATCTCCGGCGAAATTTTATTTAAAGTGGTAGCATTCCTGCGACAATTAATTTTCTTTAGACATTAAAAAATACATTTTACATCACAAAAAAAAAAGAACATTATAAGAAATACCATACGTTATGAAATAAATAGGATGGGTTGGGGTCTCAACATGTAAACTAAACGACTAATCCTAGCTTTTAAAAAAATCAAGGGAGACAACTTAGAAAAAAAAAAATTATCGGTTTTTGGCTTGGGTGGTTAATGCTTTCTTGACCACCTTTTCAGTTTTGCATGGCTTCTTAACACATTGTTTAGCTCTGGTTTTTAACTATTGAGCACTTTGCCAGTATCATTTCTGATTTTTGCGTTTCGCTTCGCTTTTCCTGCCCGCCGAAAATACGATTCTCGCTGAATCTTTATATATATATATATATATATATATATATATATATATTGAGAGGGGGAGAAAAACAACACTGTCCGCATGCGCCGAGAATATGCGCCGAGAAATTGCCAGCCCTTGAGTGATAGACTTAATCTATCGCCAAGCTTAACCCTTTAGATACCAAACTGCCTAACACCACTCCTCATGCTATCATACAAAGTGTTAATACTCACATAATTTTATGCAAGAACTTTTGTTAAGTTATGTTCCAAACACTAATTATGAGACAGTTATATTATCAAATTCCTCCAAGTTCTTGATTAAAAATATTTTTTAAATTATAGGTAGTATTTTTCATTTATATATATATATATATAACATCATGATATTTATTCGCGCGTTTCGTGGTCGATGAGCTCAAGGTAGGATCGGCAGTGATCGCGCCCGACTTTGCAATCGATAGCTCATCATATGTTGTTATATTTGGAGATGGTAATATTATCAATAAGAGAAAGTCAAGATGGAATAAATAAAATAAAACCAGAAAGAAGAGGGGGCACAGAGGGGAAACGAAGTCTTTGAGGAGGTTACACGATGTGTGACGAAAGAATTATGACAAAACCAACTATTAATAAGTGAAAATCAAATACTGCGTGTTTTTTTTTATTAGCAATATTGGCAACATGACCATCTCCAAACAAATACATGTGTGTGTGTGTGTGTATGGATGTGATGATTTCAAAAGAATGGAAAAGCCCTAGTCCTGTAG
>OZ024749.1:42300577-42305577 GCA_964016885.1 Eledone cirrhosa
CACACACATATATATATATATATATATATACATATGTGTGTATGTGGGTGCATATGTAGTATGGTTTACATATCTGATGATTCACAATCTGTCGAGAAACTCTGACTAGCAATTCTATGTGAATGCGTCTGCTTGCGAACAACAAACATATTTATATGTACACACAGAGTGCTTATTCAGTTCATGTACACACATATATATATATATCCAATAATAATAATAATAATAATATAAGTAAACAACTCCACTATCCGGGAGCTTCCAACAGTAATGGTTGCATTTTTTAAGGGTATGTCAATATTTATTTATAAAACTGATCTATATTATATTTTGTCTGATGAAAGCACACCATAATTTAACTTGGTGTCCTTGAAATATGTATAATGAAATAAATATGGTTTTATAAATATAGTTTCCATTTATTAATATCGTATATATATATATATATATAGAATAAGGAAAAGCGAAGTATATATATACGCACACACATAGTATTTAGCCTTAGTAACACACTAGTTAGCCTTAGTAAAATATATATCCACTCGTGTAAACTCATATGTCGATCAAGAGTCGAGATCCGATCGCATGATTAAACCAGAGTTGATCGATATGGAAACAAATTGTAATATGAAATATAGTTTACCAAAAGCTGCAATTCTTATTGTCACTTTATACATATATATAGATTCGCATAAACAAGGGTTAACCTAGTCACAAATATATATATTATCATTATATATGTATGTATTATGGTACGTGAAATAATATAATAGAAGTGTAGATTATACACATATCATATGTATGAATATGTGTTGTGTTTTGCTTACCTCCAACAGACAACTTAAATATCTCCCTTGTCCCAGAAAAAAACTTTGATGGCTGACGTTACGACACTTGTGTTGTACGCAGAGACGGTGGTAGGCGGAAACTAACGAACTCTGTACGACTAAGCAACCCGTCATTCTTCGGCTGTTTCCGGTTTCGATCCGATCATCGATCGGGAACGACTGACAGTAGTACAGGAGGAGTAGTAACAGAAGGCTGAGAAAGCGAAGGTAAAAGACGGAACGTGAGGAGCAGGAATAGGAAAGAACGTGGTAAAGTGAGAGGGAAAGGAAAGGAGGGAAATTGGTATAGAGAGTGAAAGAGGGTAGGAGGAAACATGAACAGTTTTCCTCTTACCATTTCTATTTTCCAACTCCACTTCCTTCTCTTATTCATCTTATTTCTCACTCTCTCTGTTTTGACTATTACCCTTTCTATATTTCCCCCCTCTCTCGCTTGATCTTTTTCTTCTTCCGCCATCGCTCCCCCTCATCATCATCATCATCATCATCATCATTACCAGTTCTTTATCTTCCACTTCAGAGTTCAACCAAATTTACCTTGGTGATTACACACCATGACGAAATACTTGCAGGTTTGGTGCTACCATTAAGGCTAACTAGACAGCCTCCAAGAACGCAGACCTTAAGATGTACATTACTGAACCTTAAAGGACCACGGTCTTGTTCAAATTTATATATGTAACTAGCGAAAGAGTCCGTCGTAGCCTAACACAGCCCCACTCCTCAACATGGCTGTCTTTACATAGCCCCCAGAACTCTGATATTTTAGGGGAGAGAAAGATTTAAACTATATGTTGACATGCTCCCGGAACTAAATAACCTATGTTTCAAATTTGAACTAAATCGGATGGAAACTGGAAATGCATCGCCTGCCTACAGAGAGACAGACATTTTCGTTTCTATATGTATATATAGATTAACTTAGATATATGATAATTTCCTGCGATTAATAAATAAATCACTTAAATATATTTCCGCGTAGCAGCGTTTGTGGAAATATCCAAAGTGGTGGAAGGGGTCGTATGGTATTATGGCCTGTCACATGATTTGGCGTGGGTGAGTGTGGACTGTGAAGAGGAAAATGCATGCTTAGTAATATTCTTACTATAGTTAGAGCACAAAGTGTCACTCAGGATGGCGGACATGCACAGCCGTGAATGTATTTGTGTATGTGTGTGTGTGTGTGTGTGTTTGTTGGACCTCCGTCGGTTCCAACGACGAATGTTCCAGAAACTGCCTGCTAGTAAAATGTTACATCACGAAATTGTTAGAGCATCGGAGTAAATATTTTGTAGCATATAGTTACATCCCTTTACGGTCTGAGTTCAAATCTGGCCGATGTTTGCTTTGCCTTTCATCTGGATAAAGAGCAAAAACTCTGAAACAATTGTCGATTGTTTTCTCTCAGCTACCACTGGAACAAAAGGATGTTCCAGTGGTAGCTGAGAGAAAACATTTAGAGAACACACAAGGTGTTTAAGAGGCTGTTTGCTTGCAAACAAACCGAATATCAATGATATTATGATATAATAATATTATTATTCATTCATGAATACATTTAGATACCCACCATGTTAAGAGCGAAAACAAATTTTGTTTCTATATATATATATATATATATATAAACTGTAAAAGATATATGTATATATAGCAAGAAAGAACCATATATCGTAGCTTGTTTATTGAGAAACACAAAATTCTAACATATTTGATGTGTTTTGATTCCTTATATGTATGTATGTATGTATGTATGTATGTATGTATGTATGTATGTATGTATGTATGTATGTGTGTATGTATGTGTGTGCGTGTGTGTGTGTGCGTGTGTGTGTGTGTACATATGCAGAATTAATTAAAAAGAAATTAAAATTTAAATACAATCTGGTAAAAACTGAGATTGAATGATAAACAAAATAATTGTTTCTACTTTAGGCACAAGGCCAGCAATTACCAGTATATTACTGGTACTTTATTTTATCGACCCCGTAAGGATGAAAGGCAAAGTCAACCTCGGCGGGATTTGAACTCAGATCGTAAAGGGACGTAACTATGCTGGAAAGCATGGCGTCCGACCCTCTACTGATACTGCCAAATAATGATTTAAATATAGTATATAGTTAATTTATAAAAAAAAATAGAAATTAATTAAAAATAAAATTTTCAGATGACCGATAAATTGTAATTTTCCAAACAAATTGATAGATTAGTCTTTGCTTGGTCATTCGATAATTTCTTTTTTTATCTTTTATTAGTTATTGATTGTAATTGTTGATGTTTTTAGTTGTTGTTATTGTTGATATTTTTGTTGTTGTTTTTGTTGTTGTTGCTGTTATTGTTGTTGTTTTTGTTGTTGCTGTTGTTTTTATTTTTATTTTTATTTTTTATTATTGTTATTGTATTGTTGTTTTGTTGCTGATATTGTAGCTATTATTGTTGCTGCTTTACTGTTGCTTAGCAACAGCACAAGCCTGATTGAACAGACACCTATAATCAAAGGTGTTGCTATAGTAACCATTCCGTCTCATTTACCTAGGACTACATTATCCAGAGTATGTGGCCTAGTGGTTAGAGTTTTAGGGTTCGAAATTGTAAGGTCATGGGTTTGATTCCCAGACTGAGTACTACATTGTGCCCTTGTGCAAGGCACGTTATTTCATGTTGCTCTAGTTCACTCAGGCGAAAGAAATGAATACCAGCAGTAACTGTTGGTCAACCTTGTGAAGGATTGGCATCCTATCCAGGAGGAAGTCTTGCACTTATATTTTCTTTAGCACTGTCTCATGAATAGGGCCAATATTAGACTAAAATATTGATAAGAAAACATATTTTTTCACAATGACTCAGCTTTTAAACAGTTATTCCATATATATATATATAAATCAGGATGGATTCAGTTTGAAACTGGTTAGACTATTACTCAACAGTATACTCCATACTTGGGGTAGTAGAGTATGGTCATATATTAAAGAGTCAGGACCCGACAGCTGAGCTCTTGCCATTTCAACAGCTAGTTCCAGACTGGAATTAGCTGTTGAAATGGCAAGAGCTCAGCCGTCGGGTCTCGACTCTCTATAATAAATAAATATATATATGTGTGTGTGTGTGTGTGTGCGTACTGTTGCATGGAAATGAATCATGGACAATAAATGTAGAGGATATACAAAAACCAGAGAGAAATGAAGCAAGCATGCTTTGATGGATATGTGATGTTAATATGCATGAATGACATAGTATGGAAGGATTCAGAGCAAAGCTGAGTATACGAGGAAACAAATGAAATGTGTAACAGACAAGACTGCATTAGTTTGGACAATGTGAGGCATATAAGATGATGGTTGTTGGATGAAGAAGTGGCAGGAGCTCCCAGTGGAAGGAAGCTGCAGTAGAGGATGGCTGAGGAAAATCTGGGCAGAAGTGGTGAGATGACAAAGGAACATAACAAGTGAAGTGAGGATGTGTTGGATAAAGACCCATCCAATCCATACAAGCATGGAAAAACAGACATAAAATTGATGATAATGATGATATGTGTATGTATATATATATATATATGTGTGTGTGTATGTATGTATGCAGATGTGTATGAGTATGTGTGTATGCATACACATATGTGCATACATGTCTGCACACATACATGTGTGTGTACATACATGCAGTGCCAGATTTAGGACAAATGAGGCCCTATGCTAGTTAAGTTACGAGGCCCCATATTTGGGTCCTGAAGGAGGTAAAAAAAACTTTTTGGCAAGAAAATGGGGCCCCCTCTAGCCAGCAGGGGCCCGTGCTTCAGCACACCTAAGCACAATGGTAAATTCAGCACTGCATACATGTGTGCATATGCGTACATGTGTGTACGTACCAAATTTGATTCACAGATATTTGTAAGATTTGATTTGATTTCATTTGAGAAAAACTATAACAAAATGTGATTTGAAAGGTAATCTGGCTGCTATTTCTAGCCTGTCAATCAATCAACAACATGAATATATCCCTTCTCTGTCCGCTCTACATTTATTGATTGTTCTGTATGTGTATGTATTTAAGTGAGTGTGCTTTACTGCGCGTGTGTGTGTTTATGTATGTGTTTATGCGTGCATATGAGTATGCATTTGTACGTATGGATGTATTTGTGTGTATATATATGTTTGTATA
>OZ024749.1:42308077-42320577 GCA_964016885.1 Eledone cirrhosa
CTGTGATCTCTCAATTCAGAGAAGTAGTGGCTCTACCTGAAGTGACTCTCTGATCTCCAAGCCACCCACCCTTATCGAGTAACATTACTCCAAAGACCCTTTGGTGGAACCCCATTTTGGCCACTTGTATTTGCTATCATATTCTTGACCATAGGGTAAGGTAAGCACAAACATTGAATTGAAGACAGAAATTTGGCTTTTACACTCATCTCTTCTTCTTCCCCTTTCTTTCTCTCCTTCTTCTTCTTCGCCTACTTCTTCTTTCTCCTCTACTTCTTCGTTGATTAATTGAAATACAGTATGCAGTATATGTAATTTAGAAATATGTTAATGAAAGAGTCAATGGCATCATTGTATTCTTCCTGATGAAGACTGGTTTTGATCACTTGGAGACATTCTTGCTATGTCAATATTTACATTGTCTCAAAGTATGTATAAAATATCTTCTTACAAGAAAACTCTGTTTACATTCAATTCTTGCTAAATTGATATATTTAAATGATATGGTAGAAAACTTAATAATATTGAGGGCAGTAGATTGCCAGTATTGGTAGAGCATCAGACACCATGCTTTACAGCTTAGAGTTACATCCCTTTACAATCTGAGTTCTTAAAATTAATAATATTGAGGGCAGTGGATTGCCAGTATCGGTAAAGCATCAGACACCATGCTTTGCAGCTTAGAGTTACATCCCTTTACAAATCCTGCCGAGGTTCGTTTTGCATTTCATCCTTACGGGGTCGATAAAATAAAGTACCAGTAATGCACTGGGGTCGAATGAATCGACTTTCTCCTCACCCAAAATTGCTGACCATGTGTCTATACTAGAAACAATTATTAATAATGATTTCGAGTATAGGCACAAGGCCAGTAATTTGGGGGGCGGGGAATATCGATTAAATCGACCCCAGTATATTACTGGTACTTTATTTTATCAACCCCATAGGATGAAAGGCAAAGTTAACTTCGGCGGGATTTGAACTCGGATCGTAGAGGGCCGTAACTCTATGGCGTCTGACCCTCTACCGATACTGCCAATCCACAGCCCTGGATAATAATAGTAACAATAATAGTAATAATAATAAGGATTTCTTATTTAGGCACAATGCCAGCAATTTTAGGGGAGAGTAAAGTCCATTAAAACGACCCTAGTGCATTACTGGTATTTCATTTTATCGTCCCCGTAAGGATGAAAGGCAAAGTTAACCTCGGCAGGATTTGAATTCAGAACGTAAAGGGCCATAACAATATGCCACAAAGCATGTTGTCTGACGCTCTACCGATAACACCAATAATAATAATAATAATAATAATTTCGTTATTGGCCACAAGGGCAGACATATAGGAGACAATACAAAAACAGAGATGGTGGGGGTTTACAGAAAAAAAAAAAGAGTAAAAAGAATTAACAAATCACAAAAAAAAAATAAGAATTAACAAATCACAAAAAAAAAAAATAATAATCTACATGAAATAATTAAAAAATGATGCAATAAAAAAATATAATTACACACACTTATATAATATATTTGTATGCATACATACACACACATATATACATGGATATATACATTCGTATACACATACATACATTTGTATATACATTTGTACATACATACATTACATATATGTTTGAACAAATACAAGGAAAGCTCTCAAAGTAAATCTAAAAAAATATTCTCATATACACACACTTTACTCCAGAGTGTTGAAATATATCACGTGTGTATAGTGCCAATATATATACATGCATACATATATATACATGCATACATATATATATATATATTATATATATATATATATGCATATATATATATATGTATGCATATATATATATATATGTATGCATATATATATATATGTATGCATATATATATATATGTATGCATATATATATATATATATATGTATGCATATATATATATATATATATATGTATGCATATATATATATATATATATATATATATATATGTATGCATATATATATATATGCATACATATATATATATATATATATGCATACATATATATATATATATATATATATATATATATATATATATATGCATACATATATATATATATATATATGCATACATATATATATATATATATATGCATACATATATATATATATATGCATACATATATATATATATGCATACATATATATATATATGCATACATATATATATATATGCATACATATATATATATATATATATATATGCATACATATATATATATATATATATATATATATATATATATATATATGTATGCATATATATATATGTGCATACATACATATATATATATATATATATATATATATATATGTATACATACATATATATATATATATATACGTATATATACATACATACATAAAATTTTATGGTGTTTTCCATCATCAAGTTTCATACTGCCCTTACACTGGTTGCTGAAAGATGTGGTTTTTGTGTAAAGTGTGAAAAAATACTCAGTATTTGATGCTTGTTAAATAACTTAACATGGAAATTTCCTTCACACGTTTTTTTTCTTCTAAATGTTATACAAATTTTTGTCAGTTTTTTTAAAAATATATATATAAAATGAACTCTACCGGTTAATATCATCATCTTGAAAAACTTTAAAATCTGTTAATAAAAATTATTTTGTTAGCATAGATGATAAATGTATATGTAGGCGCCACGGAAAAAAGCACCCACCACTCACTGTAAATGAGGTTGGTGTTAGGAAGGGCATCCAGCTGTAGAAATCAAGCCAAAATCAGTTCCTGTATGAGCAAGGCATGTTCAGCCGACCAGACACTGCCCACAACAGGACATGCTAGCATGGAAGAACAGACGTAAAACGGTGATGATGATGATATATATGTGTGTGTATATATATATATATTTAAAATAGGGGGTGCACAGGATAAAGAGGATGGAAAAAAACAACGGAAAGACAGACAGTCCTAACTCCTCAGTCAACCTCTGGAAATCATTGCAGTTTTGGTCCATTAAAGTCGATACCATTCATTTCAGTGCACATTGGGTATAGAGAGACGTAAAACCCCGACCAAGTATAAGAGGAAACAAATGTAATGTGCTGGTGGGACTATGACCATGTGATGCACATAGGACGATCGTTGGGTGAAGAAGTGGGCTGTAGCTCCCAGTGGAAGGAAGCTGCTGTAGAGGATGGCCAAGGAAAACCTGGGCAGAAGTGGTGAGAGTGAATCTCCAAATGCTGAATCTCAAAGATGAGATGACAATGTGTGGGATGATGCTGTGCTGGAAAAGACCTGTCCAACCCATACAAGTATGGAAAAACAAACATAAATATGATGATGATGATGGAGACTCAGATTCAATGCTTAAATGTATGAGGTTTTAGAAGAGTATTGAGTTTTGTGAAGGTATATGGCTTAGTGGGTAGTGAATTGGATTTTCAATGAAGAGGTTGAAAGTTTGATTCCTGGACCGGGCAATGCATTGCGTCCTTGAGCAAGGCACTTTATTTCACATTGGTCTTTCTGCCAGGAGTTATGACCTGTAGATAGAATCAGTAACGGAAAGACCAATGGAAACATTGGTAAGCGAGTGAGATCTGGGATCTTGTTGATTGTTAAAGTAAAAAAACAATTGTTTAATCCTTTAGCATTTAAACCAGCCATATCCAGCCAGAATTCTCTCACCTCTTTCTGTTCAAACTGGCTGCTCATTCTGATGTTACGGTATTTTTCTCAAAATAAATAATATTAAAATCTCATTTATTCAATATTATATGAGATATTATGTAAGATAAAGCTTTTACCATGAAAATACAATAGTAAATATTAGAGTAATGTAAATGTAAAAGGGTTAATCTGTTTCCATTGTACTCCAGAGAGTACAACAAAGAGAAATAAAAACAGCAACCTCTGAATTTGAGAGTAAAAAAACACAGAAGAACACAGAACTAGAAACACGGAAATATGGAACATTCTTCCTATAGTTTTCAAAATTAGAAAACAAAGATCGCAGTCGGTGTTATTGTGTAACTTTACCTTGTCAAAAACACAAAGAGACGAAATGACCTGAACTGTATTGTCTGTTAATGACCGGGTCACCAGTAAAAAAACTGTCTGTAAACGAAAATTTTGGCAAACCCCTCCTTTAGGCTATGGCTGTTTGGCAAGGGTGCAAAATTGGAAGATATTGTGTCTCTCTCTCTCTCTCCTTTTCAAAATAACCATATTTGGTGAAAGAAAGAAATAGACGTTATTTGATAGATGAATTGTTACTTTTTTTATTTCAAATGATATAAAAGTTTGTTAAGCTGGGGGCATAACAGTACACACACACACACATACATATATATATATATATATATATATATACACATATATACTCACACACACACACATACATATATTTATATATACACACATATATACTCACACACACACACACACACATATATATATATATATATATACACACACATATATACTCACACACACACACACACACATACATATATAAATATACATATACACATATATACTCACACACACACACATACATATATATATATATATATATATATACACACATATATACTCACACACACACACATACATATATATATATATATATATATATACACACACACACACACACATACATATATATATATATATATATATACACACACACACACACACATACATATATATATATATATATATATATATATATATATATATATACACACATATATACTCACACACACACACATACATATATATATATATACACACATATATACTCACACATACATACATATATATATATATGTATGTATGTCATTTCTATAATACGAAGAGGGTGTTTAACTCCAACACGCTCCAGTATTTTAACCTTTATATATATATATATATATATATACACACATATATACTCACACACACACACACATACATATAATATATATATATATGCACACATATATACTCACACACACACACACATATATATATATATATATACACACACACATGTATAAATGTAAATATATGTATATATATATATATATATATTTGACTATTACAATGCAATAGAAATATATAAAGGACAACAGATGCCAGATAAAACAAAACAAAGAATGTTTTACCCAGTATATTTCAACATGATTTGGGGGTCAGCTGAAAAGTTCAGAGGCTGACTATGAAAGAGTAGGTAATGTTAGAGCTGTGAAATATTGCATGCATTCATTTCAACTCTTCCTATTAATAACTGCATTGTTTCTTTCCAGGTATTATGTTGAAAAATAAACCCCATTTGGTCATTTCATGAGAGTATCTTGATCAGCCTATGAACCTTCGAGACACACACACACACACACATATATATATATTTATATATATCGATAAATAGATAGATAGATAGATATAGTGCCAAGAAATCCCGGTGGGAGGAGGACGCAGTAAAGGAAGACCACAAAAAACATGGGCAGAGGTGGTGAGAGCTGACCTCAGATCACAGAGGAGATGACGAGGCTCCATGACGAATGGAGAGATGCTGTGCTGAAGAGAACCCATTCCACCCTTGCAAGCAAGGAAAAGCGGACATAAAATGATGATGATGATGATGATGATGATGATATATATATATATATGCCATAGATATTACAACCACCTTAGTGTTAGAATCTACATGATAAACAAACCCTGTACCCTACGTAAAGTGATTGGTGATGATAGGAAGGGCATCCAAACACAAAAAAAGCCCCTACCGAACAAAGGGTCAAGAAGACTCAACTGTGTTAAAGACATAACGACTTCTTCAGTCTTGGTTCCACAATGAAGTGCAATCAGCAGAGCATGGTATCATATGTCAAGCCCCCCCCCCCCTCTCTCGCATACCTAGAGGCTAGAGATTCTGCTTGAGTACTGATCAGTCTGTGATAAGATGTCCAAACCTTGCTAGCAGAGAAATCAGATGTTAAATGATGATGATGATGGTATATTATAAATATATATATAACAAATTTAATATAGAAATGGCTTCTACAGGACTAGAACTGTTTCATTTGAAGGAAATCATCAGGAAGGCCTGATCATTTCCTTTGAATGAAACAGTTCTAGTCCTGTAGGAGCCATTTATATATTAAATTTGTTGTACACACACTACTAATGTATTGAGTACCTTACTGATGATTTCCTTTGAATGAAACAGTTCTAGTCCTGTAGGAGCCATTTCTATACTAAATTTGTTGTATACACTTTACTAATGTATTGAGTACCTTACTGTAGTTACCTCTGATTGAACCCGAGGCTCACACACACACACATATATATATATACACACACATATATATATGTATATATACACACACACATACATATATATATAAATGCACACCATCATTGCTACCACCACCACCACCACCAATTATCAAATTATTCCATTAATCAGAGATGTAGGATTATCTATATTAGGTTTGTGTGTTGATGTCTCGTTAATCTAAATTAATCAGAATGTCGGACAGCATATCAGACAGTTTGTTGCATTAACGAGGTGTTTAATGAGGAATTAGTTGGTTACCTCCCCCTACCAATACCACAACTGACCAGCCGAGACACCGGTATGTTCTGCTTTATCATGGGGAAGGGAGGAGGGGGGGCTCTATACATAGATATATAAACATGGTTGACATGGGGTTAAACATCAACATTATCACCATCATCATCACTAACACCATCAACATCACTCACCATCACCAACATCATAACCACTATCATCACCACCACCAACATTATTATCATCACCATCATCACCACTATCATTACCAACAACATCATCATTACCATCACCGACACCACTAACGCTACCGACCATCACCATCATCAACACCATCACTAACACTAACACCATCACCATTAACATCAACATCATCACCATCATTATCACCATCACCAACACTAACACCACTATTATCACCACTAAAACTATCACTATCACCATCATCATCACAATCACAACTGACACTACCACCAACATTAACACCACCACCACCACCATCTCTGCCGACACCAGCACCAACATCAACACCATCACCACCACCACCATCACCACCACCGACACACCACCATCATCATCATAATCACAACTGACACTACCATCAACATTAACACCACCACCACCACCACCACCGACACCAGCACCACCATCAACACCACCACCACCGACACCAGCACCACCATCAACACCATCAACACCACCAACACCACCACCACCACCATCAACACCGACACCACCACCACCATCAAGACCATCACCATCACCACCGACACCAACACCACCATCAACACCATCACCACCACCGACACCACCATCACCATCACCACCATCAACACCATCAACACCACCACCACCGACACCACCGACACCACCATCACCACCACCACACATGTAACATGTGTTTACAATTTGCCATAAGTTGTAAACACCCCCAAAAAAACAAATGGGGTCAGAAGCAGTTTGGCAGAGTGAAGATGGGGGTGAGGAGTAAGCAACAGGTGAGTGAAGGTGTGGAGGTGGGGCGTTGTCATATATATAAGCACAACACACCTCCATTACCACCCACGCCACCACTCCTCCCCCCCCCCCCCTCCTCCTTCCCCATTGTTGATGATCCAAGAATATCTAAAAGTGTTTGTTGAACCAGTTAGAGAACTTGTAGAGTCAAACCCTCACTTTTCAAGGACACCGGTGTGTTTACAATTAAATTTACTACACCACTACCACCCCCTCCACCATCACCCCCATCACTACCATCTCCTCCACCATCACCACCATCACTATCACCACCACTACCATCTCCTCCACCATCACCACTATCATCACCACTAGCATCTCTCCCACCATCACTATCATCACCACCACCATCACAACCACTAACATCTTCACCACCATCACCAACACTACTAGCACCATCACTACCATCACCACCACTAACATCACTACCACCCTCACCACAACCACTACCGAACTACCATCACCACCACTATCAATATCACCACTACCATCACCACCATCATTATCACTACTACTGCCACCACCACCACCATCACTACCATCACCACCACCCTCACCACAACCACTACCGAACTACCATCACCACCACTATCAACATCACCACTACCATCACCACCATCATTATCACTACTACTGCCACCACCACCACCACCATCACTACCATCACCACCACCCTCACCACAACCACTACCGAACTACCATCACCACCACTATCAACATCACCACTACCATCACCACCATCATTATCACTACTACTGCCACCACCACCACCACCATCACTACCATCACCACCACCCTCACCACAACCACTACCGAACTACCATCACCACCACTATCAACATCACCACTACCATCACCACCATCATCATCACTACTACTGCCACCACCACCACCATCACTACCACCGTCACAACAACCACTACCAAACTACCACAACCAACATCACCACCACTACCACTACCAACATCAACAACGACACCACCATCACCACCGCCATTACCACCACCACCACCACCATCATCATCATCATCTGTTGTAACCCTGATCTTCACATCAAGGACACATTGTGTTTACAACAACTTTGCTCTTTGATTCCATTATTGTTTTCAAAGATTTCTGAAATTATAAAATGTTTGTTTGTTTGTTTTTATATTAGCTGACTCCCCCTCTCCTCTTACCTTCCCTCCTGCTCTCTCTCTCTTTCTCTCTCATCTCCTACCTTTCCTCTCTCATCATTACTTCTGCCTACCACCTCCTCCTACCTTCCCCTTCTTATTCATGGTCTCCTACTTTAGTCCTCTCATTCCCTTCTCTCTCTCTCGTTATAACCTCTTACTTTTGCTCTCATCATCTCTACTCACTACCCCCCCTCTCTTATAATCCCTTTACCCATCATTACCTCCCATACACTCTCACCATATCTTCATACAACCACCAAATCTGCTTCAAACCAACCAACACACCAACCGACCAACCAGCCAGCAAACCAACCAGCAAACCAGCCAACCAACTAGCCAACCAGCCAACCAACTAGCCAACCAGCCAACCAACCAACCAACTAGCCAGCCAACCAACCAACTAACCAGCAAACCAGTCAACCAACCACCTAACCAACCAACCAGCAAACCAGTCAACCATCTAGCCAGCCAACCTACCAACCAATCAACCAACCAGCCTACCAGTCAACCAATCAGCCAACCAACCAGCCAGCCAGCCAGAAAGAAAAAAGAAAGAAGGAAAGAAAGAAAGAAGGAAAGAAGGAAAGAAAGAAAAAAGGAAAGAAGGAAAGAAAGAAAGAAAGAAAGAAAGAAAGAAAGAAAGAAAGAAAGAAAGAAAGAAAGAAAGAAAAACAGACAGACAGACAGCACTCTCTTCTATTTTTTATCAATTGGTGTTGAGGGTTGTATTGGATCTGTGTGGTTCTGAAATAATCCCACTCCCCCTTCCTTGATGGTGCTCCCCCCTCTTATGTTGGGGATTTCCTTTGTTACAAATTTTCCTTATTTCTTTGTTACCTGTTATCCTTTTTTTACGGGGTCGATGGGTTGATAAAATAAAGTACCAGTAATGCACTGAGGTAGATTTAATTGACTTTCTGCTCCCCCAGAATTGTTGGCCTTAAGCCTAAAGTTGAAACCATTATTATTATCATCATATTTTGTCAAAGAAATCAGAATATTGATTTGTATTTTGATTTTTTGGTGGTGGTGGTGGTGGTGGTGGTAGTAATGGTGTGGTGGTTGTGGTAGTAATGGTGGTGGTGGGGAAGAAGGATTTCATCCCAAATATTCTTTTGATCTTCTAAAGTGGAAAAAAAAAAGAAAATTAAAAATACATCTGTAAAATATAAATATATATTATTATTTTTTTCTCCTCTCTCCTTAAATGTTAACTGGCTTACACTGTCATCTCCATAAGATATTTTTTTTATTACTACAGTGCTACAACATATTTTTCATCTCTTTTCTTTTCTTTCTCCCTTGTTTTCAATTCATGGATATAAACTATTGACACCTCTCACTTGCAGCAATTCTTTCCTCACATTTTCACATTTAACCCTTTTGTGACCATATTTCTAATGAAATACACTATTTGTCAATTAATTAATTTCAAGGATTTACAAAAAAAAAAAAAAAAAAAAAAAAAAAATTGATTATTTCAAAATCAACTGACAAGAGACCCAGGGGTAGAGTGTCTCAAGAAAAAATAGCTGGACAGATTTTACAGGTAAAACCTCGAGCAAGATGGTTGGATAACATCCATGAGCTTGGCTCCTCGTGCTTGGGGATCCAGCCGGATCAGTTGGAGATGGTTGCTTCTGACAGGAACCCACTGGAAGGAGTGCTTGAGGACTCAGCTCCCATGACTCTCTCAGGAATAAGCGGGCAAAGAAGAAGAATATTGTAATTTAACATAGTAACAAATGTTTCTTATATAAAATTATGTTGAAACGTTTCAATTTAAATGTATGTATGTAATGGACCCATAACTCCTGAGGGAGTCTTAGGGATACCATATTGACATATGGCATTTCTAGGTCATTTTAAAACCTGGCGGAGCCTATCTCCAGGTCTGAGTACAGCAGATTTCTTCCTGAGAAGGAGAGTGAGAGAAAGGAAACGAGAAAGAGATACTGAGGAAGAATCAACCACAGTATTTGACTGGTACTTTTTTTATCGACCTTAAATGGATGAAAAGCAAAGTTGACTTGGCGGGATTTGAACTTAGAAAGGGCAGAGAGGGAAAATACTGCAAAGCAGTACCAGTTATGTATTGAATACGAAAAAAGGTCTGATTAATTGATAATATTCCACCCCCTATCATCCAAAAATTTTTTTTAAATGCCCAAATCTGGCCTCAGGCCTAGACAAAAGAAGTTGTAACCTTAATTATCTATAATTTTTATATATATATATGCATATGTGTGTGTGTGTGTGTGTGTATATATACACATATATATATATATTTATTTAGTTATTCCTTATTTGTTTATTTTCGACATAGAATTTAGCTGAGAACTGGAATTAGTTGTTGCCATTTTCACCATAGCTGCTAATTAGTCACCACATCCAATTAAATCTCACTAATTTCTAATTTTAGGCCACATTGACATCCCAGACAAACATTTTGTGTGTATTATTTTGATTTAGAGGTGTTTTTCTTTATATATATATATATATATATATATCATTTCATTTTACGTCCACTTTTCCCTGCTTGCAAGGGTGGGACGGGAACTGATTCTGGCTTGATTTCTACAGCTGGATGCCCTTCCTAACACCAACCTCATTTACATGTGTGTGTGTGTGTGTGTGTGTGTGTGTATATAATTTGTTAATTGGCAACATTCTGTCTAGAATATTCCAAATATTATGATAGAATACAAAACAGAAACCATATCAGACAAAATGATGACGTTTCATTTACATATTTTTATTGATTATTGACCCGTTACATATGTTTCACAGATGATTGGCTCAAGGTCACCAATGGAAGCTATTCTATTTTGATTGCAAATGATTTGCTATTTAAATAGTAAAAGCTTAACTGTAACACAGAATAAAATAATATATGCCTTGGCAAAAAAAGCACCGAGTCCATCATGAAATGGGTAGTGCTGGTACCACAAGAAAAAGCTCCTAGTACACACTGTAATCTGGTTGGCATTATATATAATAATAATGAAAATTATTGTGTACAGTGTTCAGGAGCACTATAACTCATCAAAAGTGCATGTATAGTACATGAAAACAACTCATCAAAGGTGCATATACAGTACAAGAAAAAGCTCCCAGTAATCTGGTTGGCATTATTCTGAGTTCAAATCCCGCCGAGGTTAACTTTGCCTTTCATCCTTACGGGGGTCGATAAAATAAAGTACCAGTAATGCACTGGGGTAATTGCTGGCCTTGTGCCAAAAGTAGAAACAATTATATATAATAATAATGAAAATTATTGTGTAGTGCTCAGGTGCAGAACAACTCATCAAAGGTGCATATATAGTACATAGAATAATGTACAAATGTCAGGAAAGTAAACAATGTACGAGGGGGAATATCAGGTGTAGTTTTGATGAATTTCGGGAAGCATGGAAGTTTCAAAACTGCATCCATCCTTAAAAAAATGAAGCCAAAGAGAGATCTATATGAGTTAGATGTGGTTATCTGACCTGGATAGATTCACAACATAACAACTCATCTAACTCAGGCAAACATTAAACAGTGATGAAGATGATGATGGGAATCCAAATGTAGAAAATACATGTTACAATAGTTGATTGCTATAAATAATAATAGCTTTAGAAACTAGGGTAAAATACCCCTAATCGGGTCACTTTTTTCTGTCCCTTAGGGTATTTTAACTGATTTTCTAAAAGTATTATTTTTAGTGATTGACTGTTGTTACAGTTATTTTCTGCATTTG
>OZ024749.1:42328077-42338077 GCA_964016885.1 Eledone cirrhosa
TCTTCCTGACATTTGTACATTATTTTACATACTATAATAATAATAATTGTTTCTACTTTTGGCACAAGGCCAGCAATTACCTAGTGCATTACTGGTACTTTATTTTATCGACCCCATAAGAATGAAAGGTAAAGTTAACCTCGGCGGGATTTGAACTCAGAATGGCAAGGGCCGTAACTCTATCCGTCAAAGCATGGCATCCAGCCCTCTACCGATACTGCCAATCCACAATAATAATAATATAATGAAATTATTGTGTACAGTGCTCAGGTGCACTACAACTCATCAAAGGTGCATGTATAGTACAGAGAATAATATACAAATGTCAGGAAAATGAACAGTGTACGAGATACATGGACCTTTGATGAGTTGTAGTGCACCTGAACACTGTACACAATGATTTTCATCATCATGATTATAAGCCAAACACCCTAACCACTCAGCTACATGACTTAACTATAATAATATGTTTTGTGTTATTTTATTGTGTGTTAATTGTGTAGAGAATGTATTGTATTAACTTATTAACCCTTTAGCATTTACATTACTCTCTATATATACTATTGTATTTTGTGGTAAAGGCTTTATTTCATATAATTATCTCACATAATATCAAATCTATGAGATTTTGATGTTATTTATTTTGAGAACAATAGCTTAACGTGAGTATGAGTGTCCCGTTATGGCCAGTTTACATGCTAAAGGGTTAACAGGAAAATCTCAAGAAAATATTGAAAAATAGGGGTGAAATGTTGTGAAAATAGTGATCAAATATGGGATAAATGTTGGGGAAATATTCAGAAAATAATGGAAAGTATTGAAATACGATGGTAGACTATTGGCAAATTATTAAGAGAATATAGGAAAATTCTGAAATATGATGGTAGACTATTGGGAAGTTATTAAGAGGAGAACATAGAGAAAATATTGGAAAAATATTGAAATATTAATGGAAATCTGTGAAAAATAATTTTTAAGAAAGACTGAAAAAATATTTGAAAATAATTTGAAATATTAAGAAAGATAGCAAGAAAGATTAAGATGAAAAATAATAATAATAAAAAATAATAATAAAATAAAAATACATGGATTTTGGAAGTTAGCTCTTTTCATTGCTATATTTTTAATGAAAAATACTGTCGCTGAATTTTAAAGTAATTTTGAAAATACTCAAGAATTTGGAGGTATTTAGTAAAATATTAACTTTTTCATTATTAACCCTTTAGCATTTAAACTGGCCATATCAGACCAGAATTCTCTCACCTCTTTCTGTTCAAACTGGCCATAACTGGCTGCTCATACTGATGTTAAGGTAGTGTTCTCAAAATAAATAATATCAAAATCTCATAGTATCGATATTATATGAGAAAATGTGAAGTAAAGCCTTTACTATAAAAATACAATAGTAAATATAGAGTAATGTAAATACTAAAAGATTAAGTTGGTGTTTGAAACAGAACTTGATGGTTCTTACATAAAATCATGACAGAAGGTTTATAGATGAATATAAATATTTAAAAATAAACAGATTAGGAGCTCCCTCACACATCTCGCCTATGGGATTATCTTCTAGTTTGTTGCTTTCCTGACTACAACAATTTGTAAAAATTCAAAAGCAGCATGAATCGTTGTCATCTCTCTCTCTCCTTGAATTATGTTCTCTCTGTCTTGTCCTCCCTTCTCATAACACCTTGTATTTTTACAGGTTTGGGACATAACTTAATCAAATTTCTTGCAGCAAATTATGAAGGATGGTTTGTACATTATTCTATGTACTATACATGCACCTTTGATGAGTTGTAGTGCACCTGAGCACTGTACACAATAATTTTGATTATTAAGGTTAACTTTGCCTTTCATCCTTACGGGGTCGATAAAATAAAGTACCAGTAATGTACTGGGTAATTTGCTGGCCTTGTGCCAAAAGTAGAAATAATTATTAGTTATAAACATTTTGAGCCTTTTGTTACCATATTTCTGATAAAAGATACTACAAAGATTTTCAAATAATTTTGAAAATAATCAAAAATTTAGAAGGATGTCACAATTTCACAATAATATAACTAACTTTCTCATTATCAAACTGGTATTTGTAACATAACATAACAAAGGTTCTTACATAAAATTTATGCTGGAAGGGTTTTAGATAAATACAAACAGTTTAAAATAAATAGCTTTGAATCATGGAAGCAGGGGCAAGTTGCAGGTGGTTTTTGGTTTCTAAAAGGATAATAAGTGAAATATTGATAGAACAGAAATCAATGTTACCTGAATATTGTTGCCTGTCTTCTAAAGAATGGTCTTTTATAATGGTTCTGTTTTTACAGGTTAACATTTATATGACATAACTTTACAATAGAATAACACAATGGTGCCATTATATTGAGCTGAGAAGACTGTCTGTTAGTCTGGATTTAGCTTTGATTTCTTCTTCTTCTAGATAAATAGATAGATAAATATATATATATATATAGATAGATAGATATATAGACAGATAGATAAATAATGAGAGAGTGAGAGTGGGGATGGTAATAGATAGATAGAGAGGGAGAGAGAAAAATGGATAGATAGACAGAAATAGACTGAAATTAATAGATAAACAGATAGATAGATAGATAGCGAGATAGATAGACTGATCATGTGACCACTGTGATACAATAGACAATAGCTTCTCAGTAACACAACCCCCACCTCGACACCATCATCATCATCATCACCAACACAACTCTGAAACCCACACACCACACCACAACTACAATCCCCTCCCTCCACACTGCAACCAAAGCAGCACATCACCACTATAAACATGACCACAACCACCACCACCAACCCTGCTAAAACTACCACAATCACCAACACCACCACCAATGGAAACAGTATTTCCTTGATTTGATCACGACGATCCACATCCTTTCCTGTCTGAGTTCGCCGCCACCACCGCCACCACCACCACCACCACCGCTGTATAAGATGACATCATCATCAACTTCCACACTAGAATGGTAGGAGGGGCTGTCCCTTTGTGGGGCATCAGGTCGGGAGACCATGATTCTTCCACACACAACTGATTTTGGCTTGGTTTCTATGGCTGGATGCCCTTCCTAATGCCAACTACATTTACAGTGTGGACTGGGTGCTTTTTGTTGTGATGCCTGCATGACCACTTTACAGTGTGGACTGGGTGCCTTTTGTTGTGATGCCTGCATGACCACTTTACAGTGTGGACTGGGTGCTTTTTGTTGTGATGCCTGCATGACCACTTTACAGTGTGGACTGGGTGCTTTTTGTTGTGATGCCTGCATGACCACTTTACAGTGTGGACTGGGTACTTTTTGTTGTGACACCTACATGATCACTTTACAGTGTGGACTGGGTACTTTTTGTTGTGACGCCTGCATGACCACTTTACAGTGTGGTCTGGGTGCTTTTTGTTGTGACGCCTGCATGACCACTTTACAGTGTGGACTGGGTGCTTTTTGTTGTGATGCCTGCATGACCACTTTACAGTGTGGACTGGGTGCTTTTTGTTGTGATGCCTGCATGACCACTTTACAGTGTGGACTGGGTACTTTTTGTTGTGACACCTACATGATCACTTTACAGTGTGGACTGGGTACTTTTTGTTGTGACACCTACATGATCACTTTACAGTGTGGACTGGGTGCTTTTTGTTGTGACACCTACATGATCACTTTACAGTGTGGACTGGGTACTTTTTGTTGTGACACCTACATGACCACTTTACAGTGTGGACTGGGTGCTTTTTGTTGTGACGCCTGCATGACCACTTTACAGTGTGGACTGGGTGCTTTTTGTTGTGATGCCTGCATGACCACTTTACAGTGTGGACTGGGTGCTTTTTGTTGTGACGCCTGCATGACCACTTTACAGTGTGGACTGGGTGCTTTTTGTTGTGACGCCTGCATGACCACTTTACAGTGTGGACTGGGTGCTTTTTGTTGTGACGCCTGCATGACCACTTTACAGTGTGGACTGGGTGCTTTTTGTTGTGACGCCTGCATGACCACTTTACAGTGTGGACTGGGTGCTTTTTGTTGTGATGCCTGCATGACCACTTTACAGTGTGGACTGGGTGCTTTTTGTTGTGACGCCTGCATGACCACTTTACAGTGTGGACTGGGTGCTTTTTGTTGTGATGCCTGCATGACCACTTTACAGTGTGGACTGGGTACTTTTTGTTGTGACACCTACATGATCACTTTACAGTGTGGACTGGGTGCTTTTTGTTGTGACGCCTGCATGACCACTTTACAGTGTGGACTGGGTGCTTTTTGTTGTGACACCTACATGACCACTTTACAGTGTGGACTGGGTGCTTTTTGTTGTGACGCCTGCATGACCACTTTACAGTGTGGACTGGGTGCTTTTTGTTGTGACGCCTGCATGACCACTTTACAGTGTGGTCTGGGTGCTTTTTGTTGTGACACCTACATGACCACTTTACAGTGTGGACTGGGTGCTTTTTGTTGTGATGCCTGCATGACCACTTTACAGTGTGGACTGGGTACTTTTTGTTGTGACACCTACATGATCACTTTACAGTGTGGACTGGGTGCTTTTTGTTGTGACGCCTGCATGACCACTTTACAGTGTGGACTGGGTGCTTTTTGTTGTGATGCCTGCATGACCACTTTACAGTGTGGACTGGGTACTTTTTGTTGTGACACCTACATGACCACTTTACAGTGTGGACTGGGTGCTTTTTGTTGTGACGCCTGCATGACCACTTTACAGTGTGGTCTGGGTGCTTTTTGTTGTGATGCCTGCATGACCACTTTACAGTGTGGACTGGGTGCTTTTTGTTGTGATGCCTGCATGACCACTTTACAGTGTGGTCTGGGTGCTTTTTGTTGTGACACCTACATGACCACTTTACAGTGTGGTCTGGGTGCTTTTTGTTGCGACACCTGCATGACCACTTTACAGTGTGGTCTGGGTGCTTTTTGTTGTGGCACCTACATGACCACTTTACAGTGTGGACTGGGTGCTTTTTGTTGTGATACCTACATGACCACTTTACAGTGTGGACTGGGTGCTTTTTGTTGTGACGCCTGCATGACCACTTTACAGTGTGGACTGGGTGCTTTTTGTTGTGATGCCTGCATGACCACTTTACAGTGTGGACTGGGTACTTTTTGTTGTGACACCTACATGACCACTTTACAGTGTGGACTGGGTGCTTTTTGTTGTGACGCCTGCATGACCACTTTACAGTGTGGACTGGGTGCTTTTTGTTGTGATGCCTGCATGACCACTTTACAGTGTGGACTGGGTACTTTTTGTTGTGACACCTACATGACCACTTTACAGTGTGGACTGGGTGCTTTTTGTTGTGATGCCTGCATGACCACTTTACAGTGTGGTCTGGGTGCTTTTTGTTGTGATGCCTGCATGACCACTTTACAGTGTGGATTGGGTGCTTTTTGTTGTGATGCCTGCATGACCACTTTACAGTGTGGTCTGGGTGCTTTTTGTTGTGACACCTACATGACCACTTTACAGTGTGGTCTGGGTGCTTTTTGTTGCGACACCTGCATGACCACTTTACAGTGTGGATTGGGTGCTTTTTGTTGTGACACCTACATGACCACTTTACAGTGTGGTCTGGGTGCTTTTTGTTGCGACACCTGCATGACCACTTTACAGTGTGGACTGGGTGCTTTTTGTTGTGATACCTACATGACCACTTTACAGTGTGGACTGGGTGCTTTTTGTTGTGATGCCTGCATGACCACTTTACAGTGTGGTCTGGGTGCTTTTTGTTGTGACACCTACATGACCACTTTACAGTGTGGTCTGGGTGCTTTTTGTTGTGATGCCTGCATGACCACTTTACAGTGTGGACTGGGTGCTTTTTGTTGTGATGCCTGCATGACCACTTTACAGTGTGGTCTGGGTGCTTTTTGTTGTGACACCTACATGACCACTTTACAGTGTGGTCTGGGTGCTTTTTGTTGTGATGCCTGCATGACCACTTTACAGTGTGGACTGGGTGCTTTTTGTTGTGACACCTACATGATCACTTTACAGTGTGGACTGGGTGCTTTTTGACAGGTATATAATATAAAAGGTCTAGGATCATTTGTATGCTACCTAATCATTATTATGACATCTTTATTCATTATTGTATTGTATATATTTTATTATGTTTTGTGTAATTAAAATAAATGAGCAAAGTATACAACATTTTTTTGTTGATGCACCCCCACCTCAGTATGTCACTGGTACCAGTCATGTACTGGAGTCGTTATGATCTATTCTCATAAATTAGCACCGCCACCATCTTTGTTGTCATGGTCACCATAATTTACTTCCAGTACAGGTTTTAATGTTTACATTTGTCAGCTAGGTGTTCCCTGATTGCCAGCTATCACCATGGCAACAACCAGCCATCCATAGATGTATGGTATATATATATATATATGTGTCTTTCTTTATATCTAATCCATCATACACCACCATCATCACCATCACCACTATCATCACCACCATCATCACCACCGGCACTACCACCACCACCACCACCACCACCACCACCATCACCACTACCTTCACCACACTATAAGGTGGTCATTTTGGTGCCATGATAAAAAGCACCTCGTTCACACTGTAAATGTGGTTGGCATTAGAAAGAGCATCCAACTGTAGAAACTAGGCCAGCATGAGTACTGTGTGAGTACGACACGGTCATCTGACCTGGCTTGTCTCACAACAGGACAACTTGTCTAATCCATGCTAGTGTGGAAAACTGGACGTTAAATGGTGATGGTGATGATACAATATGTTTATGTATAATAAACATATCAGCTTAATAATAATAATAATAATAATAATAATAATAATAATAATGATTTCTTTATTAACCACAAGGGTTTACATAAAGTAGACATTAAGGACAGTGCAGGACAATGCAGGACGGTACAAATGGGCATTTCTGCGTGTAAAAAACAAAAACAGAGGATGTAACAAAAATAACAATGAAAAATTCCCCAATAGGGGGGAGACTTCGGAGGGACATTTGTGGAGAAAGCCCAGTAAAAAGCCACAATGACCCTGACATGAAATTATTGTGTACAGTGCTCAGGTGCACTACAACTTATCAAAGGTGCATATATAGTACATAGAATAATGTACAAATGTCAGGAAAGTGAACAGTGTATGAGTCATGATATACATGTGTGCGAGTGTATGAAGGGGTGATACCATGTGAGGTGTTGGCGAATCTCAGGAAGCATGAAGGTTTTAAAGGATGCAGTGTCTCGACAGCTAACAACTGATGCAGGTAGTTAGTTCCATGCTTCAGCAACTCTGAGCGTGAACAAATAACGAGCTAGTTATTTATTTTATTAATTTCTATAAAATGTTTTGATTATTTTCAAAATGAATTGAAACACATTTGCTATGAATTTCATTAGAAGTATGGTTACAAAAGAGGTTAAGGCTCAATATTATCTTAGTCTCTGCTCCCACAATATAAGGGCTGAATGATTAGGGTTAGGATTAGGGTTTGGGCTAAGGTGAAAGGTAGAGGTAGGGCTAAGGTAAGGGTTAGAGTTGGGGTTACTGTTAGAATTAGGTTTAGCAATAGTTAAATAAGGTTTTGATCAATCAACTAATGATTGGTTAGTAAATAACAACAACAATAATAACAATAACAACAACAACAGTAATTGCAGCAACAACAGAAAGAGCAACAATAGTACACCTGATTTTATAGACCCTATGTGTGTGTGTATATATATATATATATATATATATATATATATATATATATATATATATGTACACATACACACATATATATGTTATGTTCAGATCGGTAGTCTACAAAGAGTAGGTGGGGCCAGAACACAATATTGACAATAGAATAAATAAAATTATATATATATATATGTATATATATGATTAAAGTTGTACATAAATATATGTATATATGTGTGTGTGTGTGTACGGGAGGGGGGGGGGGGCATTTGTATACGTACGTATACACACATAAAAATAATCTCATGAAAATATATAGTGGTTTTACCTGTTAGGGATCACATAGCTATGTGGTGGTGGTGGTGGTGGGTTATGTGGGTTGGTGTTGGTGGTGGTGGTGTTGGTGGTAGGATGGTTGTGGTGGTAGGATGGTTGTGGTGGTGATGGTTGTGATGGTGTTGATGGTTGTGGTGGAAGGATGGTGGTGTTGGTGTTGGTGGTGGTGTTGGTGGTAGGATGGTTGTGGTGGTAGGATGGTTGTAGTGGTGATGGTTGTGATGGTGTTGATGGTTGTGGTGGAAGGATGGTGGTGTTGGTGGTGTTGGTGGTGTTGGTGGTGATGGTGGTGGTGGTGGCAGAAAAGTGCATAAAAAGAACAAGAGATGAAAGAATGTGAAATAAAGAATTAAATACAAAAGAAAAAATATACAAAGGAAAGGACAAAAGTAAGAAAGGAAGATTATAAGAAAGAGAATAGAGAACTGCATTCAAAACTAGGAGGTCATATACATACGTACATACAAACGCACACACACACATATATATATATATATATATATATGTATATATATGTAAGGAGGTTAGCAGGTCAACATGAAATATTTCTTTCTTCCCCTCTCTATCTATCTATCTACCTATCTCCCTCTCTCAATCACACACACTGTGTGTGTGTGTGTGTGTGTGTGTGTGTGTGTGTGTGTGTGTGTGTGTGTGTGTGTGTGTATACGAGGGTCAACTGAAAAGTTCATAGGCTGATCAAGATACTCTCATGGAATGACCAAATGAGGTTTATTTTTCAACATAGTCCCTGGAAACAAACAATGCAGATATTCATAAGAAGAGTTGAAATTCATGCATGCAAGGTTTCACAGCTCTAGCATCACTACTTCATAGTCAGACTATGAACCTTTCATCTGATCCTCGTATCTATCAATCTATCTACTCACACATATACATACATAAGTATATACACACACACACACACACACACACACACACACACACGTATTCCGAGATGAAACAGATCAGTTAACCAGGTTTTGCTCATGTGTTCCCTATATGACATGGTCTCTGTGGCTGGATGTCTTTCCTAATGCCAACCACTTTACAGAGTGGACTGGGTGCATTGTTTATGGCACCAACACTACTACTTTGCTGCATAGGTGGCATGCATTTTATTGTGGCACCAGCACTGCAGATGAAATCTTATGCTTGGCCAAACTGATGAGTTCTCTCTATATCTCTCTCTTTATATATAAATATATATATTTATATATATATAAAGAGAGAGAGAGAGAGATAAACAGATAGATAGACAGTCAGACAGACAGACAGACAGATACATAAATAGATAGATTTCTATTTATTGCCACTAGGGCGCAAAAGAAGGGGACAAATACAAGGGGGGAGTTTACACAAAAAGGCGAGTAAAGAAAACAAATAACAAATATAAAATTAACAATAACGTCCTCAATAGGGAGGGGGCGTTTGGGGGGTCGCACACACCCCCGAAAAAAGTGTGCAACCCCTTCTCCTCAGGAGCACAGAGAGAGGGTGCTCCCTCGTTCCTTCCTCTTTTCCACCTACAGGCTGATGTAGAGAGAAGGCCCATTCACACGGGCCATTCTCGCCACTTTCACCCACCTTTCATAAAAACGACTGGGGTGGAGCACCTCTCTCTCCATCCTGATCCTTCTTCTGAAATGATATCGGAAGAAACAGATCAGTTGTTGGCCAGAGAGAAAGATGCCTGACCTCAGTCCTTTCAGACGCGTCCACCATACAACCTCTTTCACCATGGCTATTACGCACAGAAACACCGCCTCTCCTTCATTTTTGAAGGGGGGAGGCGGCTTAATCGTTACAATGGCTTCGGTTGTCAACCGGATCAGTCCCACCTGTGATAGCAGTCGTTCGACATAGCCCCACAGATCGGCTACGCCCGAGCAGTGTACCAATCCGTGTGCAACGGTTTCCTCGTCGCACATGCATCTGGGAC
>OZ024749.1:42345577-42433077 GCA_964016885.1 Eledone cirrhosa
TCTGAGGATTGAAACCAAAATCTTTTGCTTTTAAGAAACCACTGGTAAATGGAATAATTGCCTTATGTTGTTTATTACATAACTATTAAGCTCTGTTACCTACATAGAGCACTCTTTTTTCCTGGACTTTTCCGACGGAATTACTTCATTTACACATATATAAATATATATATATAAAGTGAGAGAGAGAGAGTTGTTAAAGCATGGAACAAACTACCTGCATCTGTTGTTAGCTGTTGGGACACTGCATCCTTCAAAACGTCCATGCTTCCCGAAATTTGCCAACACTACACCTGATATTGCCCTCCATACACATGCATGTATCTGTGTGTATGTCATGACTCAGACACTGTTTCACTTTCCTGACATTTGTACATTATTCTATGTACTATACATGTACCTTTCATGAGTTGTACACTACAATAATAATTTTCATTATATTATATTATATATGGAGGCACATGGCTTAGTGGTTAGAGCATTGGCCTTGCAATCGAAAGGTTGTGAGTTCAATTCTCAGACCGGGTGGTGTGTTGTTTCCTTGAGCAAGACACTTTATTTCACATTGCTCCAGTTTACTCAGCTGTAGAAATGAGATGATAGGGACTGGTGTCCCTATCATTCCACTGCAAAGTGGTCGTGGCGGTGCCACGGCACAAAAGCACCCAGCACTCACTGTAAATGAGGTTGGTGTTAGGAAGGGCATCCAGCTGTAGAAATCAAGCCAGAATCAGTTCCCGTCCCACCCTTGCAAGCAGGGAAAAGCGGACGTAAAATGATGATGATGATGATGATACAATCCAGAGTTTTCTCATTGCTTTCTGTTTGGTTTTGGTCATGTCAGGTTGTGGAGGCTATTTAACCAATAGTTGGGGTAGATGACCATTGACTCTGAGGAGTTCATCAGCCCTTTTAACAGTTCATCTTTTTGTTTTTTATGCAGTTGGAACCTTGGGGGTGACCTCATAGGTGTCATTGTCATTCATTGCTGTTGTTGTTGTTGTTGTTAGTAGCGGTTGTGGTGGTATTGTTGTTGGTGAAGTTGTTGTTATTGTTGGTGTTGTTGGTGGTGATGGTTGTGGTGGAGGAGTTGTTGTTGTTGATATCGACGCCGCCGTCACTGTCGCTCTACTGTGACACCCACCCTACCGTAGCCAGATATAGGCATTGATAATTGATACTCCAGACTGCTTGCCCTATCAATTAGTCAGCACCACTTAGCGACCCCCGCTCCCCACCCTTGGACTATATAGCAGTCTTCAAAGAGACATGACATAACCTTGACCACCGCCATACTACTGCCGTTCTCGGTGTTGTCATTGTTGTTGTTCTTGCAGTTTATTTTATCTTTACTTTCGGGTCTCGAATAATCCTCCACCCCCACTTATTCATTTAACAGATTTTTTTCATCCCCCCGCTTATTAAATTTTGCTAATCTATCTCCAGCGAAATTTTATTTTAACTGGTAACCTACGACAATTAATTTTCTTTAGACATTAAAAAACGTTATACATGACCAAAATAGTATAGCTACACACATATAAAGAGAGAGGAAAGGAAAGGAATAAGGTACATTTGAGAGATCAGTTTCTCTGAATGTCAACAAAAGAAAAATTAAAGGGAGTTAATTCTCACAGTGAAATAATATAATTACTTCCCTTTGCGGGGAAGCATCTCTCCTCACAGATCTCGACGCCTGCAGCCGACAGTCTGCTGAGGAGATATACATTGCCAGGTTTGACAACGCCGGATGGCAGCAGACCACCTTACCCATCAGATATGGCGGCCTCGCTCTCCGTCCTCCTATCTTACCGGCTCCAGTCTGTTTTCCTTTCGTTGGTGACCTCTTGACATGTCCTTATCAACAGGGTTCTCCACAACACAACTGAACTTTGTGCTCCAGGAGCACGAGGCGGCCTACGTGACATGGAACCAGCTCGGCCTTCACTATGTGAACGTCTGCCCCCCCCCCCCCCCCCCTCTCATCTCCGTAGATGTCCAGTCCCCATAAAATAAATGCTCAATAAATACATCACTAAACATGTAGAAATATCCGAAGCGATGAAAAAGTCGTATAGTGTTATGATTTGTCACATGATTTAACGTGGGTGAGTGTGGACTGTGTAGTGGAAAATACAGGCTTAGCAATTTTCTTAGTGTGGCCTTAGCAATAAGTGTCGGAAACTAGGTTTATAGCTTACAAAACTGTAAGGTGGAATTATTTAAATTGGGAAAATCGGACGCATAACTGTGAGAAGAGGGCATATATTGCACAGATACCCTAGAGCGCTAAATACGCAGGCGTTAGCTTTAGTCACAAGAAATAAATATTAAAGCGATTATATTTTGTGTATTTTCATTACTTTAAATATTGGAGGAATATTTATAGTCTTTCATTTATTATATTTTAAAACAAATAGCGACACACACAAACACTCATTTCACAATGTGTATGTAAGCAGATTTATAAGTTTTAATTTTCACTGTCTTTTTGTAGCTGTCTCATACACACATTTATATATATATATATATATATATATATATATATATATATATATATATATATATAAACGAAGATCGGTGGTATAAATACAGCGCCCTTCGACCAGTGTCTTGCTCACTCAACAAATCCAGTGAATTGCAGTTATACAGCTGCAATCACCTGTTCAGAGTGCACACATTTAGTTTTACTGTAGAGCGTTGGCTGAGTTTATATATATATATATACAAGTTTAAACGGCATATAAAGGAATAATAATAATATCAATTGAAAAACTGCTGGTATTATGTATATAGAACAATTATATTGTAAGAATATAACTTACTTTAAGATGGTAAATTGAAAATTCCTAGACAGATCTGTATGGAAAAATCGACAAAAAGACGCAAACCATTAATTAGCAATCGGTATATATTTTGTGCATATCGATTAAACTTAAATTTAGTATGTATATATAATCAGTTCATAACAATGGCACTCAAGATTCGTTGGACTTAATGCCAACTCGTTCAGTCTGCTATATTGTAATGGAGTTCTGTTGTAAACTGATTATACATAATTCGTCTCTCGGATATTTTATACCAAATTTTGACTGGTATATATATATATATATAGTAATAATAATAAATTTGAAGACAAATCCAAAGAGGGCTCGATAAGGATAAATATATATCAAATATATAAGAACCGTAGAGCAAATATTTATTAAAATAACAGATTAAAGTTTAAGCAAAGAATCGCTGCTTTCACCCTTAACTTTAATCTGTTATTTTAATAAATATATATATATAAGATCAAAAGATGGTTAAAAGAGTTCCATGTATTTTATTATGCGCATTTCAAAAACAAATATCATCATGCGATGACATTTGCGTTTTCGTCAGATAAAATAGGGAGACATGATATGAAGGTTAAAAAACACTTGTGAACAGTGCAGTTTTAAATCAACATATGAAAAGTAGTTTTAGATTGATGTGTGATATTGGGAGAAAAAAAAATTGAGGGGGGGGGGGTGGAAAGGATGAAAAAGAGGAGGAGATGAGAGTAAAGAATGGAGGGGGAGGAGTATAATAAGGAAGGATGAGAGATGGGTGATAGAGAGAGAGAGATAGCTTTTATAACTGAGAAAAATATATTGTTTTACATAGAGAGGTTAAATATGTTCTCTATCCAAGACATATAATCTCTGTTTATGTGAGAAATTTACCATTATATCTAATTTAGATTCTATAATAAATAGACGCACTGACTTGTTTTCTCTCTGCTTGCATAAATTCCACAGAACATTCCATAAAGTATACAGCTAATATCTAATACTTTACCAATTTAAAATCCTTTTCTCAAAGGCACATATATATATATATTTCTTTAAAAATATACCCATCTTTCTACCTTATTTCAATGTTATTTATTATACATTATATAATACTAGTTACTCATTCTATATCACTCCTATTTATCACTTCCCTTTCTTTCTTTTTTGTTCCTTTTTTCTTTTTCTTTTAATTTCTAACCTCTAATCTGTACCTTTTCTTCCTAGATACTTCTCAATTCTCATTATTAATCACCACAATATATCCTTACCCTTTTAAATACTTTATAATATCACCTTCAAAAATCCTTCGTAAACATAAACATTTTTTTGACGTTAGATTATTCATCCTCAATTCATTATTATTTCTCCCTTTCATGCTCATCTAACTTATACATATTACACTCATTCATCCACTCTTCTACTTCTTTTCACAATATATCCTTAATTACATTACTATTGTTATATTTTTATATTTGTTTAATAATACATATCAACAATTTCTTTCCATCGCACATATTATTAAACCCTTAAATATTATTCTTAATACATATTAACAATTTCTTTTCATCGCACATATTATTAAACCCTTCAATATACAAACCTTAATTTAACATTATTCTAAAACTTTTCTCTTCGTTAATTTTCAAATTCTTTTAATTTATATATTATCTTCCAACGGTTTTTTAACCTCTCTATGTAAAACAATATATTTTTCTCAGTTGTAAAAACTATCTCTCTCTCTCTCTCTATCACCCATCTCTCCTCCTATCTCATCCTTCCTTATTATACTCATCCCCCTCCATTCTTTACTCTCATCTCCTCCTCTTTTTTATCCCCCCCCCCCTCAATTTTTTTTCCCCAATATCACACATCAATCTAAAACTACTTTTCATATGTTGATTTAAAACTGCACTGTTCACAAGTGTTTTTTAACCTTCATATCATGTCTCCCTATTTTATCTGACGAAAATGCAAATGTCATCGCATGATGATATTTGTTTTTGAAATGCGCATAATAAAATACATGGAACTCTTTTAACCATCTTTTGATCTTATATATTATTTATACTCCAGTCCTACAAACTGTAGAGTGCTACTTATCCGATATCTGCATTGCTTTATTGTACTACAATAAAACTCACCTCCTACACACACACACACATATATATATATATATATATATAATGGTCTTTCCACCATTTTTCTATACTTAACAATGTATATGTAATATGCATTCTGATGTTCAAGTATTATTCTACCCGTATAGGGTATTTAATTAAAAACTTTGCTTTAGTATCTGCCTCAGACGAGCCCCATTGGGCGAAACATGTGTAAGAGCTTCATAAAGATATGTTTTAACGGCTTATAACTCTTTCATTAATCATTTTGTGTGTGTGTGTGTATATATATATATATATATATATATATATATATATATCACACAAAACACAAGCTTGTGTTGGACAGAATAAAGGAGAGACACAAAATAAGAAATCAGTCACTGAGGAGGTCACAGAATGTGTGACGAAAGAGCTTTGACAATATATCAACAACTACTTGGTTACTGAACCAACCGGAAATGTATAATCAATTGAAGTGAAAACCAACAGGTGCTTGTGTTTTAACAAAGTATAACAAATATATATATATATATATGGTAAATTATTTGTATTTAATTGATTCTAGTGGGCTATTCTTGTAGGAATTGACTATTCAGTCTAGCGAAACGTTCGTAACTTTATTGTATGCTTCAATAAAAATCCTCGTTTAAACTCCTGTTTTATACACAGACACACAACTCACTTTATTCGTTCCGCTGGTGACAGTTGTTCAAAGCATTTCACATTTTACCTGAGTCTGGACATGTCATTTAACAAAGTCATCACAGCTTCATAGTCATACATACATATCGATATACACCGCGACAATTCAATATGTAAGTTTTCTTTTATATACTAACTTCTATTGTACTAATGATATTTGGAGGTGGGACTATAAAGGTGTTTATAGTTCTTTAAAAGCTTCTCTTTTTCTCTCTCTCTAGACTTAGATAAACATTATATACCTGTCAACACTAACTAACCGAGGATTTTAGAGAGTAACATTTAATTAGGATATCGCCGTGTACTTGAAAACGTATGTGTGTGTATATATATAGAGAGGGGTATGTGTGTATTTATATATATATATCTTTCTGATACAGACGTGTGTGTGTGTGTGTATATATATATATACACATGTGTTAATGTGTGTAGAACGTTCACTACCAAACAATGCTGAGGATTGTTTGTATTAAGGTGGATAGATTAAGAGTTAAGGAAGTTAAAAATGTTTGAATGGAAAATGTCAACGCCAAAGGCTAATGATAAAACAACTGTGTATGAGTGTATATATATATATATATATATATATACTATCAACAGTCTCTTCTACACAACCTACCTACCTACCTGTTGTTTCTATCCTGTTTATAATCTACAAAGCCTCCTCTACTTCTGCTGTATCTTAGCACCTTAACTACTTCGTTGTGCTGATAGAGGAGGTGGGGTACATCTTAACTCAAGCGAATTTTACTTGAATCAAACTTACATTTATTTACTTTTTTTTTCCATTGTTTAAAATATCATTAGTTTTATTGTTAGTATGAATACTAATTTATTTCTGTTCTTATTCGTGTAAATAAATTCACTCCGAGTTCAAATCCCGTCGAAGTTACGGCTCTTTACGTTCTGAGTTCAAATCACCCCAGGTTAACTTTACTTTTCATCCTTACGGGGGTCGATAAAATAAAGTACCAGTAATGTACTGGGTATTTGTTGGCCTTGTGCCAAAAGTAGAAACAATTATTATTTGGTGGGGTCGGCTATAATCGACTTATACGTACCCCTAAATGTCTGGCCTTGTGCCGATATATAATAAATATTATGTACATATGTGTATATCAGAAAGCGAAATAGATATACACATACCTCTCTCATTATATATATATTATATATAATTTGCTCGCAATCGCCCCTCCAGTATTAGTGTAAAACTGTTTTAAAATATACATTTCTAATGCCCCATCCATCGTCCTTGTGCTAATTTAAAAAAACAAACAACCCCCAACATTTTTAATATACTTTGAATGTATACTTTATATTTTACCCTTCGTCTTCCCAGGGTTGATCAAATAAAGTAACAGTCAAATACTGTGATGGTTTATTCAACTATATTCTTTCGCCTCACAAATATTATTGACCCTGTGCTAACGTAACAATGCGATATTTTAATTAAACTCTTGCTGTTGTTTTTTCCTCTAAAACTTTTGAATATTTATTCAACAAATTGGTGTCAAGGGTAAGCTGGCTATAGAAACTATAGATCAATGGTGATGCCCCAGCATAGCCTTAGCCTGCTACACGTAATAGAATAGTGGTATAAAAATGTTTTGTTTCCAAGTAAAATAATCATTGAGGTGTGTTTATTTTTTTCTGGCAACATTAGGACAACATGACCCTCCCCAAATATAAAAATAATAATCATTTTTTTCAGCCTGTGTCGTTATCATAAACAATATATCCTATGCAAGCGTAACCGCCCCCATTCTTAAGACTAGCTATACCAAATGAAATGTCCTCCGTTATTCATGACATTGGCAAAAACTCGGTCAAATCTTGAAGAATCTGCTTCCAATAGAAATCTTTTATTTTTATGGCACCTCTTCATTATTTCCAACGCATTTCAAATTGAAACACACTTTTATCTCTACCAAGAACCCTATCCCTAAACCGTCATTTATGTTTGTTTTTCAATTTGAAAAGCAGTGTAATATCAAAGAAGCTTCATCTATTTATTATTTTTATACATCGAGCTATTTTTCTCCACCTGCAAGAAGTAACTGTCCAAATTCTCCTGAAATTACACCCTACCATCTTAAACGTAGAATTTTGAAGGATTTACTCAAATGACGTGTTTGTGTTTTCATTCTGTAACCATTATATATATATATATATCACGATAAATTAACGGACCCATAGACTCTCGTTATTCCTTGTCAATAATGTGCTCAAAGGAAAAGGATTATAGTCCATAGATTATAGTTTCCATACACGGGTGGTTTTTCCCTGTTTTATTGATGGCGCACTATCTCTCTCTAGTGTGTTACCTTTTCAACATATTGTATTTCATATATAATATATATATATATATATATATATATAGCCTTCATACAAAACTTAAACGATTTAATGATGATTAAACGTATATTTTTATGCAATGTTGGTGGGAAATTATTGCTTGAAGAAATTATTTCGTTCCTGGTATAATAACTTAAAATATGGTTCTTGTATAATAATATCATGTTGGAAAATATAAATTTATATAGTTGTTTAACATGGATTGGTTTTTTTTTTTCATATAACCTGGGTCAGTTTTGGCCGGGTTGTTAACAAAAGTATTAAACAAGGACAGATAAGGTAAGGTAATAGTTATCGTAAGTTGTAGTGAACCTGTCATTGGGTTACCTGTTATCAACAACAGCGGTGTTGTTTGAATGTTTAAATAGTATATATGTACCTGTATATTCTGGTAGAGTCGTAGAGGCGCTGTAGTGACATACGTATATCTTGGCTATTTTAAACCTGGCGAAGCTCATCTTCCCTCCATATTTGAACGCAGCCATTTCTTCGAAAGAGAGAGAGAGAATTTACCTCGACGGGATTTGAACTTTGTTAAAAAAATATGATATGAAATAATAAATATATATTATAAATAAATATTATGTCTGAAAAATAAAACTACGTGATCACAGCTGGTATATCTTTGTTCATCGATATGCGTGATCGAAGCTGACTTTCGGCTAAAGAAAATACCGGTTACCAAAGGGTCACAACTCAACTGGAACGTCCCTGATCATATTTGATCAGGGCTAACTTGGGTCTAAACAAGGAAATACACCTTATACCGTCTAGTTTTGAAGATACTGTCTGAATAAAAAAAAATGGGGTCACGACTGGAACATCTTTGATTAAAAGGTCTACCTACCTTAATTAAAAAGACTGACCTCTGGGTGTGTCTCTCTCGTATCAACAACTCTCCTAATACACACACGCACGTACGTACACACGCGCGCATACACCATATATTTGATTAACTCTATATTGATATCCACTAGTAAACATTACCAACACTACATCATTCGGCGTTATATATTTATATATTTTAATAACAAAATATTACAAACATGTGGTTAAATAGACTGTGTGTAAGTATAGGTTTCGTTTTCACTTATTAACTAACGCATGTTCGTCAACAGGTGGACTATGGAGGTGATGTCCTCGGGTTTTACAGGTGTTTATATGTAAGATACATGGAGACCTCGGTCTTTCTCAATGTTTTTAAATATATATATATATGAGTCATTAAAAAAAAATACTGATTGCTGAATTATATATATATATATATATATATATATATGAGAACCGTTTAAATAATTATTATGAATAAACGATGTAATACCAGTATCTTTCTTAATGTTATTCTTATATACACACACACAGGGTGTCCCCCAAAAATGTGTACACACTAATTAGAATGCTGTTGAAGTGTGTATACATTTTTGGGACACCCTGTGTGTGTATATATATAATACACAAACACACGGTGGTGGGCTGAAAAGTTCATAGACTGACTATGAAGGAGTGATGCTAGAGCTGTAAAATATTGCATGCATTAATGTCAACTCTTATTAAGTGGATTGTTTCTTTCCAGGGACTATCTTGAAAAATAAACTTCATTTGGTCATTCCATGAGAGTATCTTGGTCAGCCTATGAACCTTTCAGCCGGCTCTCATGTGTGTATATATATATATATATATATATATATATATATATAATGTGCGTGTTTATATGTTTACATTTTCAGAGGTTCTCACAGAAGATGTATAACAGGTCAGATCACAAAACGTCTCCCTTAAACAACCGATTCCAAGACTATGTGGAACGACGGCTCACAGAGATTCACTACCGAGGTTGTCCTTCTTTTGATGGAGTCAAAAAGAATGTTTTTCCTTTCATAGCAGCCTTGATATTTATGTCACTGATTCCTTTTCTACATATTGGTGAGTTCCTTCTAAAGAAATTTATCTTTGTGTGTGTGTGTGTATATATATATATATATATATATATATATATATATGTATGTATATATAAGCAATGAGTTATTTAATTTGTTGGTTATTCAAACAGAAATCAAAACGATAAGTTCTTGTTTTGAATATGTCACTATCTGTAAAACATATTTTATATTTTATCTGATGAGAGCGTACCAAAAATGTTGGTACCCTTGAAATATATCTAATAAAATAGATATGGTTTTATAAAGATAGTTTCCATTTATTAATATTATTGATATATATATATATATATATATATATATATATTAAAACTAACCCTCTTCCCTTCATATTTTCACAGCTGTCTTCTACAAACTAATCTGGGTACCAGACAAAGCTCCTGTGGATCGTTCTGGCTGTACTTGTTCCTGTTTTGACACTGTTTTCCGAGGTATACATTTCAATGTTTTCCTTCTCTAATCTCCTCTTTTTTCTTACTTCCTTTCATCCTTCATTTGCTGTCTCCTTTCATCAGTTGTTAGCTGCTGGGACACTGCATCCTTCAAAACTTCCATGCTTTCTGAAATTTGCCAACACTACAACTGATATTCCCCCTCCATACACACACATGCATGTGTCTGTGTGTATATCATAACTCATACAGTTTATTTTCCTGACATGATCAGATGACCATGTCTTGCTCACAAAACTGATTTTGGTTTCGTTTCTATGACCTGATGCCCTTCCTAAGGCTAAGCACATTTACAGTGTGTATGGGGTGCTTTTCCCCCTCATCTAATTACTAATTAAGGTAGTGAATTGGCAGAGTCATTTGAACATCAGATAGTGCTTTGTGGTACTCGTTCCAGCTCTCTGAGTTTAAATCCTGCTGAGGTCAACTTTGCCTTTTATATTTTCAAGGTTGATAAAAAAAAGTATCAGTCTACTACTGGGGTCGATTCTTCCTCTATATCTCTTTCTCATTTCCATTCTCTCACTCTCTCTATCTTTCACTGAAAGAAATTGCTGTCCTCAGGCCTGGAGGGGAACGGGCTCTGCCAGGCTTTAAAATGCTCTAGAAATGCTGTATTGACATACAGTAAGTACCCCTACGACTCCATCAGGAGTTGAGGGACCATACCATACCAATTACTAATTCCATTGTTATTCTGTTGCTATCCTAGGTGCCTATGAAAACCAAGGAGTTGTCTTGTACAAACACATCTACTTCAACTCTACAATAGAGACATTCAAAGTTTGGATAATCACTGTATTTTTTCTGTTGGTCACATACGAAAGTGTGAAGTGCCTATACCACATTATGCTTCCTCGACTGCAAGTCCGCTGGGTGATGTTTGGTTTGTATGTCGTTAACATTTACCCCCACTACTATTCATGGTGGTCATTATTCAACTACCTCAACGAAGACTTCTACCCTTACTACTACCACCACATCTACTTCATGCTCACCGAAATGGTTGTTACTGCCATAGTCCTGAACATGTGCGATAAACGCAACACCATCACTTTCACCAAATTATTCTTTGTGTTTTGCATCAGTACGATACACATCTTGCTCAGCGGAATGGACCAGTTTATAACACATGTCATCTATGCACGTGGACGGAAGTTCCAAAATATTCGAAATGTCGGCTTAATGGTTCCTGATTTGGCTCACTTCATTGTGACCTGTGGACAGTTTGTTAAATTATATCGGGCCAGTGAATTGCCACTCTCAGAATATGGTTATAAAGAAGGTGTAGGACTGGCATTTGTATTTATCTCTATTGGGACAGTCTTTGGAAAATTACTCTGAGAAATATGAAATATGATAAAAAAGAACAGACATAGGCACACAGATATGATCTCATGATGTGGCACCTTCTCTAACCCATGCAAACATGGAAAATGGATATTAAATATTGATGTAGGTGTGTCAGAAAAGAAACAGAACGGGGGGGGGGGGTTTAAAAAAATATTTCAAATCTAAACTATAAACTACAATTTTTTTTTTTTCCCTTCGAAATAATTCCCCTCGAATCTAATGAGCTTTCTCATCCTTCCTTCGCCATGCACTCCTGGAAAGATTCCCCCAAGATTTTCTACAGCTCCATCATCACGGCCCTCTTGATGGTGTCTACATCTGGGAAATGGGGATCTATGACTCATCACCGGTGATGACTCTCCTCAGCAAGTCTAGTTCAGTTTCAAGATACTCAAATATGTCCAGACACACCTGGACCAGAAACTTCAGGTTGATTTGTTATCCTGTGCCCATCGCTCGACGGCCTAAAATTGAGTAGCTGTTAACAAAAGGAGGCAAGAGAACATACAATGGCTACAGAGAGCTGAGATCGCAGTTACATACTCCCCCATCACATAATGATGCAACCGGCTACTCCCTACCTCACACAATACTGTTATTTTTCTGACACACCTCGTATGTATATACGACGGGCACTTTGATGTGAAGTTAACATGAAGATTTGAAAAAATTTTTATCGTTCGTTGAAAACATATTTTACAGATAGTATTATTTTTATATTGTTGTGATTTATATATAACGTCTTAATTATATTTTAACATTAGACTGTGTCCCTGTAATTATTCAAAATATTTTTTACGGTTCTAGTTTATGACAAGTTATCTCCCTTTTCTTACATCGTAATATATTCATAAGCTTCTGTAGTTATTTTAAAACGCATTCGTTTTTATTTGGTGCTAAGACAATTCTCCAAGGAACAATGCGGCGGGGGTGGGGGTAGAAGGCGGTGCAACCCCAGCACTCGCCCTTGACTACTCGAGATAAAGGCTGTTGGTGCAGCGTTCGACACTACAGTGTCCCAACGACTCCCCGAGAAGAGTTAACCCTTTAGCATTTACATTTACATTACTCGATATTTACTATTATACTTTCATTGTAAAGGTTTTACCTGACATAATATCGAATCTATGAGATTTTAATATTTATTTTGAGAACAACACCGTAACACCAGTTAAAGCGGCTGGTTTGAACAGAAAGAGATGAGTGGATGTGACTGGTTTAAATGCTAAAGGGTTAAAGGACGGTGGATGAAAGGCAAAGTTAACCTCGGCGGGATTTGAACTCAGATCGTAAAGGGACGTAACTATGCTGGAAAGCATGGCGTCCGACCCTCTACCGATACTGCCAATCCACCGCCCTATAATATAATATAATAATAATATTCGGTTTATTTACAAGTAAACAGCCTAATAAAGAACTACGTGGTAGCTGAGAGAAAACAATTACGAGGCTGTTTATTTGTAAACAAACCCAATATTAATAATTATGACATTATTATTATTTTCTCACGGATACACTTAGGTATCCACCAGGTTAAGAGTGAAAACAAATTTTGTTTTTGACCCCATGATGAAAAATAAAAGGTTTTATACAAGCATATCTATCGATATTTTCTGCTGTTGGTGAAACGAACGTAAAATCAATAAAATAATATAACTCTACCTATACTCTTGGTTTTTATATTTTATTTATTATGTATATACATGTGTGTGTATTGGATACATTGAAGCTCCGATGTCTGGCAACTGAAATCATTAACCATCTTGCCAACAACCCTGAGCACCTTTTTGATTTCCACGTGTCTAACACCCGTAGGCATGCCTAATAAGTCAGAAAACAGCACAGTTCCCATGACTTTCGGAAACATTTTTTCAAGCTTAGAGTTGTTGAAGCATGGAACAAACTACCTACATCAGTTGTTAGCTGTCGAGACACTGCATCCTTTAAAACCTCCATGCTTCCTGAGATTCGCCAACACTACACCTGATGTTCCCTCCCTTCCATACACACGCACATTATTCTATGTACTATACATGCTCTTTTGATGAGTTATAGTGCACCTGAGCACTGTACACAATAATTTCATTATCATTATATATCTTTCCACCTTTTTACGCATATTTTTCCACACACGGTCGCATTCGCCTTTCTTTCCCTCCTACATATATGTTGTGACAGAGAAACAGCTTCTCTTTTATAATATTGATATGGCAATGAAAAGCTTGAAGTGGCCATAATATGCTGTATGTGTATCATTACAGTGCTTCCATGCTTCCATCAGGGAGTTCAAGCCCCATGGCATAACTGCTAGTAAATAAATAAATACCATCAATGAACAATATGCAGAAAAATAGATTTTATTTGCTAAATTTACAGAGAATCTCAAGGAGGGGAGGGGGGTTAAAGTTTTTCTCAAGGAAGCAAATATATTGAAAAAAAATAAAAACAAAAATGTTCTGACTATATTAGGAAAGGGGAAGAGGAAACAGTATATTACTGGTACTTTATCAATGACATTCCACAGATCCCAGTAGAATGATGAAAGTGGGAAGGGGTTATCTTAACCATGAGCAGGGGTTTCAACTTACAGCATGGGGTACTGAAGTAGGTAATAATTATATCAACAATAATGTAGCTGTATCTATTCAGGCTCTAAACCCATTGAATCAGCTCTACTGTTCTACACATAGAGAATATCGCTTTTTTTTTCTTTGTTGTAAGGGACAACTAAAAGGGTTGGCACCAAGTAGGAATGAATTTAGCTGGTATAGAGGGGCCCCTAGTTGATAATTTCATTGGGGTTTTTGTGTATTATTTATAGTAGCAAAAAAGAAAAAAAAAATCAATTCTGTGGCCTTCTGGATGTAGCCTAGTCTTAATAGTATATTACTGGTACCTTATAAATGACATCTTAGAGATCCCAGTAGAATGAGGGAAGGGCAAGAGGGGGCATGTCTTGATCATGAATAGGGTTTAAACTTACGACATCGAGTAATTAATTTTGGGGGTCCCCTTTAGATATTGTGGGACTTCTGGAAATAGCCTAGTCAGACACCCCACATCCCATAATTCGCTGGAAAGAGCATCTGGTTGTAAAACATTGCCCCATAAAAGACTCCCGTTGATGAGTATGAAGTTTATGACGGGATCTTGCAGGGCTAACCCTGGTTTTAGCAAGGAAAATAGCATTACAGGACTTGTAGATCAGTGTTTCTCAAGGTGGAGCATATACACACTGCCATATATTATACGATGCTACACACTACGATTTTTACTATATACATAGTATACTATACACTTTGTTCAAACATGGAGTTGTACATATTTGAAGTGGGACATGGGACAAAAGGTTGAGAAACATTGATATTCAGTGTATAAGACTAAATGAACACTTTTAGGCACAAGGCCAATCATTTTTTTGGTGGAGGGGAAAGTCGATTAATTCGACCCCGGTTCATTACTGGTACTTTATTTTATTGATCCCATAAGGGTGAAAGGCAAAGCTAACCTGGGCAGGATTTGAACCCTGGATGTAAAGGGCCATAACTCTATGCCGCGAAGCATGGTGTTCAACGCCCTACCGATTCTGCTAATCCACTGCTCTAATGCCCATCAAAATAATAACGAAATATTTAGTGTGATGGTCTACTGTTGTGTGTTGGCGATCCCTGCCATATAGGTATGGTGTAGTGTGGGGTGGGGACAAATACTCATTGGTTTCTTTCTTGTGTAGAAACTCAAAATTTATTAACAATGCAGGATGCTCTAGATAATTAACCCTGTAGCCTACAAATATGACTGCTTCCTAACCCCCTAACATATTGTAATATAGAACTGATAAACAGCATTAATAAAGGTAGGACAACACCTGACTAGATATATACCAGGGTCAACTGCAATGTTCATTGGCCGACTAAGATACTCTCATGGAATGACCAAATGAGGTTTGTTTTTCAATATAGTCCCCTGGAAAGAAACAATGCTGTTATTAATAAGAAGAGTTGAAACTAATGTATGCAAGATTTCACAGCTCTAGCCTCACTCCTTCATAGTCAGCCGAAACCTTGTGTGTGTGTATGTGTCTCTCTCTCTCTCTCTATATATATATATATAATGTTTTTTTTCTGTCAGCTTTTCCATGCTGGCATGGGTTGGATGGGACTTTTTGAGGCAGTTCTTTACAGCCGGGTGCCCTTCCTTACACACAGGGATACAGTGTACTTATTGTAAACTAGATATTGATTTTTGGTTAACCCTTTAGCATTTACATTACTCTGTATATACTTTTGTATTTTCACAGTAAAGGCTTTATCTCACATAATATTGAATCTGTGAGAGAATTCTGGCCAGATATGGCCAGTTTAAATACTAAAGAGTTAAGCTAAGATTGACCAATAAATGAGAGAAAATAATGTGTGTGTATATCTATAATAGAGACACAATGGTTTACACTAGCAAAGGATTTACTGCTTGGCTGTTCATAGTTCAAATTCCATTAGGATCTACATCAATATTAATTCCTCTATAATGTGAGTGGGTTTAATACATGAAATACCAGTAATATACTACACTGGCCAAATATAGCTCCTTGCTTCCACCCATCTCATTACACCTACAAAACTGCTTTTCTAACTAATAATAATAATGGTTTCTACTTTAGGCACAAGACCAGCAATGTTTTAGAGGGAGGGGAAAGTCGATTAAATCAACCCCGTAAGGATAAAAGGCAATGCTAACCTCGGCAGGATTTGAACTCAGATCGTAAAGGGCCATAACTCTATGCTGCAAAGCATGGTGTCCGACACTCTACCAATACACCGCCCTCTATTAATATATAATTGTTTCTACTTTTGGCACAAGGCCAGCAATTACCCAGTACATTACTGGTACTTTATTTTATCGACCTCGTAAGGATGAAAGGCGGGATTTGAACTCAGATCGTAAAGGGACTTAACTGTGCTGGAAAGCATGTCTGACCCTCTACCGATACTGCCAATTCACCGCCCCTCTATTAATATATAATAACAATAATAACTATGTGTGCTTTCCTAACAATTTTGAGTATTTATGCTATGTTGTGTATCTTCTACTCTATACAGTAGTCTCTAGTTAAGCTGAGTGCAGGGCACTAGTGGAGTGTTTGTGATGTCTTACAAAGCTGTGTATTTGTGTGTGAGCCCTAGGATGTTCAGGTCATACATACTTTCCCAACATTTGTACATTATTCTATGTACTATATATGCACCTCTGATGAGTTGTAGTGCACCTGAGCACATTATATTTACTATTATATTTCTACGGTAAAGGCTTCACCTCACATAATATCGAATCTATGAGATTTTGATATTATTCATTTCCAGAACAATACCTTAACATCAGTATGAGTGGCCGGTTACAGCCAGTTTGAACAGAGAGAGGTAGGGGAATTCTGGCCGGATACGGCCGGTTTAAATGCTAAGGGGTTAAGCTGAGAGGATATCAGTGGCGTAGCTGTGAAGGGGGTTTCTGTGAAACTATGATGAAGAGAGAGATATAAGTTGACATCACATTTTTCAGGCTGTGTCCTCTCTATAGCTAGTATTCCACTACAGCAACATCCTCTGCTCCTTTAACTACTAAATACCACTCCACAAAAATAAATCCATATCATTGCAGTCTACTCTGCATCTTATATTGACACACTTGTGTCTCGTCTTGCTGTCACATCACTAAACAATTTGGCCAATCCTTCTTCTTTAAACTGCATCCACCCAGAACTTTCCTCCTTGCCAACATTAACTACATTAACTATATATACAGCCCCTCCCCCCACCCATTAGACAAGGTGGTAAAAACATTTTTTTAAATAAAATAAAAAAAAACAACCTTTTCTTGCCCACTCTGGACATTGAATAATAAGGATAAAAATAATAATAATAAAAAATAGAAGTAAATATTTTTTCTTCCTTTATATGCTCCTTGTCAAATCCTTCTTCCAACAAACTGCCACCCTCTGGAACTCATCTCCAACCCTTCCACCTTCAACCACAAACCTGCACCATGATTAAATTGGACATTCAATAACAATTTTTTGACTGGTAAAATGCTATGGGTTTGCCCCATCCTCTTCTGACCAACTGATAAAAAAAAGGTAAGTGTATATGCATATGTAAGCAAGTGTGTGTGTGTGTGTGTGTGTGTGTGTGTTGTAGTAGTAGTAGTAGCTTTGGATAAATAAATAAAAATAATAATAATAATAATTTCTAATTTAGACACAAGGCAGCCAATAATTATGGGTGGGGGGAGTAGAGGTGGGTGTAGGAAGTCTATTATATCGAATCCCCCCTCCCCCCAGTACTTTATGTTAACAATCTCTGAAGGATGAAAGGTAAAGTTGACCTTGGTGGGATTTGAAACTGAAACAGAAGGTTGGAATGAATTATTACAATGCATTTCATCCAACAGCCCCTTTAACATATTATTAATAATAATAATAATGGTTTCTAGTGTAGGCACAAGGCCAGCAATTTTGGGGGAAGGAAAAATCAATTAAATTGACCCCAGTGCATTACTGGTGCTTTATTTTATCGACCCCATAAGGATGAAAGGCAAAGCTAACCATGGCAGGATTTGAACTCAGAAAGCAAAGGGCCGTAACTCTATGCTGCGAAGCATGATGTCCGACGCTCTACCGATTCTGCCAATCCACCGCACTTATAACAATAATACAATACATTTAGTTTAAGAACAGCATAATAATAATAATAATAATATAGTAATAATAAAAACAGCTTCCAAAGAGATTCTATTCTAGTGTGTAGACAAGACTGTCTAAATGAGGCCGGTTGGTTGACGGGCTGACTGGCTGACTGGTAGGTTAGTTGAGTGGTTGTGGCGGTGGTGGAGGTTTGATGTATCTCTCTCTCTGAAAGCTACTCAAGGGTTGAAAGTTAACAATCCAGCATCAACAAGTTTCCTCACTTTCTTTCTCAGTTCAGCATCTCCTTGGTGTAACATACTGCAAGAAGAGACAGAAATTCTACTATACATGCACATTTGATGAGTTGTAGTGCACCTGAGCACTGTACACAATAATTTTTATTATAAAATTATTATAAAAAGAATATTTTTAAAAAAAGTACACACATATATATATATATATATATATAAGATATATTAACAAATGGAAACTATATAATCGTACTTTTTAAAAATATATCATATTTTTACTCCAATAATTTGTTGAGTGCTTTATATCAGTTATAAAAATATTTGCTTGTTGTATCCCAACAATTTAAATAGAACTTCCACATATATATATATATATATAATAATTGTTTCTACGGTTATCTTCATGTTGTATTTTAACCTGCATTTTTGATTTTTGATTGTACCTCTTAATATAAATGTAATCTCGAAGTGTGTACTGCCACTCTAAATTCTGTAATGAATGTTGACCCACAATGTTTGAATATGTATCAATGTTTGAATATGTATCGGTATGTCTCTCGGCTGAAAAGGAGGTCATATAACTGTCCATGCATTAATAAATTGCTCCGAAGAATCCAAACCTCGGTTTGGAGGAAACAGCTGTAAGCACAATAATGTTTTGAACAGTTCTTTGATTCTTATATTTCATATAACTGCTCTGTAAATCATCTGATGTTTTTACATTGAGCTACTTAACTTACTGGTAATAAGGTAATAATACATTACTGCCTACCACTATTTAGGGTGTGTGTAAAATACTTATAACTGCAGAAGGTTTTGTATTTACATAACCATAAATAGTATAACTAATACTATATAAATATATATATATAGTCTACAGTGCTGAGACTGGAGAGGCCAGTAATCGTGGGACCACTCAATACATGGGGAAATGTATAGTGGGTATAGAGGTAGATAAAATCCTGACCACAGCGCCAAGCCGAACTAAAAAAAACAAAAAAAACACTGACCTTTGGGCCCTTTCAGGGTTTTGGTTTTGCATTGCTATTACTTCCTGGACCTTCTTGTCAATAAGGGCTTCCCGGATTTCAGGATCTGTGAGTAGGTCCTGCATTCTGTGTTCGTTGTCCATGTAAGCAGAAGACATGTGGTTCAGAGATGAGGCAGCAGCCCCACCGGTGAACGAAGAGGAAGAGGGAGAAGAAGAGGAAGTGGTGGCTGTGTCCTGAAGAGGGGGTGTGGCTGCCATCAAATTACATGGCTTGTGGGTGCCGTCTTTCTTGTCTAGCTTCAACAGATGGTCACCTGGCAAACAAGGATAAAAAAACACAAAAAAATACAATATAATCTACACAAGTCCCCCCCCCTATCAACCTCACCACCTTTATTGCCACCGTCATCCTCTCTCCAATATCAACCTCATCACCATCACCCTACCCCCAATAACCGTACCACCATCACTACCACCCCATATCAACTTCCCCACTTTCATCACCTCCACCACCCCAATATCAACCTCACCACCATCATCCCCTCTCCAGTATCAACCTCACCCCTATTACCACCATTACTACATTACTACCATAACCCTCATAATGTGACAACTCGTCGAAACCATGCAAGCATAGAAAAATAGATGCTAAATGATGATGATGGTGATGATGTTACCTCTGTCAGTTTCCCTCTCTAATATTTTTTACTATTAATATTGAAAACCTTACCTAATATACTACAGAATTCTTGCATAGATGCTTGTAGATCCTTGTTTCCCTGGTATTTGGCCATGGCAGACTGAGGGTTCTTCTGGAAATCTGTGATGGCTTCGATGAAAGTAGGGTCTGAGAGGCGCGAGATTAAATTTGGATTGCTCTGAAGACGCATCAACAAAGCATCGGTAACCCACTCTGGAGAGAAAAAAATAACAACAGTAACAACTGAAAATACAAACTGAGTTACAATACAAACTATTTTAAAATATTTATATATATCTAAAAAAAAAAACAATCCATTATAATTTCATGTAAGAACCTTTAATCTATGCTCCGAAAAAGCTTAAGAAATTTATTTATGGGACTAAATCCTTCCAAATTTCTTGATAATATTCATTAGAAATATGGTAATATAACTTAAAAGGTAATCCTACGTAAAATTATGACGGGAATTTAAAATTTAAATATGAGCACTTTTTATTTTAATTTAGAGTTATCTCTCCAGCTTTCAGAGTCTTGGGAATCACTATCATCAATATAATAATAATAATGGAGATTGTAGTGTACAGTGCTCAGGTGCACTACAACTCATCAAAAGTACATGTATAGTACATAGAATAATGTACAAATGTCAGGAAAGTGAACAGTGTCTGAGTCATGACATACACACAGATATATGCATGCGTGTGTAGTGTTGGCGAATTTCAGGAAGCATGGAAGTTTTGAAGGATGCAGTGTCCCAGCAACTAACAACTGAATAGCTGTAACCTGGTTTTGAACTACTGACCTTACTATTTCATCACTAACAGATTGCTAACCAAATCGCCTACAATCATCCCATCACGCTGGACTGGGAATCAAACTCACAATGCCTTCACTAGACAAATCCTAGACCCCCATCCAAAATACAAATAAAAAATGTACCCTAAAATCCCATACCCCCATCCAAAATAAAAATTAAAATGTACCCTAAAATTCCATACCCCCATCCAAAATAAAATTAAAAAAAATGTACCCTAAAATCCCATACCCCCATCCAAAATAAAAATTAAAATGTACCCTAAAATTCCATACCCCCATCCAAAATAAAATAAAAAAAAATGTACCCTAAAATCCCATACCCCCATCCAAAATAAAAATTTAAATGTACCCTAAAATTCCATACCACCATCCAAAAAAAAAAAAAAAAAATGTACCCTAAAATCCCATACCCCCATCCAAAATAAAAATTAAAATGTACCCTAAAATTCCATACCACCATCCATAAAAAAAAAAAAAAAAAAATGTACCCTAAAATCCCATACCCCCATCCAAAATAAAAATAAAAATGTACTCTAACATCCCACACACCCTAAATGAACCCTAACAAAACTGAACCCAAACTCTCATCAAAGATTGTGTATGTGACTAACCTGTGGAATTAAGAAGGGTCTGCTTCTCGCGGATATTTTCAAGTTCCTCGTGTAATTCGAAACTGGAACTTCTGACGTCGGTGTTCTTTGGTTTGATAAACGGCATGTCTTTGTTGTAAGTCTTCTTACTGCCAATCTGATTACAATCACTCAAGTTCTTGGTGTCATTGCTACGCTTTGTGTTGCAGCCTCCACCACCAGCGCCAGCGCCAGCACCAGCACCACTATTATTACTACTGCTATTACTACTACTACTACTACTACTACTAGTACTGCCACCACTACTGCCGTCTCTAGAATTGTTGGTGATGTTTTCTAAAAATCCTTTTTTAATACCACCAAACGCAGCACGGTTGTCCTTCGACTGCAGCCCAGCGTTGCTACCACTACCACCACCACCACCACCACCACTGCTGTTGGTTGCGATGTAGTTGTATGTGGAATGGCTGGCTCCTGATGGCAAGCAAGAAGCTCCCGCACATGCCCCAACCATATTACTGGTAGAGAGTTGCACCTGTGGATTATATAGTAACAACAAACATGACAACAAAAACAACAACAACAACAACAAGGATTTATAACATTTTTTGCACAAATCTACACATTAGAGGAAGGAGAAGGGGTACATAGTTAGTTGATGTAATTGACCTTCAGTGTATTACTGGTATGTTATTTCATCTACCTCATCGTAACAACTATGATATCATCAATAACAAAAGCAAGCATTTATAACATTTAGGACTACAAAGGTCTGCTGAGAAGTTCATAAGGTTGACCAAGATACTCTCATGGACTGTGGGAGCTGATAAACCATATCATCAATATACGAGGGGCAGCTGAAAAGTTCAAAGGCTTGAAGTTCATACGCAGACCAAGATACTCTTATGGAATGACCAGATGAGGTTTATTATTAAACATAGTCTTAACTATATACTGTAAAACATGTTATCTGACACTTTACCAATACTGGCAACCCATCACCCTTCACACATAATAATGGTCTCTGGTTCTGGCACAAGGCCAACAATTGGAGGGGGGGGGGGGCGTTAAATCGATCCTGGTGGCATTTGAACTCAAAACGTAAAAGATCAGAACAATTATGAGTGTGTGTGTATATATGTAGATCCTCATCCTCATCACTGTTTAAGGCCCATTTTTTCACGCTAGCATGGGTTAGACAAGTTGTCCTGTTGTGGGCAATGCCAGGTCATGCGACCATGTCTTGCTCATACAGAACTGATTTTGGCTTAGTTTCTACGGCAGGATGCCCTTCCTAGCGCCAGCCACATTTACAGTGTGTACTGTGTGCTTTTTATTGGGGAACTAAAATTACCACTTTACAGAAATATATAAATAGAGAGCGAGAGAGAGAGTGAGGGGGTGAGAAAGAGAGAGGGTCATATATATGCAGTGAGTATATATATATATACACACACACACACATACACTCACTCTCATATCTCATAGAAACATGTATATATATCATCATCCTCATCATTTTTACATGTTTTTCCACACATACACACACACACATATATATATATATATATACATATATATATATGATAGGATGGACAGACAGTTATAGGAGAGAGGGAGGTGGTGGTGGTGGGGGCAGCTGTTATGGCTAAAAAAACAACAACAACAAAAAACAAACCAAAAAAACAAAGAAAGAAGTTCTACAGTCCAGTGGAATACCAAATATATCATTGCTGGCAACTGTACAACAAACTACAGTTTATATATCAACACACACACATACACACGGATACTCTTACACCCCACCTCGACACACACACACACACACGGATACATAGACATATACAGTCACACACACAAACATTCTTACTCACATACTCAAACACTCACTCACTCTCGCTCATTTACACCTAGACATACCCACACTCTCTCACACACACACACACACACACATTCTCCCTTACACAGACACACCCTCTCTCACACACACACACACACATACCCACGCTCATACGGATACTCTCTCATTCATACCTAGATATACTTACGCTCACAGACACACTCAATCACACCTAGACATACCCACACACACACACACTCTCACATAAGCATACCCACATACACATACATCTATACATGCCTATACACACATGCACTCAATCACTCTCATTCTCTCTCTCTCTCTCTCTCACACATACACACTCACACACATATAGACACACAGTCTCACACATAGACATACCCACACTGTTACACATACACACATGCACTCAATTACTCTTTCCCTCAAACACACAAACTCGTGCACACATTGACTTAAACACATACACACTCTCACATACCTATACATACCCACACACACACTTTCTCTCTCTCTCTTATACCCACACACACATACCTAGACAGCCAGACCAGTTAGAACTTGTCAGAGTCAGTTGGAACCAGTTAAGTATTCCACATTAAGAAATTCTCCCCTACTTCAGTAGTCAGGTAACAGCAGAGATTCTGCTTTCAAATCACTCCCTATCCAAAGATTTTAACACAAACAGATTGGTGTGAGTTATAATTAGGGGGAGAGGACAGAGCCCTAAACTATATTTCAAAACTAGGATCAGAAGCATCAAAGTTACATCCAGTACACACACACATATATACAGGGTGTCCCCCAAAATGTATACACTTTGATTAGAATGTTGTTGAAGTGTGTGTGCATTTTTTGGGGACACCCTGTATATCTGAAATTTAAAATGTTGGAATCCAAACATTGAAAGATAATTGTAACAACAGATGATAGCAATAAATAATAATAATAACTGGAAAAAGACCCTTAGGGAGAGAAAAAGTTGCCAGCAGCCATATATATCTATATATATGTATACATCATCATCATCGTTTAACGTCCATCTTCCACGCTAGCATGAGTTAGACAGTTTTGTTCCATTTGATGCAGGAATGGTCGGGAGACCATGCTTTGCTTGCACAGAAGCATCTCTGGCAGGTTTTTTACAGCTGGACGCCCTTCCTAACACACACATATATACATATATTAGTGAGAAACTGGGCATAAAAGGGGTTAGATGTAGTGTGCGGGAGAGGAGATTGCTGTGGTATAGATATGTGATGGTTAGTGAAGATGTCAGCTGTATAAAAAGGTGCAGGGTACTTAAAGTTGTTGAAGGAAACTATGGAAGAGAAAGATCTAGCAAAGAATGAGATGAAGTGATAAAAACTGACCTCGCACAATTAAACCTCTCAAAGGTGATGACATAGGGTCAAAATCTCTGGCCTTATGCAGTACTGCAGAAGACCTGCCTTCCCATGTGCACAGGATGCAGCAAACAACTAGAGTATACACCACTTCTCATCACTACACCTCCCACGTCTTAACACTTTACCCTTTACTAGCTTAGTACCTCACCTGCTGAAGTGGCTAAAAGCTCCCAGTCGACCTTGTAGGTGGTCATGCTGGTGACACAACAAAAGCTCCCAGCCCACCATATAAGGTTCTCATGCTGGTGACATGACGAATATGCACCCAGTCCACCCTGTAAGATGGGCGTGTTGGTGACATGACAAAATGTGTGCATCATCATCATCATCAACGTTTAACGTCCGTGTTCCACGCTTGCATGGGTTTGGATGGGGGTTTTCCCACTTGAGGCAAGAGTGATTGTCTTGCTCGCATAGGACTGTCTGGCAGGTTTTCTACAGTTGGATGCCCTTCCTAACACCAACCACATTTACAGTGTGGGTCTGGGAGGTTTTTACCGTGTTGCCTACACGATATATATATATAAATATATATATATATATATATATATATATAGTGTTCCAAAAAAATGTATTCACAACAAAATCTTTAAAAAATGCATTAAAATAAATTCTATTTTATATGTATTATTTAAATTATGTAAACAAACATTTTTGGGTGTTTTACATACAATTGAACTATGTCTGTAGATCATTTTATTTTTGGGAAAGGCTTGTACAGGTAATCAAAGTATGTATGCCCTTTTTTGTGACACCCTGTGTATATATATATATATATATACACATATATATACACACACACACATATATATATATATATATATATATATATATATATATATATATATATATATATATATGTGTATAATATATATATATATATATAGTAATAATAATAAATTTGAAGACTAAAATCCAAAGAGGGCTCGATAAGGATAAATATATATCAAATATATAAGAACCGTAGAGCAAATATTTATTAAAATATATTATTAAAATATATTAACGGGATCTTCTGAAACTTTCAGAAGATCCCGTTAAGGGTGAAAGCAGCGATTCTTTGCTTAAACTTTAATCTGTTATTTTAATAAATATATATATATATGTGTGTATGTATATATATATATATATATATATGTGTGTATATATATATATATATATATACATATGAAAAAAGTAAAAGAAGTCATTCTTTCCCTCTTTTCAAATATACCTAACTGTACCAAGGATTTCACACATTTTCCAATATATATATATATATATATATATATATATATATATATATATATATATATATGTGTGTGTGTGTGTATACACACATATGCATGATGATTGAAGATGATATTAGAATGTCAGATTTAGCTAACATTCTTTTTATAGTTGCCACAACAACAACGACCAACCTCATCACCAACACTAGTACAGTAAGTATAGGTGTAAAGAGATGTTGACTCCTCCACTCCACCCCACCACCACCACAACCACCACCATCACTACCATCAACACCATCACCACAACCACCCCACCGCCATCACTACCATCAACACCATCACCACCACCACCACCATCCCCATCACTACCATCAACACAACCACCCGACAACCATCAACACTATCACCACAACCACCCGACTACCATCACCACCACCATCACTACCATCACCACAACCTCCCAACAACCATCACCACCACTACCATTAACACCATCCCCACCGCCACCACCACTACCATCACCACTACCACCCAATCAACTGAAATGAAAATATAGGCAATATTAACAAGAGCTAAACTAAAACACTGCAATGTTCTCAGTCTCATAAATCTTTAACTTAACCTGATTTTCCCACCACCCCACCCCCGCTGTGTTTTGGCTATAAAATGTTGAAAGGGTCAGACATGACCAAAACAAAATTGGATTTTTTTAATATGTCTTCTTTTTTCTTTTCTTTCTCCATTTTAGTCAAACCAGACGAGTTTTCCTTCTTTTTTTTTTTAGAATGTGTATATACGTGTGTGTTTCTAAAGTCTGTCTTGAGCTTGGAGGGCTCATGCGGTTGGTAATTATCCCGGTTTCCATGGTGTTAAGCAACTGAGAGTACACGACTCCCCACCACCACCACCACCACCACCCTGGACAGGATGCCAGTCCATCGCAAGGTTTAAACCTCCAGCTATTGCTGGTACTCATTTTCAGCTGAGTATACTGGAGCAATGTGAAATGAAGTGTTTTGCTCAAGAATCAAGAACACAACCCAGTACAGGAATCAGACTTATGACATTACGATCATAAGTCCAACTTCATTACCACTAGGCCACACACCTCTACTTATATGTGTTTGTATTATGGTTAACCCTTTTGTCACCATATTTCTGGCGTCACGCAGTAATACAGAGTACCCGACCTCCCATGGGTACATGCTGAAGCATATAAACAATATGCCCCCACACCCCCCACCGCAAGGTGGTCGTGGAGGTGCCACGGCAAAAAAAGCACCCAGCCCACACTGTAAAGTGGACGTGTAGGCGCCACGAAAAAGCACCCAGCACTCACTGTAAATGAGGTTGGTGTTAGGAAGGGCATCCAGCTGTAGAAATCAAGCCAGATCAGTTCCTGTATGAGCAAGGCATGGTCAGCCGACCAGACACTGCACACAACAGGACAACCCGTCTAACCCATGCTAGCGTGGAAGAACGGACGTAAAACGGTGATGATGATGATGATGATGATTTCTAATAAAAGACACTGCTTAGGGCTTTCAAATAATTTGGAGGGATTTAGCAATATAATTTTATCATTATTACCGGAGCAATGGAAATAAATCAAATAGTGAAGATAGGTCCTAAATAATTGTTTTATGATCGCTTCAGAGGGTTGATTGATCATAATAGATATATTGACTGGAAGATAGAGGTTATGTCACCACACGCACACACATACACACATGTGTGTGTGTGTGTACGTGTGGTGACATAACCTCTATCTGTATGTACGTATGGATGTGTGTGTGTGTGTACGTGTGGTGACATAACCTCTCTCTGTATGTACGTATGGATATGTGTGTGTGTAGTAGGAATTATCTATCTAACTCCTTCAAAGGAAAGGAAAACCTTGCATAATAATTGTTTCTACTTTTGGCACAAGGCCAGCAATTATCCCAGTGCATTACTGGTACTTTATTTTATCGATCCCGTAAGGATGAAAGGCAAAGTAAACCTCGGCGGGAATTGAACTCAGATCGTGATGATAATGATTTCTATGTTGACATGGGTTGGACTCAACCTTAGAGGCTCCAAAAAAAAAAAAAAGAAAAAAAAAAGGGTTATGGGCAATGGTTCCCCCATGATCCCCTCCGATCCGATTAGTGGTAAAAAACGACGACGACAAAAAAAGATACGATACCTGGGATTGAACCTCACGGTCAACGTTGTTTTGTTTGGCACTGGCGTTGTTCAGATTTGTCGAAGTGGCCGCCACAACATTGCAGCTGGCTCTCATATTGTTGGTGTTATTCACTGGGGTCTGCTGCTGCTGCTGCTGGTGGTGGTAATGATGCTGCTGCTGTTGATGATGATGGTGGTGGTGGTGGTGGTGGTGGTGGGACGACGACGATGAAGACGAAGACAATGACGAAGCTGACGATGACGGCGTCGCCGACAGCGACGACGGTGCTGGGTGTGGGTGTGGGTGTGGGTGTGGGTGGGTGCCTGCTTGTAATGGAGGGGGCAGGGATCTCTGCTGCTGCTGTTGACCTCTGCCGTCACGTATAGCATCTACCTGGTGACGTAGACCAGACATATTTTCAAGAGGGGAGCCATCACCTACAATAACAATTACAATAATAATAATAATAATAATTGTTTCTACTTTTGGAACAAGCCAGCAATTGCCCCAGTGTATTACTGGTACTTTATTTTATCAACCGCGTAAGGATGAAAGGCAAAAATTAACCTCGGCGGGATTAACTTTGCCTTTCATCCTTACAGGGTTGAAAAAAATAATGTACCAGTAATGCACTGGGATAAATGATTTCTTTATTATTGGCCACAAGGGCCAAACATAGAGGACAATGCAAAGACGGGGACAGTAGGGGTTTACATACAATCGAGTAAAAAAAAAATAAACAAAAAATATCAACAACAGAATTCCCCAAAAGAGGGGCATACCACCCAGGAGTGACGTTGGGTGGTATGCCACCCCCCTACGTCATAATAATAATGATTTTTTTTTATTAAGGCACAAGGCCAGCAATTTTGGTTGAGGGATAAGTCGATTAAATTGACCCCAGTGCCTGACTGGCACTTTATTTTATCGACCCCGTAAGGTAGAAAAGCAAAGCTAACCTCGGCCGGATTTGAACCTAGAAAGTAAAGGGCCGCAAAGCATGGTGTCTGACGCTCTACCGATACTGCTAATCCACTGCCTTAATAATAATAATTGTTTCTACTTTTGGCACAAGGCCAGCAATTACCCAATGCATTACTGGTACTTTATTCTAATAATAATAATGGTTTCTTATATAGGCACAAGGCTAGCAATTTTGGGGGAGGGGAAAGTCGATTAAATCAAGCCCAGGGCATTTATTTTGTTGACCCTGTAAGGATGAAAGGCAAAGCTAACCTCGGTGGGATTTGAACTTGGAACGTAAAGGGCCATAACTCCAGTCTGCAAAACATAGTGTCCACCTCTCTACTGATACTGCCAATCCACATGGTTCTAATTTAAGTACACGACCAACAATTTTTGGGGGAGCTGTAGAAACCAAACTAAAATCAGTTCTGTACGAGCAAGACATGGTCACCTGACCTAGCATTTCTCACAACAGGACAACTTGTCTAACCCATGCTAGTATAGAAAAATGGACGTTAAACGGTAATGATGATGATGATGATTGCTAATGAAGATTCATTTTTTTTAACAATATGGCAATGAAAGCGTTAGCACTGTAGGATGTGATTTGAGTGAGAGATTTGACTGCTATTTCTAGCAGTACAAGGCACCAACCAGAGGCAGCTCATGGGTCCTCTGGTCTATGATCTATATGGTGTCCTGTTGATTTAGCTATCCACACTAACTCCCTTCCGTCTCTCCAAACACATACACACACATATATATGTATATGTCGTGTCGCTATGATACTTCCTCAGTCAAAAACTGCTGGAATTTCAAATTTGGCGGTCATTCGAGGTGAGAGAGAGCAACTTTACGGACATGATTTTTGACAGCGGCAAGAAATTGTTTTCTTATATCAATGTTTAATGGGCTTCCACTGATGATTTATAAGTGCCCACCTAAATATATTCTTACATGAATATATATTAGGCTGGAATATACATAAACTGGAAACATTCTCCCAAACTTGTAGAAAACTTATAATGAAACAATTGTTTGGAAAGAGAGATATACTTTAACTTTAATTATATCTCATAAAATAATACAACTGGTTTTTCCACATTATACATATTGTTAGCACCCCAAACACTTAAATTGGGTTTATATTTTAATATAACCTAATGTTTGTTGAGTGAGATGGTTACCAGTCAGAGTTTAGCTTTAAACTATCTCTGTTATTGTATTAAATATATATATATATATATATATATATATACATACATACATATATATATATATATATACATACACACCCACACTGGTGGGTGAAACTGTTGACAACTCATTGCAAATAATGTTGTTATGATGTGGAAATATTCTGTTGACATATCTACTAACTTATTGAATGAACAAAATAAGGCACTACATACACTGAATATGTGACCTCGTTTTGTCATAAGAATATACAAGGGTCGACTGGAAAGTTCATAGGAAAGACTATGAAAGAGTGATGCTAGAGCAGTGAAGTTTTTGCATGTATTAATTTCAACTTTTCTTATTAATAACTGCATCATTTCTTTCCAGAGATTGTGTTGAAAAATAAACCTCATTTGGTCATTCCATGAGAGTATCTTGGTCAACCTATGGACTTTTCAGCAAACCCTCGTATATGTCAACATTTCCTACCTTTCTAGGTACTATGGGTGAAAGATAAACCTCATTTGGTCATTCCATGAGTATCTTGGTAGCCTATGAAACATTTCAGATGACCCTAGTGTATATATATATATACATATATATATATATATATATATATATATATATATATATATATATACACAATATATTAATAAATGGAAACTATATTTATAAAACCATATTTATTTTATTATACATATTTCAAGGGCAACCAAGGCAAATTATGGTGCGCTTTCATCAGATAAAATACAGATTTGTTTTATAAATAAATATTGACATACCCTGAAAAAAGACAACCTTAACGGTTGCAGCTTCCTGGATAGTAGGATGAAAGGCAAAGCTAACCTCGGCAGGATTTTAACCCAGAACGTAAAGGGCCACAACTCTATACCGCAAAGCATGGTGTCTGACGCTCTACCGATACTGCCAATCCATCATATGTTCAATAAATGAAAAGATTTCGGGAGAGACATGATTTATTTTAATAAGTTTACAAAACTTTTGTCTCCTTCAAAATAATGGCCTCTCATGTCTACATACTCGTACAGGTATTTTTCCCCACTCCTGGAAGATCTCCCCCAGTCCTTCAGCAGTCTCACCAGGGACCCCCCCCCCATCCACATACCTCATTCAACTCCTGTGTTCCCCCACGAGGTTGTCCTTCATGCATGGAAGCAGGAAGAAGTCACAAGGAACAAGGTCAAGACTATAGGGTGGCTGTTGTGGCTGTTGTACCTCTTTCCTTCTCCTGTTGGTTATCCAGATGGTCACCAACATTGACTTATGGCATAAGACATTGTCCTGATGGAAACACCACTCTCCACTGCTGTCACCTCTTCTCCCTCATCCTCTCTCTGAACATTTTCAGAACTTCAAGGTAATACTCCTTATTGAAGGTTTGGCCCTCAGGGACCCATTCAACATGAATTAGTTCCCTGGGAGTTGAAGAAAGGAATGACCATGGCCTTCTCTTGTGACTTGCTGATCTTTGATTTCTTGGGCCTGGGAGAGGACACGTGCTTCCACTGTATATATATATATATATATATATATATATATAAATGGCTTCTAAAGGACTAGAACTTACTGTGGTTACCCCAATTGAACCCTGGACTAACACACACACACACACACACACACACACACACACACACACACACACATACATATATATATACCAAAGGCAAGATTATGACCCCCACCCCCAGGCACTGAACACACTCCAACATAGTCCACATCAGCACAGATGACTGGGAAACTATGGAAGTGGCAGTATTTCATTAGTGCATCTTCACATGACACTCCAATAGCTGTAGCAATATGGCCAATGCCTGTAGGATGCTAAGAATTCAGAGACCTGGCCTGCATTGGCTGAAGAGATAGAATGACAGATGAGAAGATTGCAAACATCTACACATCATAGATTACAGTGACTAACACTTGTACTAGACTAGTACCACTCTCAAAGTTTCAGTGATTATCATCTGATGACAAGCCTAAGCAAGATGACCAAATAGACAGAATATATATATCATCATTTCATCATTTCATTTTACGTCCGCTTTTCCCTGCTTGCAAGGGTGGGACGGGAACTGATTCTGGCTTGATTTCTACAGCTGGATGCCCTTCCTAACACCAACCTCATTTACAGTGAGTGCTGGGTGCTTTTTTGCCGTGGCACCTCCACGACCACTTTGCAGTGGAATGATATGGACCCAACTCCCTATCATCTCATTTCTACAGCTGAGTAAACTGGAGCAATGTGAAATAAAGTGTCTTGCTCAAGGAAACAACACATCACCCGGTCTGAGAATTGAACTCACAACCTTTCGATTGCAAGCCTAATGCTCTAACCACTAAGCCATGTGCCTCCATATATATATATATATATATAAAAATTCAAAATATTAATAAATGGAGACATTCACGTGCTCAAAATATGTTTTATTATATATATTTCAGAGGTACTGTGGTATTTTTTTCAGTACGTCCTCATCAGATAAAATATATAAATTGATGTATGACATACCTCAACTGTGTTGATGGTTCAATTTCAGTCCTGCCAAGACTGAAATTGAACCATCAACACGGTTGAGGTATGTCATACATCAATTTATATATTTTATCTGATGAGGACGTACTGAAAAAAATACCACAGTACCTCTGAAATATATATAATAAAACATATTTTGAGTACGTGAATGTCTCCATTTATTAATATTTTGAATTAATATTAATAACTCAAGAAAACTTCTCGTTGAGTGCTTCTAATCTATTGTAAAACTATATTCATTGATTAATCTATGAACCTTGTTTAACTTTTGGTTCTCTCTCTCTCTCTCTATATATATATATATAGAGAGAGAGAGAGAGAGAAAGAGAGAGAGTGGGAGAGAGAGAATGGGAGAGGGATAGAGGGATGGGACAGGACAGATTGTCTCTTTCACAACCGGTTAACTGATAAACTATGTCCCTGTTTAAATATATATATATATATATATATATATATATATATATAGTTAAACAGGGTCATAGGAAAAATACTCGCTATATCTTTGGTTGCCAACATTACTCAATCAATGAGACAAAATTCGAATGTATAACTATGCAAAGCTGTACACAGAGTGCTTACAATATGTTATACATAAGGTGTGGTTGTGTATATATATATATAAATGATGAGATGATCATGATATATATATATATTATGGAAAATTATTGCGATTAGCTATATTATATAATCAAATCTTTTCACAAAAACCAAATTAGTTTTTCTATACAATATTTTTATTACTTTTTATTTTCCATTCATAGACAGATAGGTTGATATATATATATATATATATATATATATATATATATATATATATCCAGGGAGTGTAACTTGGAGTTACTGTAGGTTCACCCGGGTGAGAGAGAGAGAGAGAAGGGGGGTGAGGCAGATAGAGAGACAGAGATAGATACACAGACATAGAGAAGTTGATAGATATATTTCTTTATTAGCCACAGGGGCACAACAGAAGGGGACAAATACAAAGGGGGAAGTTTACATACAATAAAAACGTGTAAAATGTTATCACAGATGGAATTTAAAAAGTTAGTCGATTTTCCCCAATAGAGGGAGACAGTTTATATGGGTAACACATACCCCCCGAAAAAAAATGTGCAACCCTCATCTCCAGGAGTACGAAGAGTTTGTACTCCCTTCCTCTCCTCCTCCTTTTCCTCAACCTACAGGCTGATATAGAGAGAAGGCCCATTCACTCGGGCCATTCTCGCCACTTTCACCCACCTTTCATAAAACTTGCTGGGGTACAGCACCTCTCTCTCCATCCTGATTCTTCTTCCAAAGTGGTATTTGAAAAAAAGAATCAGTTGTTGGCCGGAGAGAAAGGTGTCTGACCTCAGCCCTTTCAACCTTGTCCACCATACAACTAAGTTGATAGATAGAAAGATATATATATATATATCATCATCATCATCGTTTAACGTCCATGTTCCACGCTTGCATGGGTTTGGACGGGAGCTTTCCCACTTGAGGCAAGAGTGGTTGTCATTGCTCGCATAGGACTGTCTGGCGGGTTTTCTACAGCTGGATGCCCTTCCTAACACCAACCACATTTACAGTGTGGGGCTGGGAGGTTTTTACCGTGTTGCCTACACGACCACATTACAGCGTCGACTGTGTGTTTTTTTGTCGTGACACCTACACGATCTCATTTGTTTCGGCCTGGATGTTGTGGCACCAACATAACTTTACATTGAAAGGGGCGGTGTGGATGGGGTGGGGGTGGTGGGACAAGGGGTGTATTTTGTTAGAGATGCCTACTGACTGTAGTAGGTTTTACTTTGTATTTAGGTAAGGCGGGTCTTCTCTCTCTCTCTCTCTATATATATATAAGAGAGAGAGAGAGAGAGAGAGAGAGAGAGAGAGAGAGAGAGAGAGAGAGAGAGAGAGAGAGAGAGAGAGAGAGAGAGAGAGAGAGAGAGAGGATAGATAGATAAATAAATAGAATGTGTCTCATTGGCAAGAGGTTAGTTAAGAAGCTATGTCCCTAATGGCACCATGTCATCATATATATTATATAATCACGTTTATTTTCTATGTTAAATCCTCAACATTATCATCAGATAAACCCAGATCTTTTCACAAACAAGTTTGTTTTCTCTTTACAAAATATCTTTATTTCTCTATCAGCCATCGTTTGGCCTGTTTCTTTAGTCAGGAAAATGTTGAGTAGAATAAAAAGACTTCTTTTTTGTTTCATTTGTTTCTTTTGTAAATATTTTATAGGTAATTTCTTACTTCCTTTTTGTTTATATATAAGTAGTTCTAGTAGTTGTGGTAGTAGTAGTTTTTGTTGTGGTTGTGGTAGTACTAGTGGTGGTGGTAATAGTAGCAGTAGTGGTGATGAAGGTTGTAGTAGTAGCTGTGGTAGTGGTAGTGATGGTTGTAGTAGTGGTGGTTGTAGTAATGATGGTGGTGGTAGTGATGGTTGTGGTTGTAATTATTAGCTGTAGTAGTAGTGGTTAGGGTGTTTGGCTCATGAACTTAAAGTCATGAGTTCAATGTTGGCAGCACAGTGACTCTCTGAATAGTACACTTATTTCACATTGCTCCAGTGGACTTAGCCCGAAAAAAATGAGTTATATATTAGATTTAAAGGGCCAGCCATGTAACACAGTGTGCCAAGCTGAATCTCCCTGAGAACTATGTTAACAGTACACATGTCTGTGGAATGCTCAGACACACACTCTGGTATTCCAGACTGTTCCATTGATAAAACAACTGGAACATTCATCATGGTGACTGACTGAGATCCAACACAGACACACTCCAGTATTCCAGGCTTCTCCATTGGAACATTCATCATGGTGACTGACTGAGATCCAACACAGACACACTCCAGTATTCCAGGCTTCTCCATTGGAACATTCATCATGGTGACTGACTGAGATCCAACACAGACACACTCCAGTATTCCAGGCTTCTCCATTGGAACATTCATCATGGTGACTGACTGAGATCCAACACAGACACACTCCAGTATTCCAGGCTTCTCCATTGGAACATTCATCATGGTGACTGACAGAGATCCAACATAGACACACCTCAATATTCCACATAACTAGCATCTGTTCCTAACCCTAACACATCAATTTCCATCTATCCAGTGTTAACAAAATATAATTAGCCTAATATTCCAATAAAAAACAAAACAACTGAACACAGGGTTAAACAAAGCTAACAATATACCTTTCCAATAATGCCAATGTTTTCAGTTAATAAAATACCTTCTTTTTCATATTTCACTGAACAAAAACACAAAAAATGTCGGAATTATTACAACGAAAAATATTATTTACACCATGCTTAAATAATTTCAAAGAAATATTATTAAATCAATCGATTTTTTCCTTTGATTTTTGTCCAAATGTTTGTAAGATATTTTCCATCACAATTTTTTTGTTTGTTTCCTGTATGTGTGTATGTAATTGAATATGTGTGTCTGTAAATTCTGGAATGTGTGGAGTATACATTCCAATATCTTTCTCTCTCTCGTAAAAGTGATGATGATGATATATATATATATTTGTGTGTGTGTGTATATATATATATGTGTGTATGACTCTAAACTTTCTTTCACAGATTCACACAGCTCTCTTGCTAGCTCTCACATGCACACCTCTTTCCCTTCATCCACCACTACCACCACCACCATAAAACCTCCAGCATCATCACATCACTTCACACATTACTTATAACATGTAACAAGGGTGCAGCACCCAGCCTTTCACCACCCCCTTACACTCACAATAGCCATACCATTAAACTCAAAATAGACAGTGAACTTAAGCAATTGTCTGGAATGTTCTGCCTTTATAAACCAACCTTGAAAATGGTGGAGAGTCTTGAATGAGGTGTGGATGTATACAAACATGAGATTTTTCCCTTAAGTACACCTCATGAAGATCAGATTTGCCTTTAAAGATGAGAATTCTTGAAAAATAAATAAATTCTTAATCTACTAAAATTATCTCCCCTTCATATTATGAGTTGCTAACAAATGCCACTAGGTTTTTATTATTTTCTTTCTCCAACTTAAGGGGAAACTTCCATTCATCAAGAATGTTTTACATACATCAATCAGCATATCAATAATGATTTGATTTATTCCAATCTATGCCATTGGTTTATTTGAGTTATTTCCCTTAGCTAAATTTTACTTTTTATTATGTGTATATATGGATGGTGAAGGTAAAGAAGTGCAAGTGGAAGGAAGCTGAGAAAGATGAAGACCAAGACGGCAAGGAAATGTAACAAGGGGTGAGACAACCCAGATATGTCTATATCATCATTTCATTTTACGTCCACTTTTTCCCTGCTTGCAAGGGTGGGACGGGAACTGATTCTGGCTTGATTTCTACAGCTGGATGCCCTTCTTAACACCAACCTCATTTACAGTGGGTGCTGGCTGCTTTTTTGTCGTGGCACCTACACAACCACTTTGCAGTGGGTAACCACTACAGCTGGGTAAACTGGAGCAATATGAAATAAAGTGCCTTGCTCAAGGAAACAACAGATCACCCGGTCTGAGAATTGAACTCACAACCTTTCGATTGCAAGGCCAATGCTCTAACCACTAAGCCATGTGCCTCCTTATATATTTATATATATATATATATATATATATATATATATATATATATAAATTAGTATGTATACATAGATGTATGTATACATATATGTTGTATGTATGCATATATGTTGTGTATATACATATATGTTGTATATATATATATATATATATATACATATATACATTTATGTATATAAAGATAAAGTAAAGAGCCCCTCCCCCTTCGATCACAAATGACCATGGAATTTGCACCTAGAAAGTTCCACTCCGAGGCACATGTATAGGCATGGTTGTTTGTGAAAGTCAACCATACCAGTCTCCCCTCTTCACACCATCGATGTTGTCCAAGGGAAAGACAAAGGCGGATACAGCTTGGCACCAATGTCGCAACTCATTTCTAGAGCTGAGTTAACTGGAGGAACATGAAAAAGTGTCTTGTTCAAGGACCCAATGCATCACCCAGTCTCAGAATTGAACTCACAACCTCCCGATTGCAAACCCAATGCTCTAACCACTAAGCCATGTGCATTCGCTATATGTACATACAAACGCATATAAATACAATGTGTTGTTTGTCTTTTTACTCTCTGAGTGAGACACTTCTCATCCGTTAGACCATTCTAATTTCCAGCCTTTTATGCTGATTTATCCCTGTCTCATTCCCATAAATCCTGACACTTCTCACACATGCAGTACAACACATCTCCCTTCAGTTTTAGTGACACTCACCCCCTCCTTATGAATCACTGGAGGACAGTGACTAGAAAAGTTTCATAATGGTGAGAATGGTTATCAGAAAGTTCTTAGTGAACATCACATCAGAATATGCTCCGCTGGTTGGTATCAGAGTGTTGAAAAGAAAAGGGTTAAGTTCTGTTGTATGACAAGAGAAGCTGAGGAAAACATGAAAGGTGAGGAAGATGTCATAAGGAAAGGGTGCTCAGCTATATGAGAAGGAATAGGGACAGCTTTGAAGGATTCTATGGGGGTTACAGGTATGGTGTGAGGATGGAAAGAATAAAAGGATTTAGAATTCATTGATATATATATATCATCATCATTTTACGTCCGCTTTTCCCTGCTTGCAAGGGTGGGACGGGAACTGATTCTGGCTTGATTTCTACAGCTGGATGCCCTTCCTAATACCAACCTCATTTACAGTGAGTGCTGGGTGCTTTTTTGCCGTGGCGCCTACATTACCACTTTACAGTGTGGGCTGGGTGCTTTTTTGCCGTGGCACCTCCACGACCACTTTGCAGTGGAATGTTAGGGACTCCAGTCCTATCATCTCATTTCTACAGCTGAATAAACTGGAGCAATATGAAATAAAGTGTCTTGCTCAAGGAAACAACACATCACCCAGTCTGAGAATTGAACTCACAACCTTTCGAATGCAAGCGCAATGCTCTAACCACTAAGCCATGTGCCTCCATATATATATATATATATATATATATATATATATATATATATATATATCCAGTCCACGCTGTAAAGTGGTCGCGTAGGAGACATGGTAAAAAGTCTCCCAGTCCAAACTGTAAATGTGGTTGGTGTTAGGAAGGGCATCCAGCCGCAGAAAAGATGCCTGATACAGTCCTATACAAGTAAGACACGGTCATCCGATCAATCTTGCCTCAAGTGGGACAATTCCCGTCTAACCCATGCTAGCGTGATAGACGTTAAACGATGATGATGATGATATATATATATATACGGTCTATCCTATTAGATGGTCATTGTGGTGTTGTGATAAAAAGCACCCAGTCCATACTGTAACATGGAAGAGCATCCAACTGTAGAAACCTAACCAAAATACAGATCCGTATGAACACGACGTGATCCCTGACCTAAATTGACACATAACGTGACATCCCATCCCATCCATGCAAATGTGGAAAATGGACGTTAAACGTTGATGATGATGATATGTATATATATATATATACACATACACACATATATATTCTTTTAATGGTTTCAGTCATTGGATTGTGGTTATGCTGGGGCACAGCCTTCAAGGGATTTAGTCGATCATAACGACCCAAGTAGTTGACTGGTACTTCATTTTATCGTCTTAATCATACATATACAAGCATATGTATACGCGGATATTACATATACTTTGATATATGCACATGCATATTTACGTACATGTCACACAATAAAGAACTCAATACGTTAGTGTAAAGTACATATACAGGCCTAACCTAATCCTGAAATATATATATATACATACTCAACATTATTAAATGTATTGAATGCTTCACTGAAAAGCGTTCTTCTTAATCATTTAAGAATATATATAGTGACATTTCGTTATAACGAAATTCACGGGGTATAAAAAATTCGTTGTAACGAAAAATTCTTTATAACGAAATCGACCTAAGACATCGAGCTTTTGGCCGGGGATGGAAAAAAATCTTTGTATACTGAAAAATTCGTCATAATGGTATTCGTTATAACGGAATTTTACCTGTATATATATATATATATATTTCTATACTTTTCATTTATATATATATATATATATATATATATACATATATTTATATATATACATGCATACATAAACCCATATACATTATGCGCAATAAATCCGAGTACAATATAAATTATAATGAAGTGGGGAAATAATGCTAGCGCTCAAAAACAAAACACACACATCTATCTATACATGTTCGTGAAATTCTCAGCTCAAAGGAGGGCTAAGTGGTTATAAAGTTGGGGTGTAGATTCTATACAAATATCATCACAAAGAGGGCCCTCATTTTACGGCCGGGTCTGCATTTAACAGGGTCGATTCCCATCAGCTGTCTCAATCAGGTTTTGTGTTGAGTTGTGTTGTTTGTTTTGTTTTTTTTAAATATGGGATTGGAGCTGAATGAAAATAGAGGGGGGGGGGGTAAAGAGAGGGGGAGAAAGAGGAATAAAAGAAGAGAGATAGAATGAAGTAAGAGGGGCAAATATATTAAGAGAAAAATTATAGTGATGTAAAGAGAGAGAAGGGGGAGAAGCAAAGAACCTGAAGAATAGACAGATAAAGGTAGATAGATAGATACGTAAATGGAATTAAGATAGATAGAATGATGTATAGAGGTAAAATAATAGGAAGGAAGAGAGTGCGACATACGACTCATGTCAAGTGAAGGGGAGGATTAATGTAAGACAGACATACAGGCTGAAAGGAGAGGGGGGAAATTAGAGAGTGAGATAGACTGACATATTAAGGTAGAGAAAGAGAGTAACAGACAGGTTTAGTAAGGGGAAGTAATAGAGAAAGAAAGAGTCTGACAGTGAGAGGGAGGGGAGAGAGATAGACAGACTAAAGAAATAAGAAATGAGATACAAGAAGGATTTAGTAAAGTACATGGAGAGGGAGAAAGAGAGAGAGAATGATAGTCCAATTAAGAAAGAAAGGATATAGTGATGGAGAGACACTGACGATGAGAAAGAGAAAGGGGGAGATGAATAAGAAGAGAAATAGAAACAGATTGGGTGATAGATTATAATAGGGAAATGTGATAGAAAGACAATAAAATAGAGAGAGAGGATGATAGAAAGAGAGTTGGAGAGAGAAAGAGGGGAGGGTCGATAGAAAGACAGAGAGAGAGTAGATAACGGAATATAATTGTTTCTACTATTGGCACAAGGCCAGAAATTACCCAGTACATTACTGGTACTTTATTTTATCGACCCCGTAAGGATGAAAGGCAAAGTCAACCTCGAGGTAGATAGAATGAACGATATATACCAGAGTGAAATGTAGAGAGAGAGAGGGGTGAAGGCAGATAAAAAGAAGAGTTAAATACTAAAACAACGAGAGGTAAAGGATTAAAGTGAAGAAGAGAGAGAGTGAGAAGAGGAAGGACTGAAGCAAACACGATAGAAAGAGAGAGAGAGAGAGAGAAAAGACGGGAAGGAAGAGAGAGATACAAATAGAGAGAAAGTAGGAGGAAGCGCGAAAGCTGAACATAAAAGTTAAAACATATATAAATATATATTCACATTACATTACAAAAAATTGACTATTTTTTTCCTTCGTCCCCCCCATAAAAGTTTCAAACCCCTAAAAAGACGGACGGTAAATATGGCAGCGGTTATGAATAACATAAGACATTAGTAAGGATAAAGTGTCTAAATGAAGCAAAAAGAGAGAGTGTTAAAGGCCAAAATGTTATGAATAAACTGTAAACATACCAGAACCATCAGCCATGATTTTACATCCAATGACGGATTGAATAAACTATAGGGACGGTGATAGGACAAATAAAGTATCTCTTATAAAATAGTTCCGGATATCTTTTACTAAACATGTCCTCTCCGTTCTCTTTTTCTCGGATTGTTATTTAAAACGTTATTTTATGTTTTAACTTGTTAAAGATAGTTTTCTAGCTATCTAAAAAAGAAAAGCAGACACATTTTATAATCCCTTATGTTTGTACATGCACACACACATTTGTGCGTGTGTGTATATGTAATTATGTGTATGTATGTATGTGTGTGTATCATCAACATTTCTGTCTAGCACCAATTCTTCCAAGCTTGCATGGGTTAGACGTGATGTCCATGCCAGGAAGCAAGTCTGGCCATGATTGACCATGTTGCACTTTGTTACAGCGAGGACTATAAATTTGGCTGTATATTTTACAGCTGGATGCCCTTCCTAACACCAACCACATTTACAGTGTGGATTTATATATATATATGTATCAACATACTTTAATGTCTGCTTTTTTATGGTGGCATGGGTTTGATGAGTTTCATAGTCCAAATCAGTACTTAATTGGTGCTACTGACCTCTCAGATGGGTCAGGGACCTATATCTCACTTACTTACATTCCAGTTTGGGCATTGCATCTGTAGCTGAATGCCCTTCCTATAGCCAACCATTTAACAGATTATACTGCGTATATTTTATTGTGACACCAACACTAAGGAGGTTGCCATGTCCTTGACACACCCCACACAGTTCAACCCTTTGTTTGGTTTGTTTACTATGGTCACACACCCCAATCTTAACACCAACTACTGTTAATACTACCATCATCATCACATTTATATCCACTTTACAATGTTGGTATGGGCTGGACAAGATGTTTGTTCTCTAGCTGGACACCTGTCTATATTTTAATCTCAAATATGGTATATACTATTAAATTGCAGGATGTATTGATTATGCAAGACAAAAGCAAATGTCACTGCTTGTAAACAATCTTAATATGAAACTGCACAGCAACAGACTCATACACATAGTTACTTAATAATGATATTACACTAAGGTTACCAGCTGGTTTCATGCAGGGATCAAATCTTAATAGAAAAAATATACTGCCCCTGATCATTTTATCAGACTGCGATGTTTGATACACACATGCATATATGACAGGCCTTCTTACAGTTTTTGTCAACCAAATTCACTCATAAGTCAGCCCAAGGTTATAGAAGAAAGCACTTGCATAAGAGACTGTACAGTGGGATCATACTTCTTATCCAGTCATGTGTGGCTTTATATATGTATATCTGTTTTCTTTACACAAAATCACCCCAAGCAAAGCCTTCTAGGACCACTACTAGGCAAAAGTGGCAGTAGCATTAAAACCACAAATGCTCACTCTCTCTCTTTCTATATATATATATGTATACCTGTAAGGTGACATGACAAAAGCATGCAGCACAACTGTAAAGTCGTCTGTTGTACATCACCGTTGTTTAATATCCGATTTCCCTGCTAGCAAGGGTTTGGCAGCCATATGTTAAATATCTACTTTTTGAAAAATTGAAACATTAACTATTTATATGGAGTATTGTTTCAAGAATTGTGGCATACACTGACAATAAAAAAGCCTACAAATTAAGTACTATGGAAAGTTTAGCTATCCTATTTATTAAAAATATTTTTCCTTGAAAACATACATTCACTATAAACCCAGAAACTTATCAAATAGTGACTAGTTAACTTACCTTTCTAAAATAAATCTACAACCTTTCTCTTTTGTTATAAACTCATTTTCTGATTGTACTCCCTTATTCTAATTTACTTACCTCTACAGCTTTCTATTCTTAACTTAGTTTCATCATTGCTGTCTTATAAAGACTTATTGGAACGTGTTTTTATTATGTAATGATACCAGAAACCATATGGCACTGTTTGTACCAATGTAGAAACTACCAGTCTAGGAGAATGGACATATTAAAACTGGTCTTTAAACTACCAAGAGTGGAGACACAAAGGATCTATCAACCATAAACAAGATCTTTCAGTACATGGTGGCTATGGTGATTCAACAAAAACTTTTAGTTGTCTTTGTTTTTCACTTTCTTATTTATCCTTTTTTCTCTCAATTTTGTTTCTTAAATGCAAGGACATTCAATACCACTCCTTGTCTGTTGTCGCTCACTAGCTCTATACAGATGTTCAAATTAGATTAAATAAATAAAAGAAATTGCTAAAATATATTGTTGGTGCACGCGTGCCATATAGAACTGCCTACTACTCGTGTAATTTTTGTGCTTATACAAATTTTTTATTACACATAGGTTGGATCCTCTATTGGTGTATTAAAAGATTGTCATGTTTTTAACCCTTTAAACCGGCCGTATCTGGCCAGAATTCTCTCACCTTTCTGTTCAAACCAGTTGTAACTGGCCACTCATACTCATCTTAACCCTTTAATGTTCAAACCTGCCTGAATTCTCTACCTCTTTCTGTTGAAACTGGCCGCTCAAACTAATGTTAAGGTACTGTTCTCAAAATAAATATTCAAAATCTCCTAGATTCGATATTATGTTAGGTATGAAAATACAATAGTATATTTAGGAAAGCCCTTCAAGATGTATATGACGAAAAAGAAGACGATTTAGAGACGTATGACATAGATAATAACTGGAAGTTCTTACGTGACAACTTGCTGAAGGCTACTGATGAAACCTGTGGCTGGAGCAGAGCTCCAACCAGACAGAGAGTGACCTGGTGGTGGAACAGCAGTGTAGATAAGGCTATTAGAGACAAAAGACTAGCATGGAAGGCTTGGAATAAGGGTGGGAGTAGGGAAGAATATACAGCCACTAAGAGAGAAGCTAGACGTCAGGTGTACTTAGCACGCAGGGAGGCAGAGAGTAGGAGGTTTGCCAATGTTCTGCGACGGGAAGATCAGAGGCGTGCGGTGTTCCACATTGCAAGGCAGTGTGTCAATGCAAATCAGGATGTTGTTGGTGATAAATGTGTCCGGGATGATGCCGGTGTACTTAGTGTCACGAATGACCAGAAAAAGGAGGCCTGGAAATGTCATTATGAGAGACTGATGAATGTGGAGAACGAATGGGAGAGAGAGAAATTACCCTTGGTAGATCCGACAGAGGGACCAGCTATTGAGATTGACGAATATAGGGTCCAAGAGGCGATTAGGGAAATGAAAAATGGTAAGGCGGCCGGACCATCGGGAATAGTTGCTGAGATGCTGAAGGCATCAGGGGACGTAGGCACTAAACTGGTTGCACGCATAATCAATCAGGCTATATATGGTGGTGTCATACCCAAAGACTGGTGCAGCAGTATTCTCATAAATTGCTACAAAGGTAAAGGGGATGCTTTGGAGAGGAGCAATTATAGGGGTATAAAACTGATAGATCAGGTTATGAAAGTGGCAGAAAGGATTCTAGCACAACTAATTAGAGAAAGGGTCAAACTAGATGAGATGCAGTTTGGTTTTGTGCCTGGGAAGAGTACAACAGATGCCCTCTTCTTGGTGAGACAAATGCAAGAGAGGTTCTTAGAGAAGAATAAGCCACTATACTTAGCCTTTGTTGACCTAGAGAAGGCCTTTGATAGGGTACCCCGATCTGTCATCTGGTGGTCCCTAAGGAAGCTGGGTGTTGAGGAATGGCTTGTAAGGACAGTGCAAACTTTGTACAGAGGTACTCTCAGTAAAGTCAGGGTAGGAATGGAGTTTAGTGAGGAATTCCAGATACAAGTAGGAGTACATCAGGGTTCGGTCCTCAGCCCGCTCTTGTTCATTATAGTCCTCCAAGCCATAACAGAGGAGTTTAAGACTGGCTGTCCATGGGAACTTCTCTATGCTGACGATCTGGCTCTTATGGCAGAATCAGTAGAGGAGCTAGAGAATAAATTCCGGCTATGGAAACAGCAGTTGGAAGCAAGAGGACTGAGAGTAAATCTAGCTAAGACAAAAGTGTTGATGAGTAGAAAAGAGGACAAAACCCTGACTCCGTCAGGGAAATGGCCATGTTCGATATGCAGAAAAGGAACTGGCATAAATTCTATAAAATGCACACAATGTAGGTCCTGGGTACACAAGAGATGTAGCGGGATAGCAGGCAAACTAACAGGTAGGGAGAAATATGTATGCAGTAGATGTACAGGGAAATTAGACAGTAGAAGTCGCACTGATAGACACATTTTTCAAATGCGAGAGGGCGCTATAGAAGTGGTGGATAGCTTCCGGTACCTAGGAGATCAGATTAGCATGGGAGGAGGGTGTTCCGAGGCCATAGTATCTAGAATAAGGACGGGTTGGAAGAAGTTTAGGGAGCTGCTTCCTCTGTTGACGAAGAAGGGTTTCTCCCTGCGTACGAAAGGCCGGTTGTATGATGCCTGTGTGAGGAGCGCGATGCTGCATGGTAGTGAGACATGGGCAGCTACCGCAGAAGATATGCGACGGCTGGAGAGAAATGAGGCAAGCATGCTCCGTTGGATGTGCAGTGTAAATGTGCGTGAACGACCCAGCATAAATGTGTTGAGAGAGAGACTGTGTCTGAGAGGGATAGAATGTAGTGTACGGGAGAGGAGACTGAGGTGGTATGGACATGTGATGCGCATGGAGGATGACCGATGGGTGAAGAAGTGCCAGGAAATGCCAGTTGAAGGAAGACGTGGTAGAGGTAGACCACGAAAAACATGGGCGGAGGTGGTGAGAACAGACCTCAGATCATTGAAGCTCACGGTGGAGATGACGAGGGACCGTGACGAGTGGAGAGATGCTGTGCTGAATAAGACCCGTCCCACCCTTGCAAGCAGGGAAAAGCGGACGTAAAATGATGATGATGATGATGATGATGATGATATATAGAGTAATGTGAATGCTAAAGGGTTAAGGTAGTGTTCTCAAAATCTTGTACATTGGATATAGTGCGAGCCTTTACCGTGAAAATACAATAGTAAATATAGAGTAATGTAGACGTTAAAGGATTAAACATTTGGAATTTTGAATTTTTTTTATTATGGAAGTCAGTACAATTAGTGTTTTTACTTTAAGTGGTTTCAACTGCAGTACTACTGGGGCAATGCCTAAAAGGATTTATTTAACCATACTTCCAAGCAGTTACCGTTTATCCAATTCCACCCAGTGTTTATGTTAACCTAAGGCTGTGCAAATGACTCTTGTGCGAGATTAACAAAATTTCATAAGCGCGTGCTGGGGAGGGGAAAGACCTGAAAAATTCTGTGTGTGGATGATGATGACGCAATTATTCTCTAAAACCTCCCACTAGGTTACTGAGACACAAATTTTTCATAGAAACTGAAAGGGTGACGTTTACTGAAAATTTAGACATATTTCAAAACTTCACTGGATTGTCATTTAATTGTGTTGCCATCTTTAGGTTGTGTATGTTAACAGTTTGCCCAAGTGATAGATAAAATAAGTACCAGTACTATATTATCCAATGTATTCTTTCAATTTTTCAACCCTTTCGTGACCATATTTCTAACAAACAACACTGAAGGGATTTAGCAATATGGTAACAAAAGGGTTGAAAAATTGAAAGAATACATTGGATAATATAGTACTGGTACTTATTAAACTGTTTGGAATATAACTTTGCAAAAGTTCCATCAACCTTGTAGGGGGTTTTGTGCTAGCTGCTGGTACTTATTTTATTGACCTCTGAAGAATGGATGAAAAAAAAAAAAAAAGCAAATGGAAGAATTTCTAAGACAATATGACAATATTTCGGTACATATAATATATTTTAATGGTATGAAAAGCAGGAGAGAAGATGACAGTAATTGGTTGGACGATGTCACTGAAACATGTCATTCTCAATGAGCTGAAGATGTGATCAACTGAACAGAGCAGTCAAGGACAGAAAGCAGAAACAATGAACACCAAATAGCTGGGCAAGAATAATAATAATAGTGGTGGTAAATAAGTGGAAACAGTCTGATTCAACGACTTAATGAGGGCGCATGTCTGGCTGCCGTTTCCTTGGGGCAGCTTTTACTATATCATCAACTCGCAGAATCATTTCGGCAGCTTCCGATGCACTGGTTAACACCTGGCGCTTCACCTTCAGTGATTCGGTAACCCCAAGGGTTGAAATATCTGCTATTATACCATCCTCCATGTCTGTTAAAATAAAAATACAAATAGAAAACATTAAAAAATAAATGTTAAGTGTTGTTCTCTGGTTTAGATGAATTAATGAAACATGTAGCATACAAATGAATCCACATGTATAATTTATCATTTACTACATGATTCACATGTACACTTTATCATACAATAAAACAAGCCTTGTAAGGCCTTTTCCTCTCATTAAAGCAGGGCTGAGTCTTACAACTAACCATGACATGGAGTCCTTTTTGAGTTAAAGTTTTACATCCAGATGCGCTTCCTTTTACAACTCACATCATTTTACCTGCTGTTCGACGTTCACATGGGCTGCATGGGTTTTTCTCAGTACAGCATCTCTCCACTCACCCTATTCCTTTGTCAACTCTTTCTGTATGCTTCAATGATTTGAAACTAGTTCTCACCACATCTACTCAGATCTACCGTGGTTTCCTCCCACTTTTTTTTCACTTGTGCACCTCACTTCTCATTCCTTTTAAACCCACTTTTTGTGTGAATGTATGGAGGTAAGAATAGTAACAAAGAAAATGATAGGTTGATAACATGTAAGACTTACCAAGACCATAAGTAACTTTGCCTTGTGTGTGCGCAGCCCGGAGCTGTGCAACAAGTTCAGAACTATCATAGCCACCGTTGTCAGCTATTATGGTAGGGATCTGGAATTAAAAGAAACAGATAAATAAATAAAAATAATTTTAAAAAAAACTTTCAGAAATGTCCAGAAATGCAATACAAGGTGGAGGAAGCGGAATTAAAATATCTTACCATTCTCAAAGATTTAGCAAATGCTTCCATAGCAACAGCTTCTTTACCTGGAGTCTTGGCTGCTAGATTACTTACAGCCTCTGCCATTAATATTTCACTACAACCTGAAATATATGAAAGACAACTAAATTAAAGAAATTTTAAAATGTGCCTTATCTGTGTGTGTTTATTCAAATATTGCAGGGGTAAAAAAATAAGCACCGATAATATATTGAGAGTAACAATGCTTTTGCATACCATACCAGGTATTCTAGGGTGTCAATTCAATCAAATACACACACACACTCTTCTTACAGATTTGAGCCCAAATCTCTAAATTCCACCAGAATCTCCTACTCATAGATAAAACACAAAATCTACACAAACCTGCACCATGAACAGTCTTGGTTTCTTTCACTGTCTGTGAGAGCACACACAGGGAATCATGAAGAGATCTTTCTGCTTCATCTAAGATCTGTTGGGTAGCACCACGCAGCACAACACTGCAAGCTTCACCAAGAGCCACACCTGAAAGAAACAACACATCAAACATTAAAACACAGGACAATAAATATCAATAAAACATTTCCCTCTTTTTGGGACAGGGCTCAAGCTGTAGAAAACTTGCCATACAAAGGGTTGTGGGGACTCTTCAGCTGTGCCATAGACATAACAACATCCCTAGTTTTTGATCTACAGGATAAACACACCCTGTAAAATGATTGGTGATAAGAAGGGCCTTGTGCTGAAGACAAGCCAAACAAAGTCAGGAAAATTCTTCAGCTGTCAAAGATATGACGATCTTCTTAGTGCTGGTGTTATGACAAACTGCACTTGGTAGATTGTATGTTGGGCCTCTAGCCCACTGGAGGTCAGAGGGTTTTGCCAGAATACTGACTGGCTTGTGATGACATGTCCAACCTTTGCAACAGGGAAAACCAGATGTTAAATGTTCCAAACACAGTTATTCTTGATATTCAATATCAAGCAGTGACTAAATTCTAATAAATATTTCAGACAACTTACCCGAGAATTTGATCAACTTGTCTTCTCCAATCATAACTTCTTCTATAAGGTCACAATGACCAAGTTTGACACAGTCTGGAGCATCAAAGGTAGACACGATCTCTCCACCTGAAACAAGAATTCATCATTTGTAGTTCTTTCTCAATCAAGTTTGTTTAATTCAAGAAAGGAAGTAGCTGGGATATCCTCCACCAGAATATTACATCATGATCATTACCAGTTTGTTTATTTTCCAAGTTTTCACGGTCTGTGGCTATCTAGACAGGCAGGTCAACAAAGTGTGTCATGTTCATATGTTCTATTTTGACATGGCTTCTATGGCCGGAACTATTTCACAATGTGTACTGAGTTTGTTTTCTCCTGGTACCACTACCAACACTTGATAGGATGAACTTGGTGCTTTTTTTAATGGCACCAGCACTACCACTTCACAGAGTGGGCTGGGTGCATTTTATTGTGCTACCAGCATATATATTAGCTACATATTTTAAAATACAAAACAGCACTATGACTCCATCCTGTCAAAGATTAAAGTTTTTACCCTAACATTGTAAATTTACATTGATCTCTCTGTCCACTATAAACATTTTAATTAACAAATCGGTTTTTAGGCATTTTCTGCTAAATCATTACAGGATGTTAAAAAGTAAAAAATGCACTGAATTAGAAACAGGATAGTCACAGCTGATTAAACAAAATCCACAACTATGAAGGGTGTACATAACTTAAAATAGATTTAATTACATGGTTGAGAGAGACAGTGATCACTTCTCACCTGTAACAAGACAACAATAAACAAGTAGTTACCTGTAACGAGAGCTAAACGTTCAACACCTTCAAAGTCTGCATGTTCAATAGCCATAACACCGGCATCAGAGAAAAGCTGTTCAGGATAGTTGTAGATGAGCTGTCTGGAGAAAACAAAACAGGATAATTGTAGTTATGTAAATAGGTAGACACACACACACACACACAGTATAACGACAGGTGTAGCTATGTAGATAGGGTGGTGGTGGAGACCATATATTGACAGTAAAGACACATACACACAGTGTGACAGGTGTAGCTATGTAGATAGGTTAGTTGTGGCAAAGACATCTACTGAGAGGTATACTGACACATACACACAATATGACAGCCATACTAACATCTAAAGAGAAACAAAAATAATACCTCTCAAGTGACTTAAGACATTGTGTAGATTGCTGGCCTTGTGCCAAAAGTAGAAACAAATATTATGTTTTATTACATTAGGGCCATTGTAAATGGTACAGTGTTTGATAAGATGTCATACTGTATGCCCCTTTACATAGTGAGTTTATATACTAAAAGGGGTTAGCCACGTAGACCCCATGACAAGTTTCATAGCCACAATAAGGTCCTTTTTGAAGCTATGTTTCATGGTTGGATGCCTTTCTTGGAACCAACCCTTTTAGTTGCATTTTATGACACAGGGATACAGTCTAGCTATTCTAGACCAAACACACAGCAATATCATCATTGTTTAATGCCTATTGTCCTACACAAGCATGGTTTGGATGGCTTGTCATGTCATGCTCATACGAATCTGTATTTTGGCTTGTTTTTTTACAGCTGGATTTTGTGGTATATATACATATATATATATATATCAACATTGTTTTGCTGCTTTTGTTTTACCCTTCCCAACATCAACCCTTTTAGTCACTTTTTACGGCATGCACTGATATGGTGTGCCTAATCTAAATTGAATACACGTGGGTGTCTATATGTATGCATATATATATCTTCTAACTCACTATATACATTATATGAGGGCCAGCTGCAAAGTTAATAGGCTGACCAAGACACTCTCATGGAATGACCAAATGAGGTTTACTTTTCAAGATTTCACAGCACCAGCATCACTTGTTCATTGCCAGCCTATAAACGTTTCAGTCAACCCTTGTGTATATATATATATAAATGAAATAGTAACTGACCTGTTAATAAATACATTACAGCCATGTTTCAATATTTTATTTACTTTATCCTTCATCTTCTCCCTCTCAGCAACTTCCAGGTCAGCAACTTTAGAAATGGCATCAACTTTCACTCGGGAACCAAACACCTAGAAAAGACAACAGACGTTTAAAGATCACCAACACTATGGAGGTTGTCATGACTTTGGCATAGTTGAAGAGTCTTCCTGACCCTTTGAGAAATTAAAAATCAATAATAATAATTAAAAAACGTCCTTACTTTGATTTTATCAGCATCCATGGGAGTATTTGCAACAAGGATCTTAGCATTTTCTATTCTCTTTGGTTGGTTGACACCAATTTTTTTGTCAAGAAGGAAACCTGGATAATGGAATGGGGTTCAAATTAATATGGTGAGGAAATTGAGGCAAAATGTAATTTATATAAATGTCATATCAAGCTCTGTAAAGACATGTGGCTAAGAATTTATGGTGCTTGGCTTACAATCATAAGGATATAAGTTCAATCCTCAACGACATATTGAGGCCTTGAGCAAGGCAAGTTGCTTAAGCACAATCAGTTGGAAAAGGGCCAACCATGCCACGCTGAATCCCTCTGAGAACTATGTTATGGGTACATGTGATTGTGCAATTTTCAGCCACTTGCATGTTAAATTCACAAGCTGGTTGTTCTGTTGATCAAACAACTGAAACACTCCTCACTGGAACTTCAACACATACACACATGCTAAGACGAAAAACACTTGGGCCGAGACTCCGGTTTGTTTGTTACTCTTCTAGTTTTCGAGAGTATGAAAAGAACCACGGACACTGCTTTTCTCTATCTGATTAAATATCATTTTTATACCAACTTTTCTGTCCTGCCATGGGTTGCATGGGATTTTTTGAGGCAATGTTTTACAGCCAGATGCCCTTCCCGGCACCAACTTTTTAGTCACTTCTTATGATACTCAGGGATATCGTGTATCAATTCTAAACTGGCTACATGTGGTTAAATAGTTAAAAAAAAACAAAATAAAAACCATAGCTCACCTTCATCAAGATAAGAATCTTTCATTCCACTTCCCAACTTCTTAATGATTTGAATGACAGAAATATCATTGTTTCCCTGGAAAAAAAAAAAAAAAAAAAAAGTCACTAATTTTAGTAAATCCCCCAAATCCTTCATTAATTAATTGAAACAGAGTATTTCATAAGAAATCTGGTCACAAGAGGGTTAAGAAGACCAAACTGTACCACAAATCACTTAGAACGACACTACTGCTTCTATATTCCACAATCCTTGTAATAATAAGGATTTCTAACATAGTGGAGGCTGGGAGCAACTAATTAAACCAAACCCAGTATGTAACTGGTATTCTATCGACTCTAGAAGGATGGAAAGTATAAAATCTACCCTGGTAGTATATAAACTCACTATGTAAAGGGGCATACAGTATGACATCTTATCAAGCACTGTACCATTTACAATGGCCCTAATGTAATAAAACAATATTTGTTTCTACTTTTGGCACAAGGCCAGCAATTATCCCAGTGTATTACTGGTGCTTCATTTTATTGACTCCGTAAGGATGAAAGGCAAAGTTAACCTCGGCGGGATTTGAACATAATAATGGTCTCTAATTTAGGCTCAAGACCTGCAGATTTGGAGGGAGAGCGAAGTTGTTGAAATTAACTATTTAACCAGTACTTTATTTTATCTACCCCAATAAAGATAAAAGGCAAAATTGAACATAGAATGTAAAGAGTGGCATGGCTAAATACTGCTAAACATTTTACCAGCCCAGCCCAGCCCAGCATAAGACTAACACGTTTTTGGGAGGGGAACGTCTAGTAAATCAACCCTGTAAGGAAAGGCAAAGCTAACTGCAGTAATCCACCACAATTATAGTTTCTGATTTAGGCAGAAGGCCATCAATTTTGGGGGAAGAGAAAGTCGACTAAATCAACCGCAGTGCATTACTGGTATTTTATTTTATCGACTCTTGAAGGATGAAAGACAAAGCTAACCTCAGGGGATTTGAACTCAGAATGTAAAGCAGCAAAACATATTTGATGCTCTACCGATACTGCCAATCCACCGCCCTAGTAATAATAATGGTTTCTTATATAGGCACAAGGCCAGCAATTTTGGGGGAGGCGAAAGTCATTCATATCAACCCCAGTGCAGGACTGGTACTTTTATTTTATCGACCCCGTAAGGATGAAAGGCAAAGTTAACCTCGGCAGGATTTGAACCCAGACTGTAAGTCTATGCTGCAAAACCACTGTAATAATAATAATAATAATACAATACCTTTAGTTTCATAACAGCATTAACTGCTAGCTCAGAAAAATGTTCACTGTGTTGAGTAAGAATCTTAGAACCAAGAGTTGTTAGAGCTATATTCTTTAAATCTTGACGGAACTTTACAGGATCATCACTGCAAATAGAGAAGGAACAAATGTTTCAATTGGTAAAATAAACATTTTATATGCATGCAGTAACTAGAAGCAATTGGTTACTAGTGTTACTAATAACAGACAGGTACTAACTGTAAGCTGTGTTCTATTGGTTAAGTACTATTTTATTGAATGTATGAACAAGACATCTAGCAGTTGTGGCAGAACAATATTTGACTCGGACAATAACAACTTATCTTGACCTATGCCAGTGGGGAAAGTAGATGGTGTGGTCACTATTTCATTCAATTTTGTACTAATAATCATTATACACTATTATATTTACCATGTGGCCAGTATTTGAATGTATTCTGTACTATTATTATGTGAATTGGCAGTATCGGTAGAGGGTTGGACGCCATGCTTTCTAGCATAGTTACGTCCCTTTACAGTCTGAGTTCAAATCCCGCCGAGGTTAACTTTGCCTTTCATCCTTACGGGGTCGATAAAATAAAGTACCAGTAATGTACTGAATAATTGCTGGCCTTGTGCCTAAAGTAGAAACAATTATTATATCTACAATATATTTTATAGTAATAAATTATATTATTTACATGTTAACAGCTTAATATATATTTCTACCTTAATAACTATTATAGTTACCAGCATCACAAAGAAGCTTTGAGTATATATATGTGTGTGAATATATTTCTGTTGAATTTTGTTTATCATAATCATCATTTCATTTTACATATAACCTAAAGTTCAGTAACCTACTGCTATATTGAGCTGGGTCTATCCAGGGGTTCAAAATATTGAAATGATGAAGGGGGAGGGAGAGAGCGAGAAAGAGATGCCACAGAAGCTTGATACATACCCATTGTCGTTTGCTGATTTCTCTAAAGCCTCCCTAGCAACAGTAGTTGCTTTCCTCCACCCAGATATTATAGTTTGTGGATGGATCTTCATACGGATTAAGTTTTCAGCTTCCTGGAAATAGAAACAAACAAACAAGTGAGATACACAGATGGAGACATCATCATCACTATCCTCATTTCCACATTGACTTCCAGCCGGATACGATACAGCTATTCAACACACAGGGATACGATACAGCTATTCTAATCTGAATTCACACACACACACATATATATAAACAATGAATTGATTAAGCACTAAACTTCGCCTTTTGTTTTCATTGTTCAACATATATGTGTGTGTGTGTGTGTGTATATATTTACATATTTAGAGAGAGAAATAGGGTGGAAGGAAAATATAACAGTTCATTTATAACAATGTTATGTGATGTAAACAATTTCTATGATACACAATGACTAGGTTATAGTAAGGTTTGAATTTGTAGTTATCAAATCAGTGGTCAAACACAGGCTGAGTTATCATCATCACCGTTTAACATCTATTTTCTATGATTGCAAGAGTTAGATGGGCTGCCACGTTATGTAACCAGTGATGTTGGTCCCACAACATCCAGGCCGAAACAAATGAGATCGTGTAGGTGTCACGACAAAAAACACACAGTCCACGCTGTAAATGTGGCTGTGTAGGCAACACGGTAAAAACCTCCCAGCCCCACACTGTAAATGTGGTTGGTGTTAGGAAGGGCATCCAGCTGTAGAAAACCCGCCAGACAGTCCATGCTATAATGTGGCCGTGTAGGCAACACGGTAAAAACCTCCCAGCCCCACACTGTAAATGTGGTTGGTGTTAGGAAGGGCATCCAACTGTAGAAAACCCGCCAGACAGTCCTATGCGAGCAAGACAACCACTCTTGCCTCAAGTGGGAAAACCCCCGTCCAAACCCATGCAAGCGTGGAACACGGACGCTAAACCTGATGATGATGATGATGATGATATCATTGCATGTACACACATGTGAAATAAATGGGTTATCAGTCTTATGATACACAATATCTGGGCTGTAGTAACGTTTGAACATGTAATCATGGGATCAGTGATATATCATCACAGCCTGAGTGTACATGAAATAAATAAGTTATCAGTTTTATGATGACCACCCCCCAAAATACATCAGATATCCCCCTTAGCTAGTGTTTACCTTTAAAAGTTCACAAGCCAAAACAACAACTGATGTTGTTCCATCACCAACTTCATCATCTTGAACTCTGGAGATGTCTGCAAGAAGAAAAATGGAAAAGGGATTCACATTGGTGAACTACATTAACCACAATAGCATATGGATGACACAAATGTTTTTTTTCTTTTTACTATGTTGAACTTTAGACCCAGTGTATTACTAGTGGCAAGCATCTTACAAGAACTGAGCTACCTGAGAACCAGGTTCAATTCAAGTCACTACGGAGAGGCATGAATCCCACAAATCTCATGCTCCAACTTAATGATATCAAGAGATGATTGATGTGTGCTCAAAAATACATTTAATAATTCAGTTAAATAATCAACTATACACTGCAGCAGTGGGTGGAATATTAATGTTATATATCTATATCTAGGGCGGGGGAAATTCCTTTACCCTGATAAAATGCACCTAGTACACTCTGTATGGTGCGGAAATAAACGAGATGTGGGCTTATGGCGCATCTGAGAGGTTAACAGCACCTATTAAGTACTGACCATGTCTTTGACCACCTGTCCAACCGTACTTACAGGGAAAACAGACATTAACCCTTTAGCATTTAAACCGGCCGTATCCGACCAGAATCGTCTCATCTCTTTCTGTTCAAACCGACTGCTCATACCGATGTTAAGGTATTATTCCCAAAATAAATAATATCAAAATCTCAGATTCTTTATAATGTGAGATAATTGTGTGAAATAAAGTGTTTACCATGAAAATATAATAGTAAATATAGAGAAATGTAAATGCTAAAGGGTTAAATGATTATAAATATATATATAAGCCCTCATGTTTTTAATGGGACATTTCTGGCTGAATATCCTTCATTAAATGTAAAACACTTGCCTCAGAATGTCCCGCCCAACCCATGCAAGAGTGGTAAAGTAGACAAAGCTGAGGATGTAAAGCCACCACTTACCAACAAGAACCTTTGCAGCAGGATTATCAACACCAAGTGACTTTAGAATAGTGGCACCATCATTGGTCACTTCAATAGCATTCTCTCCTCTACCTTGTTTCAGGAGGATTTTATCCTGATAAAGAAGAAAATAAAAAAAAAGATATAACCCCCAAAATACAGCACAAAATAAAATGCATCGTTATTTAGAAAAAAAAAAAAAAGTTGTATTTAAAAGAATTTTTCTATTGTACAAAATTTCCAATTGATATTAAAAAGAATGCATTGTTCCAACAGCGATTAACCATATACTCACAAATGTTTATAACCAGGTCTTATACATCAGGAAATATGTTACACAAATAAAGATAAACAGTAATTAGAAGTTAATTAGGAAGGATTGGAATTTCAAGAGGGCAAACCCTGCTGATATCTACATTAATCTTGCTTTACAGAAGAAAAAGACTACTTACCATGCCTTTTGGTCCCAGAGTACTTTTGACAACATCTCCAATAGTGATAGCTCCAGCAAAGTAAGACTGAAAAAGGAGAATGACAATGAACACAGAAATTTAGAGAATGTCTCAGATAAGAAACAACTTTACTATTAATTCTTAAACTCTTTCATTATCACATTTCTAATGCAAGACACGGTCAATAATTCTCTCAATTCATTGCCTTTTCAGAAACTCATATAAGTTCAACTTGCATTGTATTACTGTATTAGTATTAGTAAAACAAACCAAATTTTTTAAAACCAGGATTGTCCTCAGAAGAATTTTTAAAATATCGTTTTGGGAAGAAGTCCATCCAATAAGCCACCAAATATGGTAATTAAGTTTCTCATTAGTAGGTGTTTGGATAATAACGGAACACAGGTTCTTAGATGAAATTATGACGAGACTTTTTACATGAATATAAACACTTTCAAACAAACAACTTTGCATGGGTTGGATATATATATATGCAAGAATATATGCATTTAAATTTAGGGAAGAGATTTGTGAAAATACTTACAAGACGAGCTATTTCAGACTTTTCTTCTTCAGCCCCAGTGCTGAGAATCTGGACAGGGTTCATTGGGTTAATATAACTCTGTTGGAATAGAATATAAATTATGAAATCAACAACAAAAGAATTAGCTTTCATTACATTAATTTGAATATCAAGATCAGCAATTTACCTACTTTCTTGCACTATTGTTGTCATTAGCTGGAGACACACCCAGTTCATTCTGCAAAATGATAGTGCTAGTGCCACAACAAACATTCTTAGTACACTCTGTAAAGTGGTAGTACAGATAGTGCTATGGTAAAATACACCCAGTACACTCTGCAAAGTGATAGTATTGACAGTGCCACAACAAAAGCACACAGTACACTATGTAAAGTGGTAGTATTGATAGTGCCATGGAAAATGCACCTAGCACACTCTGTTAAGTGGTAGTATATATGTTGCCATGGTAAAATACACCCAGTGGTGTTAGGAAGTGCATGCAGCTGTAGAAACCATCCCAAATTATAGAACATATCTCCTCGATCAGTGATGAGCCGTCCCAACCATGGTAGCATGACAAGCGGTTACAATCATGACGACGACACAATCAATATAGTTCTGTCTCAATATATTACTGGTATTGGATGCTTTAACAATCGTTCTCCTTTGAAGAAAATGAGAATAATATATCGTCGGATTCACCGGATTTATTGTGCGTGTGTATATATGTATATATAGATATATACATATTTCTTCATTTTACTGTGTTGTTTGCCTCGTTTCCATTAATTTTTCGCACACACACACACACACACATACACATTATATATACAGGCTGTCCCTAAAAATGTATACACACTTCAATAGCATTCTAATAAATATTGGCTGTACAGATAACCGAAGTATGTATACATTTCTTGGGACACCCTGTATATATATATAAGCGAAACATGCGAAATGAATCCGGTGAATTAGACAAGATATTTTTATTTTCTTCAAAGAAAGTCTATTGTCAAAGCTACCCCGAAAAGTGACACGGGTAGGATTTGAACTCAGAACGAAGTGGGACAAGAAAAAATACCGTAAACCTATTTATTTCAACAGTACCCCCACCCCAACATCTTCGATCATCTCCACAATAATAGTGATGACGATGATGATGATGGTAGTGGTTTAATTATTAGTCAGAAGGACGACACATGAATGACATTACAACAACGACATGCAAATCAACACCATATTAGGATAAAAGGAACCTAAAATGTTCTTTGTTGGAGAGGGTAGTAAGGACTGAAAAGATAAAAGGAACAATCAACTATATCCATCGTATTTATATTTTATTTAGCAATAACTGATCAGTTTATCGGCTGTCACTAGGAAGATTTGAACTGGGAAGATGAAGAAACAGTAAAAATTTATATACCGTAAAAAGCAAATTTTTTTTTCTTACAAGACGACATAATTATGTTAAATAATAATTATATAATTATTAGCTGCATAAAAACATAAGATCGTATAAATATATATATGGAAATATAAGAAAATACAGTAAGAATGAGGGCCTATAATACCGGCATTAGTGATGTCTTCCTCAACACCGCGTGGTTTCAAAGATGGGCTAATATAAGAAAAAAACCCGGTCGGTGCTGCTTAGTCATTGCTTAATTAAGTATCGAATAGGACAAATAATTATTAGATTAATCAAAAGGAAAGAGCGGAGGAGATGACATGAATAAATATATAGATTATATATAGACATCGAGCAACAATATAAATTATTATGACTCACCATTGTGAAGATTCTCCACAAATTGTATCAGATATAGGCAAGTTGAATATTCTAGAAGTGTGGAGTGAAGACCGGATACAGTTTTGTGATGGAGACAGACGGGTAATATAAATTTAACGGAACGAAAACTTAGCCATAAAAAATAACCTAGCAAACGAAACGAAATCTCTCTCTATATATATAAATGTGTAATTCTGCTTCCTATACACACACACACACACACACATATATATATAAGCAAAGAGATATTTAATTTGTTGGTTATTCAACAAATTTATTTATAATAGATTCGAAGCACTCTACAAGATTCTTCCGGAGTATAATATCAATGATATTAATAAATGGAAACTATCTTTATAAAACCATATTTATTTTATTATATATATATCAAGGGTACCAACATTTTGGTACGCTATCATCAGATAAAATACAAAAGTGGTTTTATAAATATTGACATATCCCAAACAAGAACTTATCGTTTTAAGTTCATATATATACTCACTATCACCGCTAGAACAAAAGGATTGCGATGGTCATATAAAACACACACACACACACATATATATAGTGGTAGAACACTGGAAGGTAATATCCGTAGTGGTAGTGTACTCAGTCCATTACGAGCTGACGATCCACTAAGGTGAAACAATTGTTCTCGGTATGGTGAACTAACTGTTGTGTAACCACTTTTACGTATATATATATATATATATATATATATATATATATATATATATATATATATATATATATATAAATGTTTAAGCTTGTTGTATATATATATGCAGAGGTTATATTTAATTTGTTGGGATTCAACAAGCTTAAACATTTTTATAACTGATATAAAGCACTCAACAATTTAGTGGAGTAAATATACAATATTTTAACAAATGGAATACTCAATCATAATTTTCTATCACCCTCAATAAATGTAATATCTCTACTATCCAGGAAGCTCCAACCATTAAGGTTGTCTTTTTTCAGGGTATGTCAATATTTATTTATAAAACAAATCTCTATTGTATTTTATCTGATGAAAGCGCACCATAATTTGCCTTGGTGGCCCTTGAAATATGTATAATAAAATAAATATGGTTTTATAAATATAGTTTCCATTTGTTAAAATATTGTATATATATATATATATATATATATATATATATATATATATAAATTTGAGTATGTGTTAGTCAAAATAATATTGAATATTAAAGAAGTTAATGACAAAAACTATTTATTTCAGCTTTAGAATTATTATTTATATAAAAAAGAATAACTCTCATCTAAACAAAAAACCAAACAATCAATCCGAAACGAAAACGAAAAATATCTAAATTCCAATTTCTATGGCTACATACTCTATCAGTGAAATGAATGCCATAGCCTGTTGGATGGTATATATTTTTTATGTTAATTACGCCTGGAAGATGTTTGATCATAGGTCTGCATATGTAGTTAAATGTATGTGCAAGCATAAATGTCAGCAACCTATATCATCGCTACCTCATGTTAATTTATGTTGATTTATACAAGAAGATCTCGGTAATCGGAGTTAGTGAGCCGGTTTCGATCTCCAGTTAGAGTCAATTCAAATCACTTATACCGTTTATATTTATAGAAAAAGCCTGGTCGCCAGAACGTAGATTTTACCCACTGTTATAAACACCCCAATACTTATACCTATTAAAATGTGATGTGACGTTTATGTATTTCTCATAAACATTAACGGTGTAAGCGGTTTCGCCGACTGGGGGTGCTTGGCTGTTGATTGTATTTCAAATATGTACGTGCTAAAATAGTGTAGTGACTATAATGTGTAAACATTGCTTATTCATTGTAAAATAATTTCCTTTAGAAGAATTTTCCGTTCATTAATTTTGCTGTCAATGAATATCTTTAATTTATTAGGTTGAATATATTAATCGCACTTAAAAACAGTAACAACAAAAAGCAGCTAAATAAAGGGAAACAACTGTTTGTAATACTGATTGGGATCTCTCAATTCGTAGAAGTAACAGCTCTACTTTTAGTGACTCTCTGATTTCCGAGCTACACGCTCTATCAAAGAATATGATTGCGAATACAAGCGGCAGACATGGGGTTCCCCCGAATGGTCTTTGGAGTAAAGTTACTCTGTAGAGTGTATAGCTAGGAAATCAGAGAGTCACTCTAGGTAGAACCGCTACTTCTCCGAATTGAGAGATCATAGCTCCGATAATGGGCATGTGGTTAGAATGTCTCAGGAAAGAATCGCTGGATAGATTTTACGGGCAAAATCTAACCGGCAGGAGACCCAGAGCAAGATGGTTGGATAACATCTTGGGGATCCAGCAGGATCAGTTGAAGACGGTTGCTTCTGACAGGACCCGTTGGAAGGAGTGTTTGAGGTCTCTGCCTCCACGACCCTCAGGAATAAGCGAAGAACTCTTTGAAATACTGATTTCATCCCTTGTTTTGTGAATCTCTTACCCAAGTTTGCCCTGTTCGAGTTGACGTACATACATATATCATATACCTTATTTTTCGGCCACTGTGGTAGCTGGTAAGAATTACTATCGATAAAATAAGTACCAGTTATGTCATGAGATCCAGCGAATCTGTTTTGTGTGTCTGTGTAAAAGTGAGATTTTGATAGCTATTAGGTAAAGTCGTGTTTTAAGACCGTTAAAAATAATGAATTGTTTCCCCTGTTGAACTCAATTATTCCCTATCAGTTTTACATGTGTATTCCTCATTTCACTGTTTTATGGGTGTGCTGTAGCGACCTGACCTGTCTACTGGGTAAGGAGACCACACACTGGACTGTAAATGACCAGGTAGACCACACACTGAACTACAAATGGACAACTCGTCTAATCCATGCTAGTGTGGAAAAATGGACATTAAACGGTTATGATGATGATAATGATGATTATATATATATCGGGTTATTGGTTATCACGGAGACACTGGCTATTTATGAAGGTACCTGGAAAAATCCTGTATCTTGGGAACCCGTGCTCGATGTACACGAAACTTATTTATTCCATTTGTATTCCCATTTCAAGGGCAACTTCGTTTCAAAGTATTTTCCCATTATGCGCCGTTTTGGCTGTATTAAATTACAGACAAGCACACAATCACAGAGTTTTAGTAGTATATAGATAGATAGATAGATAGATAGATAGATGCATTCAAAATAAACAAACACCACACTACCACCTCCATCACCCACTACACTACTACCACCATCACCACCACACTCCCACCACCCACCACACCACATATTTTAAACTCCTGTCAAATAATTCAACAAAAGCACACCACAAAATAAAGAAAAATCTCCTCCATACCGCAGGGGTTTAAAAGGTGATGGAGATCTTTGACGTTCTTTACAGAAGAAAACATTTGTTGTTTCAAAGTAAAAAATATTATAGTGGGATATATAGAGAGAAAGAGAATTTTGTGGTCTAATGAGAGAGGGGAATTGTGAGAGAGAGTGAGGTATATAGTGGGATATAGAGAGTGGGGAAAGAATTTATTGGTTTAGTGAGAGGGTATTGTGAGAGAGAGAGAGAGTGAGGTATGTAGTGGAATATAGAGAGGGGGTAGAATTTGTTGGTCTAATGAGAGAGGGGGAATTGTGAAAGAGTGAGGCATGCAGTGAAACATAGAGAGCGGGAGAGAATTTGTTGATTTAGTGAGAGAGGGAGAATTAAGGGAGTGAAAGAGAATTAGTTTTGTAGTGGAATATAGAGAGGGGGGAGATAATTTGGTTGTCTAGTGAGAGAGGGAGCATTGTAAGAGAGTGCGAGGAATGTAGTGGGAGACAGTTTATTGGCATAGTGAGAGAAAGGTATTGTGAGAGTGAAGAGAGTGAGGGATATAGTGGAATATAAAGAGGGGGAGTGAATTCGGTGGTCTAGTGAGAGAGAAGCAATTGTGAGCGAGATTGAGGTATGTAGTGGGATATAGGGAGCGGGAGAGTATTTGTTGGTTTAGTGAGAGAGAGGGAATTAAGAGAGTGAGTTATGTAGTGGAATAGAGAAAGGTGGGAGAGAATTTGGTGGTCTAGTGAGAGAGAGTGAAGTATGTAGTGGGATATAGAGAGGGGTGAGAGTTTATTAGCCTAGTGAGAGAGGTGAGAGTTTATCAGCCTAGTGAGAGAGGGGGAGTTAAGTGAGTGAAAGAGAATGAGGTTTGTAGTAGAATATAAAGAGGGGGAGAGAATTTGTTGGTCTAGTGAGAGAGTATGAGGTATTTAGTGCGTTATGGAGAGGAGGAGAGAGTTTATTGGTCTAGTGAGAGAGGGGGTATTGTGAGAGTGAGGTATATAGTTTTTCACCTTGGACACACACACACACACACACACACACACACACACACACACACACACACATATATATATATATATATATATACATGTGGAGGCACGTGGCCTAGTTGTAAGGGTGTTGGGCTTACGATCATAATGTCGTGGGTTCGATTCCTGGGTTGCGTTTTGTGTTCTTGAGCAAAACACTTCATTTCATGTTGGTCCAGTATACTCAGCTGAAAATGAGTACCAGTAATAGCTGGTGGTTTAACTCTGCGATGGACTGGCATCCTGTCCAGGGGGGAGTGTTGTACTCTCAGTCGCTTCACTCCATGAAACCGGGATAAGCACCGGCCAAATTAGCCTTCTGGCTTAAGACAGACTTTAGATATATATCGTATTTCCCGGCGTCGAAGACGCTACTTTTTCCCTAAAATAAGTCTAAAAAAATCTACCATGCGTCCTGGAGGCCGAATGTTGTTTATTATATTTTTTTTCAAATTTTTGGTTATCAAAATTAGGGTGGATCCTCGAAGACGAAGCGTCTTCGGCGCCGGGAAATACAGTACATACAATGCACACATACACATATATACATAAATGACACACACACACACGCACACATATATATACATAAATGACACACATACACAAGGTCTTGTGGGAGCGGTAAATTTTACTATCAGACGTAAATGGGAAGAATCGTCACATACCACCATAACGGCGTTCTCATGACTCCAACAGCAGTTAAAAGATCAAGGAAGGAATTATACATTACTCCTCATCTGTTTAAAGAACGGATTAATAGAGAGAGAGAGAGAGAAAGAGAGAGAGAGAGAGAGAGAGAGAGAGGTTTCTTGCAACAAGGGTGCAGTAATGTTTCTACTTTTGGCACAGGGCCAGCAATTACCACAGTGCATTACTGGTACTTTATTTCATCGATCCCCAGAAGGATGAAAGGCAAAGTTAACCTCGGCGGGATTTGAACTCAGACTGTAAAGGGACATAACTCCTATGCTGCAAAGCATGGTGTCTGACGCTCTACCGATACTGCCAAACCACCGCAAAAAGATAGATAGTTAGATAGATATGTTTCTTTATTAGCCACATGGGCACAAAAGAAGGGGACAAATACAAAGGAGGAAGTTTACATACAATAAAAACGTGTAAAATGTTATCACAAATGCAATTTAAAAAATTAGTCGATTTTCCCCAATAGGGGGAGACAGTTTATATGGGTAACACATACCCCCGAAAAAATGTGAAACCCTCATCTCCAGCAGTACGAAGAGTTTGTACTCCTTTCCTTTCCTCCTCCTTTTCCTCAACCTACAGGCTGATATAGAGAGAAGGCCCATTCACTCGGGCCATTCTCGCCACTTTCACCCACCTTTCATAAAACTTGCTGGGGTACAGCACCTCTCTCTCCATCCTGATTCTTCTTCCAAAGTGGTATTTGAAAAAAAGAATCAGTTGTTGGCCGGAGAGAAAGGTGTCTGACCTCAGCCCTTTCAACCTTGTCCACCATACAACCTCTTTCGCCATAGTTATCACACAAAGGAAAACCGCCTCTCCTTCGTTTTTGAAGGAGGGTGGCGGTTTGATCATGACAATGAACTCGGTGGTCAACCGGATTGGTCCCACCCGCGACAATAGTCGTTCTACATAGCCCCACAGGTCAGTGACGCCCGGGCAGTGTATGAATACGTGCGCGACGGTTTCTTCGTTACGCACGCACCTCGGACAGATCTTTTTTGCAGGGTCCCTGCCCGGGCGCCCATGTCTGTAGAGCTTGTCTCGAACTGGTAGAGCTCCTCGGTAGCACTGCCAGGCCAGGGACTTTTGGAAGTTGTCCATCGGTCCCGGGCAGAAGGTCCTACCGAACAGACTGGCCAGTTCATCTTCCTCTACACCTAGAGTTTCATCGAGATAGTTTCACCGAGATAGTTAGATAGATAGATAGATAGATAGACAGATAGAGAGATAGACAGATAGAGAGATAGATAGATAGAGAGGTAAAACAACAACAACAACAACAACGAGAACAATAAAAAGGCAAGGAAAACAAAATACTGTGTTGATTGGAATGTTGTCCAGATTTTATTTGTTTATTTAAAAAAAAACAACAAAAAGTAAAACAACAGCAAAAAAAAAAAAATAATAACCGGAAAAATTTAATGAGTTGGGGAGAGAGAGAAACAAAAATAAAAGAAATGTCACGGAAGAGAAAATGTCCAAAAAAGGTCAGAAATACTGGAGACATATTAGTTGGTGTTTTTGTTGTAGATGTGTTTGGTTCGTGTATTTTTACAGTCTTTTTGTTCTTGTATAGTTCAACCCTTATATATATATATACAGGATGTCCCCACCAAAATATACACACGCTTTAGTTTCAATGCTGTTCAAGTATACATTTTTTGGGACACCCTGTACACACACACACATATATATATACGATATACACATACAGGGTGTCTCTCCCAAAATGTATACATGCTTTGATTTCAATGCCGTTCAAGTGTGTATACATTTTTTGAGACACCCTATATATACAGGGTGTCCCCCCAAAACGTATACACGCTTTGATTTCAATGGTATTGAAGTGTGTATAAAATTGTATACATACTTTGATTTATATGCCATTGAAGTGTGTATACATTTTTTGGGACACCCTATATATATATATATATATATATATATATATATATATATAGGGTGTCCCAAAGCATGTATCTATTTTGGGGGAGACACTCTGTATATATATATATATATATATATATATATACAGAGTCTCTCCCCCAAAATAGATACATGCTTTGGTTTCAATGGCGTTGAAGTATGTATACATTCTTTGGGGACATCATGTATATATATGAGATGGTGAATAGGAGTGTGTATATTACTCGTTCTTGACCAAATGTAAGAAAGCTCGATGCATTAATTGCTTATGGACAAAAATACAGAGCATAATAATTTTAAATTCAAGTGAAAAATAACATCTTTGGTTTTCACTTGAATATATATATACATAGTAATAATAATTACAAAGACCAAAATCCGAAGTGGGCTTGATAAAAATTGTGTGTATATATATATATATATATATATATATATATAAGTATATATAAACCCGTAGAGCAAATAATAATTATTAATACAGATTAATAATAATTAATATATATATACATATATATTCGTTTCTTATATATATATATATATATTCGTTTCTTATATATATATATATATATATATATATATATATATATATATATATACCGGGGTGATGAAAAGTTCCTGGCGTAAGGGTGTCGTGAAAGCATAGAATTGTTACCTTTATTTACAGGGGAGGTAGGACTGCAGTAATAAGTGTGGATCTGAAAGGGGAATATGTTGAATAAAATCATAATTAACTGATTCTCCTGTATTTTCTTTTACCCAAAGCCAGGAATTTTTCAGCACCCTTGTATATATTTATATATATATATATATATAGAGTGTAACGTGCAGTTACTGTAGGTCACTCGGTCTAGATCGATACAGATCGAACCTTGAGCTGAGCAATAGCAAAACGCGCGTCACTACTCATTAAACGTCATGAAGACATAACAAATTGTCCTTTTATTATTATATATATATACATATATAATACGTGTTCAATGTCAGACTTTCCCAATCCCCAATGGATAAAAAAATCCAAACAAAATATATTTTGTCTATAAACAAGAGGAAGAAGGGGCGGCGAGGGGGAAACAACCCAGCCGCACCCACCCCACTCCGAGTTTCAACCAGTCGAATAATGACTGTATAATCATTTAATTAAGATTTACTTCTTTATTGAATCTTAATTATTAAATAATTAATCAATTAATTAATTGAAATCATGTTGGTTTTTCATTCGTGTCTTCGTCGATTGAGAGCGTCACTTCCGTTTCCTGTGAACTTAGAGACGGTCGTTTTATGTTGGCGTATGTTTTTTCTAATGAATTTGAACGTTTGATTTTTGTTTTGGATGGCGTAGTCGGCTCTGAATTGCAGGAACGGTTGTCGTCTGCAGCGTCGTGTTCGAACGAGAAATTGTTATACACTGTCGTTCCATCGTCGAAATCGGCAGCGCTGTGACTTTCTGGAACCGCCGACAGCGGTGATCCGTGTTTACCACAGGACGAGTCGTTAGAGAGTGACCAGTTTCGATCGGATGACGAACTGTGCAGCGAACACGTCCGGTTTCTTCGGTATTGGCGTATTTTATCAGTGCATGGTTCGCTTGGATGACGACGAGCGCCGCCATACATTGGTTCAATAGCGCTACTGTTCCATGAGAGTGCTCGATTGTTGAAGTGGTGGGCTTCCAGCATTCGGCTCGTTCGACGATGTTTCATTCGTATGTGATGACGTATATCGGTGTACTCATCATGCGTGAGGTTCCTGTCGTAGTTAGCGCTGTGGAAGAGCTGGTGAAAATAAAATAAAATAAAAAGAATTCAATGAAAAGCACACATATCCATAAAATATAATTACGGGTTTCGCGATTATTTTTTTTTCGAAAGATCATAAGTGTTTTGTGACAAAAATAAATTTTGGAATATCTGGTGGAGAAGACTCTTTGCTGACTCATTCCAGGTAAATCTACCAATTTCCACCCAGCCAAACACACACACAATTGTATATATATATATACAGGGTGTCCCCCAAAATGTATATACACTTTGATTACCTGTACAGGCAAAATTTATTAGAATGCTGTTGAAGTATGAATACATTTTTTTGGGACATCTTGTATGTATATATATATATATATATATATACACATTCAGGGAGTCCCCCCTCCCCCAAAAATGTATATATATATATATATATATATATTTCTTTTTCCCGTATCCCCACGAGGGAGTCATAGAAGCGTCGTATATGGCGTTTCTAGGGTATTTTAAAAAACCCTGACAGAGCCCATCTCCTCACAACAGATTCAATCCCTCCCCAGAAAAGCGAGAGAGGACGAGAGAATGGATGTGAAAAAGAGATATAGAAAGAGAATCGACCTCAGTACTAGACTGTACTTGAATGGATGAAAGGAAAAGTTTCGATGTCAGTGGGATTCGAACTTAGCAGAGAGCAAATACCGCAAATACCGCAAACAAATACCGCAAAGAATTCTACCCAACGTTCTAACAACTCTGCACCCCCCCCCCCCTCTACACTCCACTCTCCCCCTCTCTTTCTCCTCTCTCTGTCAGAAATACACACAGAGACAGAGAGGGGTGGCCCATTGTAGGGCATGTCATCCCGTCTATAACTAGCTGAGGAATCTGTAACACGCAGTGAAGAAACTCCATAGTAAACTTAGACTTACATCTCGGGAACTGGAATGGTCCAAAATCTTTTTCAGCTCTGAATTTGATGGAAGGTTTGCAACGGTTAATCTTCGATTCAAAATGTTATTCTCTGCAAAAATCCAAGAAATTAAACACAAATGTTATAAGAGCACAGATAATCAGAGTTAAAAAAAATATATATATACACTATATATATATACACACACACTATATATAGAAACAAAATGGCGTAGGATAGAAGAAAGGAAAGGCACAGAAACGAAGAAAGGAATCCCCAGTCACTGAAGAGGTCACAGAGTGTGTGACGAAAGGACTATGACTATATATAAACAACTATCTGGTTGTGGAACCAACCAACCAACCAGAAATTTGTAAATTTGTAAATTTATAAATATATAATAAATTGAAGTGAAAGCAACTGGTGCGTGTGTTTCTTATTGGCAACATGACCCTCCCAAAGTATAACAATATCGGTTTCAACACACGATTTCAGATAAAGAATCTTGCTAAACAAATTCAGAAACGATATATATATATATATATATATATATATATATATATACAAACACACATATATATACACACAGACACGTATATATAAAAGCACAAAAAGCACACACATAGAAAATACAGAAAAGTACATGAACAACATGCCACTACTATAACCATTGTTATTCTGACGATGGTAGTGTGAAAGTCTCGAAACGTTAATAGGATGTGGGTGATGAATGTCCATAAAATGTAATCATGGGTTTCGCAATTTCCTGGGGAATAATAATCATAAGCGTTTTGCGACAAAGATAAGTTTGGGGACGCCTGGTGTAGAGGGTTCTTAGCTGATTATTCCAGGCAAATTTATAAAATTCCACGGAGCCATTGATACGCTCTCACACACGCACGTAAGCACGTCCGCGTTAAAAACAAAAATATGTAAGGCTAAATTTTAGAAATACTCACTTGGAGTGTCACTCTGTCGCGGTTCGAGTTCCACCATCAACAATTTCGAATCGACGTCATTTCTGGAAATAAAATATAATAATAATACTTATAATTCTTTAAATTTCTAATTTATGCACAAGGCCAGCAATTTGATAGGAGAGGGTATATATATATATATACGTTTTCCCCATTCTCTTTGTCCTGTACGCCCACATACACATGCATACAGACACACACACGCACATAGAGACGATCGTGGTTGAAAATCCATTGAGATATATTTTAAATCCAAACAAAGAAGAGAGAATCTTTCTAATGATAGACTGAGATAAAATATGAAAAATATGTGAAATATATGCAGAGATTTAGCAATGATTTAAAATACATTGAAAATCCAGAAGTTGTAAGATACGAGAAAAAGAATTCTGAGGTTGATATAATAAATACATATAAGGAGTTTAATAAAACAAAACAACATTCTGACGAGAAAGAAATATGTAAAATGTTATATAAGAGAGTGCAAGAGGGTTTAAGAGAGTTATGGAGTTAACATGAAGGTGTTATGATATAGAGTTAGAAGTATTCAGAACTTTTATGGTGTGCATATATATATATATATATATATATATATATATATATATATATATATATATATATATATATATATATATATATATATATTTAATAAAACAAAACAGTCTATATTGTATCTGTATTATTTTTGACCGTCGGTCAGTCAATGGCAACATTGAGGACCGATTAAGTTAGATCGCAGATATAAAAGACAGCGAGAAGCAAAAACCAACCAAACAGTGAGTGTGTTCTGTTATTAATTCTGGCAATATTACACAAATATGACCCTCCCCAAGTATAACAATATATATATATATATATATATATATATATATATAAAACCCCGATTAGGGTGAAAGCAGAAATTCCTTGCTTAAACTTTTAATCTGTACTACTACTACTACTACTATATATATATATATACACACTGTTGGTATATTTTTGTCTATTTTCTCTTTATACTTCTAATTGTATATATATATATATATATATATATATATATATATATATATATATATATATAACGAAGGAAATATGGTAAGGAACCAAGTGGACCATAATGCACCAAAGTTCTCAATACTTAGCGTAGTAGAGTGGGTAATAGGAACGAGTAGGACCCCGACGGCTGAGATCAAGCCGTTTCGACGGCTAATTCTGGACTAAAAATGTATATATATATATATATATATATATATATATATATATATATATACAAACACATATATACACACACACACACACACGTATATATAAAAGCACAAAAAGCACACACATAGAAAATACAGAAAAGTACATGAACAACATGCCACTACTACAACCATTGTTATTCTGACGATGGTAGTGTGAAAGTTTCGAAACGTTAATAGGATGAGGGTGATGAATGTCCATAAAATGTAATCATGGGTTTTTAGTCCAGAATTAGCCGTCGAAACGGCTTGAGATCAGCCGTCGGGGTCCTACTCGTTCCTATATATATATATATATATATATATATATATATATATATATGTAGATAAATCTACCAAGAGTTTACGGTAGTGTCCAATCCGTATGAAGAACTCAATGTGTGTATGCGTAAATATTTCTATGTGTGCGTACATGTATGTATGTGTATATATCTATATGTGTATGTATATTATATTATATTTATTATATTTTATTGTTTTATTTTTTTATTTTTCTTAATTTATAGATACATTTATATTAGGCAGTCGTCTCATACAGTTGAATACTGACCCCTCCCCCCCCTCCTACCTAATTTCTGTATCTTGATCTAAAAATGTGTGTGCCAGTGTTTTGTGTGAGTGAATTAATATCCATGTGCTTATGATTTTATATCCACATATATAAATGTGAGTGGGGGTGTGTGTGTGTTTGTATGTTCGTGGTTATGTGTATATTTATGCATATACGCGCGTGTATGTGTGATTGTACTGATATGTGTGAGTATGAAAAAATATATTTATATACTTGACTCCATAAGTATCAATGCGCATCTTATCTGCGCATTGTAAGCTTACAGAGATATTAACCTTGAAATTTTGTATTTGCATCCATCCTTTTAGTATGCGTATACAAATTATACATACATTTTTGTAAAATATGTGTAAGGGTTTTACATGTATATACACACACCGAACTGCATTTAACCCTTTGTGTTTTCATTGGTCAATTTTGAACTGAAATTTTGAATTGTTGTTATTATCAATAAATATACTTCATTATTTCTGAAGACGGCGTATATATGTGTTTGGTATGTATATTTAATCTTGATAATTTGTATAATTTTGTATAATTTTGTACATAGATCTGTTGAATATGCATACCAATTATAACACATATATATCCTAGAAACGATCGTTAAATAATGAACTTTTTTTGTTTAATATAAGGAATTGTTTATTCATTATTTGTTTAATATTTTATATATATATATATATATATATATATTTATATATATATATATATATATACAGTTCAAGAATAAACGAGACAGGGATGCCAAAACGGAGTTTAGGAATGAAGAGAAAGGAAGTAAATAAATATCTCAACGTATCGGACATAAGTCCTTCATTAGGAAAGAGCAGAGTTCGAAGAGAGAGACAGAGGATGTTGAAAGAAAAAAAAAATTATACATTCATTATGTGATATATAAGATATTTAGGACATTTATATATAGATATAGAAATATATAGATATAGAAATTCCACGAGATATACATATCAAGGTGTTTTGATATACATGCAGAAAAAACAAATGAAAAATATATCAGAGAGAAACAACCAAAATTTAGGAGGGACATGAAAAGGTTAAGGGGAAAAAGAGAAGCAAACGATGTATGTAGGGATGGCAATCTGTCTGTCTGTTTGTCTGTCTATATGTATGTAGGAATGTCAATCTGTCTGTCTGTTTGTCTGTCTATATGTATGTATACATATATATGCACACACGCTCACATTCACACTCACATATATGTGCATATTTTTTTTTTATTAGGGTCTAGTTATAGTCCTGTTAATCTGGGGTTTCACAGAGTCACAGAATGGCTTTGATACACAAAATATTAATCTCAGCTATAGTATTGAGTACTCATTCTAATGACCGTCAACACTAATCACACACACACACACACCTATATGTATGAGAGAGAGAGATAGATAGATAGATAGATAGAGAGAAAGAGAGAGAGAGAGAGGAGGGAAAAAAATCATTCGTGTGAGCGACTGAGAAACAAGGGAGATAAGTAAGGAGCTAAACAAAGGAATAACAAGTCCAACAAAGTTATCTTGCCTGATTTTCTCTGACGGAGTTAACAACGGCGTAAGACTGAAACCAACGAATAGTATGTAGATATTAACTGTTTATACTATATACAGAGTGAGATAGAGATAGAGATAGAGAGGAGGGGGGGGGGAGAAGAAATCGTTTGTGTTAGCGACTGAGAAACAAGGGAGATAAGTAAGGAGCTAAACAGAAATGAATAACAATTCCAACAAAGTTATCTTGCCTGCTTGTCTCTGACGGAGTTAACAACGGCGTAAGGCTGAAACCAACGAATAGTATGTAGATATTAACTGTTTATACTATATACAGAGTGATATAGAGATAGAGATAGAGAGGAGGGGGGGGGGGGGAGAAGAAATCGTTTGTGTTAGCGACTGAGAAACAAGGGAGATAAGTAAGGAGCTAAACAGAAAGGAATAACAATTCCAACAAAATATCTTGCCTGCTTGTCTCTGACGGAGTTAACAACGGTGTAAGGCTGAAACCAACGAATAGTATGTAGATATTAACTGTTTATACTATATACAGAGTGAGTCATAAGTAACAGGACAGGCCAACATTTATATTTCAAATGATATTTACTACAATTCTGGTGATACATTATTACGAAATTATAAATACATCAAACAAAAGTACCGTATTTCCCGGTGTCGAAAACGTTACTTTTTTTCCTAAAATAGGTCTCAAAAATCTACCATGCGTCCTGGAGGCCGAAGGTTGTTTATAATTTTTTTTAAATTTTTTTTCTAAATTAGGGTGCTTCTTCGAGGACGAAGCGTCTCCGGCGCCGAGAAATACGGTAGTTAAAAAAAAAAAAAATAAGCATGGCTGATCATATATAAATAAGTGGATGTACAAAAAGTCATCTGTGAACTTAGCAATAAAAATGCATTGACTGTCCGGTTACTTCTGACACACTCTGTATGTACACAGAGAAACTCCTAGTCTTTTTTGGGCGGTGGTGGTGGTGCCGTACCACTCGTGAACACTGGGTTACGAGAACTGACAGTCATGTATCTTAAGTATGGAATGATATAGGTGATACAATCGTGATGATAATTACTTTCATTAAAGAAATGTAAAGATGAAAAAAAAAAAAAAAATGATATTCTCCCATTTTATCATCATCAACTCGACCACCAACAGCATCATCGTTGAACGTGTTCCCCACCACCACCGCCACCACCATCATCATCATCATTTAAAGTGTTCCCCTCCACCATCACCACCACCATCGTTTAACGTGTTTCCCCTCACCACCACCACCATCATCATTACCACTACCAGAATTACAAGCTATTGTTCTATGAAGTATTAAATATTTCGACCACGTGTTACAATATGTAAGCCATCCTGTCTATTATTATTATTTTTTCGTCCTATTACTGTTTTCCGTAAGCCTTTATGATGTCGGCATACCATGGAAGTCTTGAGTGTTTCCTTGTTGCTTCCTTTTAAACCATAACATCCCCCCCCGCCCCAGTAAAAGAATAAAAGAATATATATATATACTTACATTCCATCAGACAATGGAATATTTTTGGCCCCTCCTAAATACAACTGGTCAAAATGGTCCCTAAAATTGTAAGAATGAAATAAATATTAAAAAATAATATTAAAAGTTATTAAAAAAAATATAGATATATAAAACCTAAAATGATATACAAAATGCATACATACGTAATACTTGCATGCGCGCACATGCACATATGTATACACATATGATGGCTGCAAACTCGGCTAAGAGTACTGCAATCGCTTGTCAGATTATAGAGTTTGGTGCACTTTTAGGCTACGGCCAGTCACACAAACCTGTAACATATCCTGAACAAGCAATGCCTGTGCTTTGAAGGTTTTTTTAAGGTGGGAAAGGCATACATATATACATGCACACATACACACATACATAATGGCTGCATCTGAGTTTTGAGAATTGCCATTCCTTGACCTTTTTCTCATACATGGGTGGGACAAACATGTCTTTTTGAATCCTTGCAAGGACTTAGATTCCTTTCCGCATATGCTGCAGTGAAAGAGAAAAACAAAAGGCCATGTTCACGCAACACACGTGAAAGTCGTTTAGTGATGTTTGTGTTTGAAGATTTTTAAGTAAAGAAAGGCCTTGAATTGGACCAATCCCACTCCTTGAACAACAATATTATGTATTCAAAAAGAAGAACAGGTCAACATTATTTGCTGTCATCGAGTCGTAGGTTTGACATCAGCGTTTTCCTTCTCCTCGAATGATGTCCTAACAAGAACTAGGGGTCTCTTACTCCCGGTGGACTAACCGGTAGCTCGGGCACAAACCGAGTATTTCCATATCTCCGCGCATATATATATATATATATATATATATCAAGATAAGCAGAGCAAGTAAAATTCAACCAATTTTTCAAAATAAATCAAAATTAATATACAATTAAATTGATCAAAATTAAAAAATATAATATAAATATTTACCTATTCAAATGGCCCTAACTGTACAGTTTCACGGTGAAAAACATTAAATATCACGAGGATATTAATGGAAAAGCAACGATCATCAGAGAAGCATTTTCCTGTCCTAGGGTTAAAAACCCCAGGAACGACAAAATATATGACCTCACTCCAACTAATACAGGTCGTGAAAGTGACCCGTAAATACATTGGTGTATAGTGAAGGCGGGAAATCGTAGACTCGCCGTCTATAATCGCCACTAAAAAGAGATTTTTAGTAACTAAATAGAACGACAAATTTTTATCTCTACATACTGGAGATTATTGAATAAGGTTAATATATATCTGAGAGTACAATGTACCCCCGGAAATATATAGTGTGTCTATGATTTAAGGTGGTTCTATGGTAATAATTTGATATACCAGAACTTAATATCAAGATAAGCAGAGCAAGTAAAATTCAACCAATTTTTCAAAATAAATCAAAATTAATATACAATTAAAATTGATCAAAATTATATATATATATATATATATATACGAGGGTGGTCTGAAAAGTTCATAGGCTGACTATGAAGGAGTGATGTTGGAGCTATGAAATCTTGCATGCATTAATTTTAACTTTTCTTATTAATAACTGCATTATTTCTTTCCAATGACTACGTTGAAAAATAAACCCCATTAGGTCATTCCATGAGAGTATCATTGTCAGCCGACCGTCGTACATACATACATACATACGGCGTCGACTAATACAGTCACGCGTGTACCGGAAACTAACAGCCACAGTATGATACCACTTTATTTTGAAGACATCCCCCACAAAGAAAAACCTTCGAAACGAAGAAAAAAAAAAATGTAAATAAAAGATGAGAATTGTTTTCTGTACCGTAGAGCTACTTTTTCATAAATAGCTTTAATTTCAGCATCAACACCAGAGGGCTCTCTCTGCAACCATTTTTTGAGGTATCCTTCGTGTACGTAGTCAATAATTTCCTACAAGATAAAGTTATGAACGTAGTTAAGGATTCTTCTAGAAGATGAAGTTAGAGCTGCAATGGTGGATAGGAAGGATTGGATATAACGGACTGATTTGATGAGAGTGGAAGCTCGGTTGAACTGAATATAATAATTGTTTCTGATTTAGGCACAAGGCTAATAAACTTTTGGGGAGGGGAAAGTCGATTAAATCAACCCCAGTGCATTACACAGCAGAGTGGAGTCGGTTAAAGACACAGCGGGCCAAGAGGTGGAGTTAAGTCGGACGACAGATTAAGACTGACGCATTTTATGGAGCAAATAAACATATCTTAATCAAAAGTGTGTCTCAAGCCAGGAGGTTCATTAAGCTGGAGCTTATTCTGGTTTCCGTGGCGTAAAGCGACTGAGAGTACAAGACGCCCCCATGGACAGGACACCAGTCCATCGCAGAGTTAAGCTCATCAGGCCGGTGTTTATCCTGGTTTCCATGGCGTTTACGCCTGCGAATACAAGACTTCCCTCTGGACACGGCGCCAGTCCATCGCAGGGTTACATTCCCACCCAGATAGATTTAACAATAAATTAACCAGCACTTCATTATCAATCTATCTGTGAAAATCTCCGTTTACTCACCTTCCATGAGTATTTTCCACGGCATCCAACAATATCTTCAATAGCTGTCATTATATGATCTGTTGCCTGGAAGACAGACATAATACAATGTTTTAGAGAATAAATTACTTACAAACACCATGCGCATGAAAAAAACCTAACAAAAACATAAATACAATACTACAGTAGTTAAGTTGGTGGTAGAACGGTTGGTGTGGTGTGTGTGTCAATATATCCTTGTCCGGAACACAGAACAGTGTTGACAGCTCTGTGTGTGCGTCTATGTGTACAAAATGGGGCGAACATGTAGCAATAACGGATGGTGTGGTGTGGTGTGGTGTGTACATGTGGCAATAACAGATGGTTTGTTGTGTCCATGTAGCGATAACAGATGATTTGGTGTGAATGTAGGATAATAACAGATGCTTTGGTGCGTACATGGGATAATAACAGATGGTTTGTTGTGAATGTGGGACAATAACAGATGGTTTGTTGTGAATGTGGGACAATAACAGATGGTTTGGTGTGAATGTGGGACAATAACATTGTCTGGTGTATACATGGGATAATAATAAATGCTGGCAAAAACAATAACATAAACACAACAAAAACACAACATAAAAACATAACAAAAACAACCTACATGATCATTGAGTTCTTGGAATAAATTTAATGTCTTTTCTGGTGCCATTTTAATCTGTAATAGCTTCACTAATGGTTTTATAGTAATTCCCTGCCAAAAGTAGAACATGGAAGAACTTGGTTAGAATTACACAATATTTTATTCGTTTAAAGACAGTAAATGAAGGATATATACATAGAGAGATAGTTTAGCGAATGTCTTCGTACGCACACACACACACACACACACACACACACACACACACACACACACACACACACACACACACACACACACACACACACACACACACACACACACACACACACACACACACGAGTATGTGTAAGTATGTGTGTGTGTGTGTGCTTGTGCGTATGTGTATGTGCATAATACTAGTATGTGTTTACATGCATCCAAAACATTTGATAGATATTTATAATAATTTCCCGAGAGTTTATAAGATATGAACTTAAAATTAACGGAAAGAAGAAGCAGGATTCTCTCATGCTATAGTAGTAACACGTCCTTCCGACATACGGTAGTGGCGTGGTTCGATTCTCGCAGGTGATTTTGTCGACATTTTTTTCCATCTCAAGGAGGTGGGGTTATATCTACAACTTTATTCAATTATTTTACACTTAATACTCGTTGTTGTAGCCTTTTGAAAAAAAGCCCCCACAAAAACTAAAAGCAAACCACGCTCTTAAATTTCCATCTTACTACACGCTCCTTAAGCATTCCATTTGTTTACATTCTAACATTCTAGCTGTAAGATATGAGATTTAAATGAACAGAAAGGAGAGGCAGGATTCTCGTTGAAGTAGCAGCAACACGTCCTTCCGGTATATACGTATATTAGTATAGATGACTATGATTGTATATATATATTAGTACAGATGTCTAATGACTGTATATATATATATATATATATATATATATATATATATATATATATATATATATATATATATATTAGTACAGATGTCTAATGACTGTATATATATATATATATACATATATATATTAGTACAGATGTCTAATGACTGTATATATATATACATGCTTGTATATATATACACACATAGTATAGACGTCTAATGACTGTATATATACATATTAGTATATATATCTAATGACTGTATATATATATATATACATATATATATATTAGTATAGATGTCTAATGACGGTATATATATATATTAGTACAGATGTCTAATGACTGTATATATATATACATGCTTGTATATATATATACACACATAGTATAGACGTCTAATGACTGTATATATACATATTAGTATATATATCTAATGACTGTATATATATATATATACATATATATATATTAGTATAGATGTCTAATGACGGTATATATATATATATTAGTACAGATGTCTAATGACTGTATATATATATATACATGCTTGTATATATATATACACACATAGTATAGACGTCTAATGACTGTATATATACATATTAGTATATATATCTAATGACTGTATATATATATATATACATATATATATATTAGTATAGATGTCTAATGACGGTATATATATATATTAGTACAGATGTCTAATGACTGTATATATATATACATGCTTGTATATATATACACACATAGTATAGACGTCTAATGACTGTATATATACATATTAGTATATATATCTAATGACTGTATATATATATATATACATATATATATATTAGTATAGATGTCTAATGACGGTATATATATATTAGTACAGATGTCTAATGACTGTATATATATATACATGCTTGTATATATATACACACATAGTATAGACGTCTAATGACTGTATATATACATATTAGTATATATATCTAATGACTGTATATATATATATATATACATATATATATTAGTATAGGTGTCTAATGACTGTATATATATATATATATATTAGTATAGATGTCTAATGACTGTATATATATATATATATATATTAGTATAGGTGTCTAATGACTGTATATATATATATATATATTAGTATAGGTGTCTAATGACTGTATATATATATTAGTATAGATGTCTAATGACTGTATATATATATATATATATATTAGTATAGATGTCTAATGACTATATATATATATATATATACATATATATATTAGTATAGGTGTCTAATGACTGTATATATATATTAGTATAGATGTCTAATGACTGTATATATATATATATATATATTAGTATATATATCTAATGACTGTATATATATATATATATACATATATATATTAGTATAGGTGTCTAATGACTGTATATATATATATATATATTAGTATAGATGTCTAATGACTGTATATATATATATATATATTAGTATAGATGTCTAATGACTGTATATATATATTAGTATAGATGTCTAATGACTGTATATATATATATATATATATTAGTATAGGTGTCTAATGACTGTATATATATATATATATTAGTATAGATGTCTAATGACTGTATATACATATATATATATTAGTATAGATGTCTAATGACTGTATATATATATATATATTAGTATAGGTGTCTAATGACTATATATATATATTAGTATAGGTGTCTAATGACTGTATATATATATATATATTAGTATAGATGTCTAATGACTGTATATATATATATATATATATATAGGAACAAGTAAGACCCCGAGTTTTTTGTTGTTGGAGGAGACGATGTTTTGTGCGAAGTTAGGTGTGGTGCTGTAAGAGAGTTTGATGGTATTTTTGTTAATTATGTTGTGGTAGCGGTGTTGTGGTGGGAAGTGTTTTTCAATGAGCCTGAAGAAAATTTTCCCGATGGGAGTTGTCAGCTCGGCGTTGTGGGGAGGATTGAACCATGTTACATTGCGTGAGCGGCGGTGTCGCCTGCTGGTTCCGCTAATGGGAGCTGGACAGTAGGATATTTCCTCCCGGAAGCCACTCCGCTTGAGGGCCTGGTTGTAGTAAGGCGCATGTTCATCGAATATCTTCTCATTGGCTGACAAACGGGATATGCGGAGGGGTCTTACTTGTTCCTATTACCCACTCTACTACCCTAAGTATTGAGTACTTTGGTGCGTTATGGTCCACCTAGTTCCTTACCACATTTCCTTCGTTATATATATATATATATATATATATATATATATATATATATATATATATATATATATATATATATATATATATATATATATATATATATATATATATGTATATTAGTATAGATGTCTAATGACTGTATATATATATATATATATTAGTATAGGTGTCTAATGACTATATATATATATATATATATATATATATACATATGTATAAAAATAAACAGGGTGCGAGGTGGGAGCACACAGGGCAAAGAAACCAAAAAAATAAAAATAAAGATTCGATAGTTGAATAGATACCTGAATGAAAACTGTAAAGATGACAACTGTTAAAGTGGTTGTGACAAAGAGATTTCTGAGTGGAAATTTATTCGGGTCTAGGGTGGCGACCAGAGAAAAACATACGGCCCCTCTTAAACCTCCATAACTCTGAAAAGAGAAAAAAAAAAAAAAAAAAAAAAAATGACTAGAATCACCTTTGATCTTTTGTAAGTAGTACTATATAATACGAGGGTCGGCTGAAGATATTCACAGGCTGATTATGAAGGATTGATGCTAAAGCTGTAAAATCTTGCATGCATTAATTTTTCAACTCTAAAATAAATAGATGGGTTGGATAAAAAAAAACAAAAAATCAACGGAGACAACCTAGAACAATTATCGATTTTCGATTTTCCCACGCCTCCGCTTATTCCAATCCTCGCTATTATTTGGGACCTAGAGTATATATATATATACCTAGAGAATGTATATATACCTAGAATATATATATATACCTAGAGTATATATATATATATACCTAGAGTATATATATATACCTAGAGTATATATATATACCTAGAATATATATATATACCTAGAGTATATATATATATACCTAGAGTATATATATATACCTAGAGTATATATATATACCTAGAATATATATATATACCTAGAGTATATATATATACCTAGAATATATATATATACCTAGAGTATATATATATACCTAGAATATATATATATACCTAGAGTATATATATACAGTATATATATATATATATATATATATATATATATATATATATATATATATATATATATATATATATATATATATATATACAGTATATATATATATACAGTATATATATATATATATATATATATATATATATATATATATACAGTATATATATATATATATATATATATATATATATATATATATACAGTATATATATATATACAGTATATATATATATATATATATATATACAGTATATATATATATATATATATATATATATATATATATATATATATATATATATATATATATATATACATATATATATATATATATATATATATATATATATATATATATATATGCAGTATATATATATATATATATATACAGTATATATATATATATATATATATATATATATATATATATATATATATATATATATATATATGTATGTAAAAGGTAAACAGAAATAACAACACAATCGGTACAGTATGTGGAAGGAATATATATATATATATATATAAACATATATATTTATACACATCTCTCTCTCTTTCTCTCTCTCTCTCTCTCTATATATATATATATATATAAAGAGAGGTTGGCATCTAATATATTTCATACAAATAAATGACATTTTTAACAACTAAAGGTTTTTTTCTTGTATTCTTACCATAATAAACTGTTCATCATATCCTACTTTCCTGATGCGATACATATCCAAATTGTTGAGAAGAAATGTGATAATATACACAACTGAAAGATACAAAGGAATGGCGTTAGATCTAGGCACAAAGCCCATAATATTTTAGGACGGCAAAGTCGAATAAATCGACTCCAATGTGTTACTGATACTTTATTTTATGAAAACGGCTGGTGGTGGGAAGAAATCAATTAAAATAAATGACCCAGTATATTACCGCTACTTCATTTTGACCGAGGCTCTAACAATTTTTCCAATCCACCAACCTCAATGTTTTTTTTTAACTAAGGCACCAGGCCAGACATTTTAGTGAGGAAATGTGAAAGTCGTTTAAATCAACCCCACCTCAGATTGATGAGAGGCAAATTTGATATCGCCGGGATTTGAAATCAAAACATATAGAACCAGAAATAATGCCGAAAGTTCTTTTTCTTTACGCTCCAATGATTCTATTAATCTGCTGAACTTATTTTTTTTTTTACACAAGGCAAAAGATCAGAATTTTTCGTGGGGAAAAGAAAAAGTCGATTAAACCAACCCCAAAACTTTAATTGGTACTTTATTTTATAGGGCTCTTCAAAGATTTTAAATCAGAACGTAAAGACCCAGAAATAACGCCAAAAGGCGTTTGTTTCCCACCCAACACTCTAAAGATTCTATCAATCCCTCGCGCTAAGATGTCATATAAATGTGCACCAGAGGATACTGAAGGAGTTAAGTAGCTGGCTAGCCAATACTTACTGATGAAACGGTATATCAAGCAGAGAAATAAGGTCCATAGAACAAAACCAGTGTGCCATTCGTGGTTGGGTTCAACCAAAGCCAACCCCAAGAACAGAAATATTACAATTTCTGTAGCTGTACTAATGAAAGAGAGCAGAAAAGAGAGAAAGAGAAAGAAAAACGGTATTATTGTAAATTGTGTCATTTATACAACAGAGGCTTGCGATTGCTAAGTCTGTTTTATGTTATAAACTGTTTATTAAGGTGAGGTGTGGCGATATTTTGGTGGCGTGTGGGACTTCAGAATGGGGTGTATATGTTATAGGCTATGTTATAGACTATGTTATAGACTATGATATATATACTATATTATATACTATGATATACATATACTATACTTTATATATAATATACATATACTATACTATAGACTATGATATACATATACTATACTTTATATATAATATACATATACTATACTATATACTATGATATACATATACTATACTTTATATATAATATACATATACTATACTATATACTATGATATATATTATGTCCGATCAGAGTGGGGCATACGTATTTTTTGCAAAATCGAAGTGAGACGTGGGACAAAAGAAGATTGAGAAACATTGATGTAAGCTGACTGTTTTGCAGCACACACACACACACACACACACACACACACACACACACACACACACACACACACACACACACACACACACACACACACACACACACACACACACACACACACACACACACACACACACACATACACACACACATATATATATATTTCAACCAAAGGAGCCGACTGTCAAACTGGACCAATGGAACTATATATCCATTGGTCTTTCCATTACTGATATACTCCACTGGGCGCAACTGCAGCTGGAAGGTTAGGTAGATAGATAGATAGATAGATAGATAGATAGATAGATAGATAGATAGATAGATAGATAGATAGATATGTTTCTTTATTAGCCACAGGGGCACAAAAGAAGGGGACAAATACAAAGGGGGATGTTTACATACAATAAAAACGTGTAAAATGTTATCACAAATGCAATTAAAAAAGTTAGTCGATTTTCCACAATAGGGGGAGACAGTTTATATGGGTAACACATACCCCCGAAAAAATGTGAAACCCTCATCTCCAGGAGTACGAAGAGTTTGTACTCCCTTCTAGATAGATAGATAGATAGATAGATAAGTAGGTAGATTGACAGGGATAGATTGATAAGTCTATGTGTTTTTATGTATTGTCAAACGTAAGAACAGTCAAACATTAATTGAACAGGAATTCAATACATACAAGTAGACTACATTTTATTTTACTAAGAAATATGCTGACAGTGACTTCGAGGTTTCGACTGTTGTAAGCTTAGTCTAACGGTAGAGTCCCCGTCAACATTTTTGTTTGCTAAATAAGATAGATACAGAAACAGAAATGGAGAGAGAGTGAGAGAGAAAATGTGAGGAGAAAGAAATAGAGCTAGATAGATGGAGAAGATATAGAGATAGAGAGGAATAGATAGATGGATAGATATATTTCTTTATTTGCCACAAGGGCACACAAGAAAAGGGCACAATACAAAGACACATGCCGGGGATTTTACATACAGTCGTGTAAAAATATTATTAAAACAAACAAATTTAACAATCGAAATCCCCAATAGGGGAGACGCCTTACAAATGGGTTGTTTAATACCCCGTCGATAGATAGATGGATCGCTAGATAGAGAGAAATTGAGCGAGAGAAAATCTAATGTAGTCAGTAAATGAGTTAAAATTATGCAATGTTTTCCATACCTGGCTACTTTGGCGAAGTATTTTACTGTGGTTTTAGATTTACGGGTGATGTTGTTGAAAGCGTACTGTGCCTGTATGAGACCGCATCCGATCAGACTGAATAGAAGAAACACATTATGAAAATCATGTTATAATCATCATTATTATAATCTGTGAGGCGATGGATTGGCAGTATCGGTAGAGGGTCGGACGCCATGCTTTGCAGCAAAGAGTTACGGCCCTTTATCGTCTGAGTTCAAATCCCGCCGAGGTTAACTTTGCCTTTCATCCTTAAGGGGTCGAAAAATAAAGCACCAGTAATACACTAGGGTCGATTTAATCAACCTCCCCCCTTCAAATTGCAGCCTTGTGCCGAAAGTAGAAACAATTATTATTATAATTTTCATGTTTTAAACTGTTTTTTTTTTTTTGCATGAGTTATTCATTTGTTTAGGTCCATATTACCCCACCATCACACATGTCTGTGAGTTAGTAGAGTACTCAGCCACTTATATGCTAATTCAAAGAGCAGATAACTCTGCTCGTCAAAGAAGTAATGACGTTAATTGGATAATATTTGCTCCTCACCTGATTATACCGGAGAATGCAAACATCTCAGCAAGAAGATAGGATAAGAAGGCGAGAGCGAAGATTGTCAGAGGTTCCAACACTGAAAGAAAAAGGCACACATATAACGAAAACACAATTTAACCTAATAACAAATGTTTTGAAGTTCCAAAACAGAGAAAACAGGCTTTGCTAACATCAATTTATTTTTTATACATGTTATAAAGATCCTTTTTATACATATACCAGGTGCGCTTTTAAAACCCTTAAAACTTTTACCTTCCCCTTCTCTCTCTCTCACTCTCTCTCTCTCTATATATATATATTGTTTCTACTTTTGGCACAAGGCCATCAATTACCCAGTGCATTACTGGTACTTTATTTTATCGACCCCGTAAGGATGAAAGGCAAAGTCAACCTCGGTGGGATTTGAACTCAGACCGCAAAGGGACGTAACTATGCTGGAAAGCATGGCGTCCGACCCTCTACCGATACTGCCAAGCCACCACCCTTATATATATATATATATATATATATATATATATATATATATATATATATATATATATATATATATATATATATATATATATATATATATATATATATATATATATATATATATATATATATATATATATATATATATATATATATATATATATATATATATATATATATATATATATATATATATATATATATATATATATATATATATATATATATATATATATATATATATATATATATATATATATATACACACACACACATATATATACAAGTTGTTCCATTGAACGAAAAGCTACTCATAGCGAAACCCGTTTGTACAAAAACTAATTAGATAATCATGATTATTTTTGCAAACACACCTTTAAAAGAATACCTCCCTCCCACAAAAATAACAAACACCAAACTATAGTTTATATCTAATTTCTTCTCACTGTGTACTGTGTACTAATATTTGCTATGTATATATAGCTTTATGTTACTGTTGGTTCACGAA
>OZ024749.1:42463077-42468077 GCA_964016885.1 Eledone cirrhosa
AGAAAATTAAATATAGAGACATCAGCATACGTACACGCACACTCACATACTCACCCACGCACTCGCACATACACATACACGCACACACACACACGCACACATAGATACATGCACACGCAACGTACACACGCACACACACACATATACACCCACACACACGCACATACACATACACGCACACATAGATACATACACACATAGATACATTCACACGCACACACACATATACACCTACACACACGCGCACACACACAGATATGTACAATTATATATATATACATATAGATACACAAAGATATATACATACAGATATACGCACAAGTACATCATTTATAGACCCATTTATTCATCTGTAAATTTTTTTCTCTTCTTAAAATTCAATTCAACTCAGTTCTTATCTTTTCACGGTGGTCACAACAACAACAACAACCACAACAACAACAGCAGCAGCAGCAGCAGCAGCAGCAGCAATGATGGCGACGATGACGACAGCGTCAACATTAAAGGCAGTTGTAGTAATAATTAGTAAAGCTAATAATAATTTCTATTTAGGAAATAGTGACTTTATTATATATGTGAAATGTTACATACTTAATTGGTTCAACTGTGATGAGTTACTGGTATGTCAGTACTAAATACTAAGTGCGAGGTTTTTTCCCCTTTATATAAACAGTGATTTAATATTTGAGAAGGGAAGAAGACATTTAAAATGGCGGTTGGGTATTTAAGATAGAAGGACGACAGTTATCATAGCTAGGACAAGATTGTGGCTGTTATTTAATACAACTGGGGCAATTAAAGATGGAGGGCAAACTTTAAAATGGGGAGGATGTATTTAAGATAGAGAGAGAGGGCATATTTAATATGAAGAGGATATATTTAACATGAAAAGGGTATATTTAATGTGGAGAATTTATATTTGATATGGAGAGGGTATATTCAAAATGGAGAGGGTATATTTAATATGGAGAGGGTGTATTTAATACGAAGTGGGTATACTTAATACGAGTGGGTATATTTAAGATGAAGTGGGCACATTTAATACGGGAGGATATATCTAATATAGTGGTTGTGGAGGTAGAATCTAAGATAAATGAGGAGAATTTGAAATGGCGGTTGGATATCTTTGATGGTGGGTGACACTTAACATAGCTGAGATAATTTAAGACTGAAGGACTCAATGCCAACAATTTTCTTTTGAGGGAAAGGCGATTAAATTGATCCCAGTACTTGAGTGATTTATTTTATCGATCTCGGAAGGATAAAAAGCAAATTTGGCTTCGGTAAATGGCCGTAACTAAATGCTACAAAACATTTTATCCTACGCTCTACCGATACTGCCAATCCACCACCCTAAATAACTGATTCTATTTTTGGTACATGCCCAGCAATTTGAAAAGGTAAGAGGAAAGTCGATTAAATCGACCCCAGTGCATTACTGGTGCTTTATTCTATCGATTCCGTAAATATGAAAGGCAAAGCTAACCTCGGCAGGATTTGAATTCAGAACGTAAAGGGACGTAACTCTATACTGTAAAGCATGGTGTCCAACTCTCTACCGATACTGCCAAGTAGTAATAATTGTTTATACTTTCGGCACAATGCCAGCAATTACCCAGTACATTACTGGTACTTTATTTTATCGACCTCGTAAGGATGAAAGGCAAAGTTAACCTTGGGATAATAGTAATAATTTAAGAGGTCATGTCGTGTGTAGAAAGAATTTGAACCTAGGACTTTGGCTGTAAACATTATAGAAGCAACCATTTTGTCCCCCAGCAAAGAAACGTTATAATCAAGGAAAGTGAATATAATAGGGCGGTGAATTGGCAGTATCGGTAGAGAGTCGAGCACCATGCTTTGCAGCATAGAGTTACGGTCCTTTACGGTCTGAGTTCAAATCCCGCAGAGGGTAACTTTGCCTTTCATCCTTACGGGGTCGATAAAATAAAGTACCAGTCATGCACTGGGATCAATTTAATCGACTTCCCCTTCCCCCAAATTACTGGCCTTGTGCCTATATAAGAAACCGTTATAACCAAGGAAAGTTGTTAACGAAATGAAAGGTTAGTCACGGAAATATCATTATCAAGGACAATAGAATTCAGTACTAACAAACAAAAGAACTTTCTAGTCTTCGGCATCTCACTGTTTCTTTGCTGAACGAAAATAATTAGTTTTACTTTTTATATAAAGAATAATAACAATAACAATAACAGTAATAATGACAATAATAACAATGATAATAACAGTAATGATAACAATAATTGTTTCTAATTTAGGTACAAGGCCAGCAATTACCCAGTACATTACTGGTACTTTATTTTATCGACCGCGTAAGGATGAAAGGCAAAGTTAACCTCGGCGGGATTTGAACTCAGACCGTAAAGGGATGTAACTATGCTGGAAAGCATGGCGTCCGACCCTCGACCAATACTGTCAATCCACAACAATAATGAAAGTGATTCGGAATGAGGGTAATTTCTGTGGCAATAAAGGTACACATACAAGGCCACATACACACACATACATACACGGCCGTACACATAGACACACACACTGACACAGACACACACAGAGACACACAAACACAGCAATTTGTAGAGAGGGGAAAGTAGATAATATCGACCCGAGTATTAAACTGGTACTTTACTTTATCGACTCCGTAAGGATGAAAGTCAAAGATTTCCTCGGTGGGATTTGAACTCAGAATGTGAACGGCTAAAACACGAACACCTTAAGGTATTTTGTCTGACACTCTAACAATTCTGCTAATCCACCCACCTTTCCCTAATCCATCGACCTTTCCCTAATCCACTGACCCCCCCATTCACCCACTGATCCCCCCTAATCCACTGACTACCCCCTCATCCGCCTTGCTTTTAATCTTTTCGGAGATAAAATAAAGAACCAATCAATCGAGGACCGATCTCGATTTAATCGATGACTCCCTCTCCCCCCCCCGCATTGATGACCCCTCCACATCCTTCTCCAAACGCACACATAGTAACCTTGTACTAATAATTATTTCTAATATTGGTACAAGAGCACCAATTTGGGGGCCAGGGAAAGTCGACTATATCGACCCCAATACTTAACTAGTACTTTATCTTATCGACACCAGTACTTAACTAGTACTTTATCTTATCGACCCCAGTACTTAACAAGTACTTTATCTTATCGACCCCAATACTTAACTAGTATTTTATCTTATCGACACCAGTACTTAACTAGTACTTTATCTTATTGACCTCAGTACTTAACTAGTACTTTATCTTATTGACCTCAGTACTTAACTAGTATTTTATCTTATCGACACCAGTACTTAACTAGTACTTTATCTTATCGACACCAGTACTTAACTAGTACTTTATCTTATTGACCTCAGTACTTAACTAGTACTTTATCTTATTGACCTCAGTACTTAACTAATACTTTATCTTATTGACCTCAGTACTTAACTAATACGTTATCTTATCGACTCCAATACTTAACTAGTATTTTATTTTATAAACCCCGAAAGGATGAAAGACAAAGTTGGCTTTGGTGGGATTTGAACTGATGACGTTGAAAGCCGTAACTAAATACCACAAAGTATTTGTTGATACAGCTAACCCACCGCCCTAAATAGAACCTTATTTTAAACATTTCATTACAGCATTTCTAATGAAAGATTCCGCTTAAGTTATAACAATAATCAAGAATTTGGAAGGATTTACTAGAAATAACTACCCTATTTCCCGTCCTCGAGGACGCACTCTAATTTTGATCCCCCCCCCCCCCCAAAAAAAAAAATAATAATAAACAACCTTCGGCCTCCAGGACGCAATGGTAGATTTTTGAGACTTATTTTATGAAAAAGTAGCGTCTTCGACGCCGGGAAATACGGTAACTTTATCATTAATAAATTGGTGTTTGGAGCACAACATATTGGATAAATATAAACACTTTAACCCTTTAGCATTTACATTACTCTATATTTACTATTATATTTTCGCAGTAAAGGCTTTATCTTATGTAATATCTCATATAATATTGAATCTGAGATTTTGATATTATTTATTTTGAGAACAATACCTTAACCCAAACATGAGTGGCTAGTTACAGCCAGTTTGAACATAAAGAGGTGAGGGAATTCTCGCCGGTTATGGCCGGTTTAAATGCTAAAGAGTTAAACCTTTCGTTACTATATTTATAATGAAAGACATTGCTTGTGATTAAAAAAAATAATTTTTAAAATAATCAAGATTTTTAAAGGATTTAGTCCTATAATTTTGTTATTATTTATAATTGTTTCTACTTTAGGCACAAGGCCAGCAATTACCCAGTGCATTACTGGTAGTTTATTTTATCGACCCCGTAAGGATGAAAGGCAAAGTCAACCTCGGCGGGATTTGAACTCAGATCGTAAAGGGACGTAACTATGCTGGAAAGCATGGCGTCCGACCCTCTACCGATACTGCCAATCCACCGACAATTTATAATAACTCATGTTTGGAATACAAAGGATTTTTCATAAAATTATGATTGAATACTTTTAGATAAATACGATAAATATATAGACTTTAAATGAAACGGTTTTGTATTGTCGAATGAGGGAGAGTTTCGGTTGGTTTGGTAGTAGAAGGGTCAGAGTATTTAATTCTTTCGGGATCGATAAATAAAGAAACAGTCTATGGATTAGGGGGCTGGACTGGATTGGGGGTGGAATATGATTAGAGCGTCGTAGAGGATCGTAGAGTGTTGTATAGGATATTTTTGTAGTATTAAGGTCAACTATGCTTTTCAACCTTCCGGGATCGATAAGATAAAGCACCTGTCTAGGGATTGGGGAGCTGGGTGGAAGATCGTTAGAGTGTCGTATAGGATATTTTTGTAGTATTAAGATCAACATTGCTTTTCATTCTTACGGAGGCGATAAAATAAAGCACCAAGATGTAGTGTGGTAAATATATATATATGTATGTATATATATATATATATATATACCAGGTCCGAAC
>OZ024749.1:42493077-42503077 GCA_964016885.1 Eledone cirrhosa
ATGTGTGAATATGTATGTTCTTTCTTGAACTTGGCGGACCTTGTTGTCTCTTGAGGTCACTGGTTGTGACTTGGTGATAACTCGTATAAACATAAAGCAAGATAAATGCAAATAATAATAATAATAATAATATATATATATATATATATATATATATATATATATATATATATGTATATATATAGATTAAAGTTTATGTATATATATATATATGTATATCTGCATGCATATACTGCTTATATTTCGATAAAACCCCCTAAATCCTCTAATCCATTAATTCATTATACAGCCATTAAGTAGACAGCTCCATGTACTTTAATGAGCCAAACGAAACTAGATAAAGAAACATTCCATGGTTCAACCCACTTTTTATCCTGAATGTAGGAAAAGATACGTCAAAATGTCTTCCCAAGTCTAATCTTTACGGATTTCCTAACCGAATATTGATAGCACAAACTATTCACTCGAAATAACATAAAGGTTATCTTCTCTACTCATGAAGAAATTTCCTATTGATCATAGATATCACAAGCCATTCAATTGGACTAACATAGAAGTTAGCTACAGTTGCACAATGACAAAGACAAACTCACAATGACAAACTCACTGCTCACTACCAAAGGTAAATACAACTGTAACGGATTGAAACTACACTCCTAAAGAGAAATTGACCCAAAGAAATAATCTACAAGACGAAAATATTGAAAGACAGTATATTGACAAAAGCCCGGAGTAACAGGTGGAACGTTCAAAGCTAGATACACACAGCAAAGCTGGCAACAACCTTTCATCATTTCGAAGTCGATAAATAAAGTAACAGTTACAGTATTAGCGTTCATTCTCCAACTCCCCTCTCACCCCCCTCTCTCTGTCTCTCTCATTCTTTGAAAGAAATTGGTTGTGTTCAGACTTGGAGAGTGATGGGCTCCGTCAGTTTGAACTGTTCAAAACAGTGACCCTATAACTTCATTGGAAATTCAGTGCTTTCTAAATAAACATCTGTATCGAACACACACACACACACACACACACACACACACACACACACACACACACACACACACACGCGCGCACACGCACACATCTATCTATCTATCTATCTATCTCTCTCTCTATATATATATTATATAGTGGGTGTCCACCAAAAAATATATACATACTTTGATTACCTGTACAGGCAACATTTATTCGAATGGTGTATACATTTTTTGGGACACCCTGTATATATATATATATATATATATATATATATACATAATTGTTTCTACTTTAGGCACAAGGCCAGCAATTACCCAGTGCATTACTGGTACTTTTATTTTATCGACCCCGTAAGGATGAAAGGCAAAGTCAACCTCGGCGGGATTTGAACTCAGATCGTAAAGGGACGTAACTATGCTGGAAAGCATGGCGTCCGACCCTCCACCGATACTGCCAGTCCACTGCCCTGATATACATGTGTAGATATATGTACATAATACACACATATATTCCCTCCCAAATACTAGTAACAGACAGCCACCTAATTAGCCAGTCAATCAAGTGTACAACACATCGATGAGAATCAATGAAATAAAACAAGGGCTATAACAAAAGAAAATCGCCCATCCCTCATTCACACACACAAACACACACACACACACGTAAACACACACACAAACGCAAACATACAAATATAGACATACATGAACATCTGCATTTAAGGAGAATTTATGCAATTCATAGTATTTGAAACAATAAACTCAATGACAATAGTCATTAAAATTTAGCATGAGAACATTTTGGTTCCTAGAAACCTAATTTAACCTTGGACATATTACGAAGGTACATACATATGCGCATATATATATATACATACACATACGTACATATATATATATATATATATATATATATATATATATATATATATATATATATATATATATATATATATATATATATATATATACACACATACACATATATGTGTGTGTGTATATATATATATGAAAAGATTCAGGACCTGAATCTTCTCATATTTCCCACTCTATTACCCCAAGTATCGAGCACTCTGGTGGGTTATAGTCTAACTGGTTTTTTACCACACCCTATCTGATATATATATATATATATATATATATATATATAATGGTACCTTGCAAAACAATGTCTTAAAGTGCTCATAGAGCATTTGGTGAGAAATATGTCACATGTGAGGTAAACACCCTTTCTTTAATGAAGCTTATAGTTTACCTTACAAGGGTAAACTTCTTTAACCTTCCATACACTCACCTGCACACACACACACACAAATATATGTTACATTGAAAACTTATGCCTTCCAGTTGAAATATTTTAATTAAGCATCTTTATACATTTCTCCATACATCTCTCCCCCTCTCCCCTCCTCTCCCCCCCCCTCTCTCTCTCTCTCTCTATATATATATATATGAAAAAAAGCAAACAGAAATATACGCTAGTATATATATAGAATGTTAAGCAAAACAAGACCACAAATTTCCCAAGGAAGACATTATTTAAAGATTGTCAACATAGTTGTAGTTTAATGTAAGGAATGTAAATAATAATAATAATAATTGTTTCTACTTTTGGAACAAGGCCAGCAATTACCCAGTGTATTACTGGTACTTTATTTTATCGACCTCATAAGGATCAAAGGCAAAGTTAATAATAATAATAATACTAATAATGTCCGTTTACAATTGTTTCGCTACTCCATACAATGTTTCTGGATCAAATGATTATAGATCATTATTGATCTGGTTCAGTGAGCAGTTCATCGGAACTTCAAAAGGAATATAAATTAAGGTAAAGAAAGATGGTTACATGAATGTAATGTTCCATATATTGGTATTTCACTATGGCGTCCTGGGTCAATCTATTGTCTGCCATAAGCGAGCAATATTCTTCTGTCGAGGCTGCATTATGCGAGATTTGCCTATGGGTAACAAGATGGCCGCTCCATCTCTCTCTTTAAGATTGGTTACTCTTGAACTGTATATATATATATATATATATATATATATATATATATATATATATATATATATATATATATATATATATATATATCATGATGGAGTGATGGAGGCGGTAAAAGCCAGTTAGACCATTACTCACCAGAATACTCGATTCTTGGGCTAGTAGAGTGGGTAATAGGCAAAATTCGGGACACCGACAGCTGAGCTCCTGCCGTTTCAACAGCTAGTTCGGATCTATATCTATATCTATCTATCTCTCTCTCTCTATACCAGCCTGTAGGTTGAGGAAAAGGAGGAGGAGAGGAAAGGAGTACAAGCTCTTCGTACTCCTGGAGATGAGGGTTGCACATTTTTTTCGGGGGTCTGTGTTACCCATATAAACTGTCTCCCTCTATTGGGGAAAATCGACTAACTTTTAAATTCCATCTGTGATAACATTTTACACGTTTTTATTGTATGTAAACTTCCCCCTTTGTATTTGTCCCCTTCTTTTGTGCCCCTGTGGCTAATAAAGAAATATATCTATCTCTCTCTCTATATATATAGGGAGAGATTCTGCTAACGTTGCGTCTTTTACGTCGTATTCTATCTTGAATATTAGTTTTGCTAATTTTCGAAGTGAATTTTTGATGGCCATTTAAAGAATTAGCCCAATATTTGAACTGAAGGAGAAAGTCTGGAGGCTGAAAAATGTCTGCCTGTGAACTGGGATATGTATGTATATACACACACACACACACACACACACACACACACACACACACACACACACACACACACACACACACACACACACACACACATATACGCATATACACTTACATATGTATATATACATAAGTATATAGATATATATTTACACACACACACACACACACACATATATATATATCCATACACATACATACACATATGTATTTGTATATATATATTTGTACATATATGTATGTATACATACAAATCGTGTGTGTGTGTGTGTATGTGTGTGAGAGAGAGAGAGAGAGAGAGAGAGAGAGAGAGAGAGAGAGAGAGAGAGAGAGAGAGAGAGAGAGAGATATCGTGCAGAAATAAATTTATTTCTAATTGAAGGCTAGAATCGGCTTAAATTAAAATAAAAATTATATTAAACGACCTTTTAGCTTACAGTTTTCTTCTCACGTGAAATTTAACCCTGAAGATTGGTAAAGAGAAAGAAAGAGAGAGTTGGAGATAAAGGATATATATATATATATATATGCTGGCGTGTGTATTTATACATATATATATATATGTATATATAATTATAATTATATATATATATGTGTATATATATATATATATATATATATATAGAGAGAGAGAGAGAGAGAAAATATTATTAAAAAGCAGAGAGAGAAGAAATATCTTAAGATGCATACGAAGTTTTAGAATCGGTTTAAAGTAAAATTAAATTAGATTAAATTATTTCTTAGCATATAGTCATCTTCTCACGAATACAGACATTGACCCCCCCCCCCAACACACACACGCACACACACACACAGATATATATATATGTATATACCACAAGCATCCACACACAAAGTTTCCGTCTACCTAAACTCTCTCTCACACAGAAATACGTTTAAATTTATGGTCACCAGGTAAATATTTTTCAATGCTTTAAAAAAGCTTATTTTTGCAATACAGATGCATACATCAACATTAAACGGGGGATTAAATCTCAGTATTTTAAGCTTGTTGTATTTTGTCAATGTGAAATATTCTTACAAACTTTTACGTAAATCATTTAATCATTAAAGCTGCTACACCTTTCTACCATTTTTTATGATGGATGGAGATTCATTTGACAACATAACAACTCACAACGGTACCCTTAAGCTTCCATCAGGAAGTTAAGTATCAACACACACACACACACACACACACACACACACACACACACACACACACACACACACACACACACACACACACACACACACACACACACAATTTTTTCCGTTCCTTTCTCTTCTCACTCTCCTCTGCCTTTCTATTTCTTCTTTAATTTCTCATTCTACCTTCAGATGAAGAACTAGTTTCCGAAACGCTAAGACTCTTTTCTTACTATTTCAAGTGTTAAACTAATATATTTCTTCATTAAACTGTGTTGTTTGCTTTGTTATTTCCCTTCACTTTTTGCACACACACACACACACACACACACACACACACACACACACACACACACACACACACACACACACACACACACACACACACACACACACACACACACACACACACACACACACACACACACACATATATATATAATCAGTCCACAACAGTGACATTACAGAGATACTTAAGTTTCGTTGGGTTTAACACCAACCCATTCAGTCTGCCATATTGTGTAATGGAGTTACATAACAATATATTGTAATGGACTTATATAATTGTGTGTGAATGCGTGCATATGAGTGAATGTGTGTGTGTGTGTGTGTGTGTGTGTGTGTGTGTGTGAGTGCATGTGTGTGTATATGTGTGAATGAAGATATACACACACGTTTATCCAGCTTATCCACTTATAAAGATTCTTGTTAGACAGGCGCCCAGCTATGCAGTTAATCAAGTGTATGGGACTGCAAGAACTAATGAATTAAAACAATGGTAAAACCAAAAGAATCATAGACGACCCCTTTATCATACGCACACCCACCCACACACACATAGACACACACACACACATGCACAGAGACACACATAGACACACATAGACACACATAGACACACATAGACACACATAGACACACACACACACACACACACACACAGACACACATAGACACACATAGACACACATAGACACACACACACACACACACACACACACACACACACACACACACACACACACACACACACAGACACACACAGACACACAGACACACATAGATGTATATATAATCAAACATACGCATTTATATTTAATGAGAATCTTTGCAATTTTTTGCTATTTTACTATTTGAAACAATAACAAGCTGCTTCAAATGGTGATGATTCTCGTCGAGGACAGTTTGTTGTGAATAAACACCTTCAACCTTGAACACACACACGCATATACACACACATACACACATGCATACACACACACACACATATATATATATACATATATACACACAGGACACACCCATATATACACATGTATACACACACAAACTCACACGAACATACACACACCCTTACATATGTTGCGCAATCATTTTCAGCTGAAGGAACTTGAAATTCATCTCAAGTTACTTTAGTCCACTCATAAGAAAATGTTTATACACCAGCAGCTGCTGCTAGGAGATGGGGGAGTTAAACCCACGAGAGGCTGGCGTCCCACCCAGAGGAATAGTCTTCTACTGCTAGTCACTTAACGACAATGAAACGAGGATATTCTCTGTCCTGATGAGCTTCTGGGGTTCGAACAGACTTTAACCTTGCTTTCAATATATTAAATTCGAACTCACTGCCATATTTTAATCCAGAAAATACGCAGCGAATAGAAGGAGTCGCTGAAAACTAATTCCACGTAGGGGACATTTGTACGTTCCTTTTGAGACTAAGTGATTCTTGAGCCGCGGATCTGACCAGAATGTGTGCCACAAGCGGAGGCCTCAATATATATATCTAATTCCACGTAGGGGACATTTGTACGTTCCTTTTGAGACTAAGTGATTCTTGAGCCGCGGATCTGACCAGAATGTGTGCCACAAGCGGAGGCCTCAATATATATATCTAATTCCACGTAGGGGACATTTGTACGTTCCTTTTGAGACTAAGTGATTCTTGAGCCGCGGATCTGACCAGAATGTGTGCCACAAGCGGAGGCCTCAATATATATATCTAATTCCACGTAGGGGACATTTGTACGTTCCTTTTGAGACTAAGTGATTCTTGAGCCGCGGATCTGACCAGAATGTGTGCCACAAGCGGAGGCCTCAATATATATATCTAATTCCACGTAGGGGACATTTGTACGTTCCTTTTGAGACTAAGTGATTCTTGAGCCGCGGATCTGACCAGAATGTGTGCCACAAGCGGAGGCCTCAATATATATATCTAATTCCACGTAGGGGACATTTGTACGTTCCTTTTGAGACTAAGTGATTCTTGAGCCGCGGATCTGACCAGAATGTGTGCCACAAGCGGAGGCCTCAATATATATATCTAATTCCACGTAGGGGACATTTGTACGTTCCTTTTGAGACTAAGTGATTCTTGAGCCGCGGATCTGACCAGAATGTGTGCCACAAGCGGAGGCCTCAATATATATATCTAATTCCACGTAGGGGACATTTGTACGTTCCTTTTGAGACTAAGTGATTCTTGAGCCGCGGATCTGACCAGAATGTGTGCCACAAGCGGAGGCCTCAATATATATATCTAATTCCACGTAGGGGACATTTGTACGTTCCTTTTGAGACTAAGTGATTCTTGAGCCGCGGATCTGACCAGAATGTGTGCCACAAGCGGAGGCCTCAATATATATATCTAATTCCACGTAGGGGCCATTTGTACGTTCCTTTTGAGACTAAGTGATTCTTGAGCCGCGGATCTGACCAGAATGTGTGCCACAAGCGGAGGCCTCAATATATATATCTAATTCCACGTAGGGGCCATTTGTACGTTCCTTTTGAGACTAAGTGATTCTTGAGCCGCGGATCTGACCAGAATGTGTGCCACAAGCGGAGGCCTCAATATATATATATCTAATTCCACGTAGGGGACATTTGTACGTTCCTTTTGAGACTAAGTGATTCTTGAGCCGCGGATCTGACCAGAATGTGTGCCACAAGCGGAGGCCTCAATATATATATCTAATTCCACGTAGGGGCCATTTGTACGTTCCTTTTGAGACTAAGTGATTCTTGAGCCGCGGATCTGACCAGAATGTGTGCCACAAGCGGAGGCCTCAATATATATATCTAATTCCACGTAGGGGCCATTTGTACGTTCCTTTTGAGACTAAGTGATTCTTGAGCCGCGGATCTGACCAGAATGTGTGCCACAAGCGGAGGCCTCAATATATATATCTAATTCCACGTAGGGGCCATTTGTACGTTCCTTTTGAGACTAAGTGATTCTTGAGCCGCGGATCTGACCAGAATGTGTGCCACAAGCGGAGGCCTCAATATATATATCTAATTCCACGTAGGGGACATTTGTACGTTCCTTTTGAGACTAAGTGATTCTTGAGCCGCGGATCTGACCAGAATGTGTGCCACAAGCGGAGGCCTCAATATATATATCTAATTCCACGTAGGGGACATTTGTACGTTCCTTTTGAGACTAAGTGATTCTTGAGCCGCGGATCTGACCAGAATGTGTGCCACAAGCGGAGGCCTCAATATATATATCTAATTCCACGTAGGGGACATTTGTACGTTCCTTTTGAGACTAAGTGATTCTTGAGCCGCGGATCTGACCAGAATGTGTGCCACAAGCGGAGGCGTCAATATATATATAATTCTACATAGGGATCTCTTTTGCTCTGTACGCGCTTTGCAAACGAATGAGATTGTTTCGATTGATGGATCTTAGAGTTAAGAATGTGAAGAGAGTCTGTTGTTCGAACAGAGAGATTTGCTAAATATAGATAAAGAAAAGTAAAGAAATGTTGTTGAATTGAATTGAATAGGAAAGGAGAAAAACTGGGTTAGAGAAGATTTAGTATATTTGATTAAGAAGAGCTGCAGCAGAAGTTCAAAGAGGAATAGAATTAGATACTGAGCTGCAACAGAAGTTCAACTCTTTAGCATTTAAACCGGTCATATCAGGCCAGAAGGCGTGTGGCTGAGTGGTTAGAAAATTGGATTCACAATCTTGAGGTTGTGAGTTCGATTCCTGGACCGGGCGATGCGTTATGTCCTTGAGCAAGACACTTTATTTCACGTTGCTCCTTCTACCTGGAGTTGCGACCGATAGATAGTACTAGCAACTGGAAAGACCAACGGAAACATTGTTTCCTCGGTCCGATTTGACGAAAGTCGATCGATCCTTATATCAGGCCAGAATTCTCTCACCTCTTTCTGTTCAAACTGGCCATAACCGGTCACTCATACTTATGTTATAGTATTCTCAAAATAAATAATATCAAAATCTCATATTATATGATATTATATGAGATAATCATGTGAGGTAAAGCCTTTACTGTGAAAATACAATAGTATATATAGAGTAATGTAAATGTTAAAGGGTTAAAGAGCAATAGAGTTCGATACTGAATGAAAGTAAGAAAGAACTTAATAGTATAGTGGACTATATGATAACGATAACACATATTGTCCAACACTCTACCGATACTGCCAACCCACTGCCCTAATAATAATAATAATAATGATAATAATAATAATAATAATAATGATTTCTTTATTGGCCACAAGGGCTGACATCAAGAAAAAACATTACAGACGGCACAGGACGGTACAGGACGGTACTATGTGGGTTTTGTGCGTGTAAATATTTTTATTATTTATATAAGAAAAGAAAAGAAAAAAGGACATAGAAACATATATATATATATAAACAATAAAAATGAAAATTTAAACAATGAAAAATTCCCCAATAGGGGGGAAACCTCTGAGGGTTACTCGTGGCGAAAACCACACAAAAGACCACGGCCACCCTGACCACCAGGGCAAGCGCCCTCTCTCAATTTTTCCATCTCTCAAACTACAGACGTATATTCAGAGTGGTCCCGTTCACTCGGACCATTCTCGCTACATTCACCCACCTTTCAACAAACTTGCTAGAAGGCAGCACTTGCCTCTCCACCCTGATTTTCCCCTTCAAGTGAAACTTGAAAAAGTTAATTAGGGATTCGCCGAAGAGTAAAGTGTCTGTCTTTAACCCTTTTAACCTTGTCCACCACACAATCTCTTTCGCCATGATAATAATAATAATAATAATTGTTTCTACTTTTGGCACAAAGCCAACAATTACGCAGTACATTACTGGTACTTTATTTTATCCACCCCCGTAAGGATGAAAGGCAAAGTTAACCT
>OZ024749.1:42510577-42538077 GCA_964016885.1 Eledone cirrhosa
ATTCTATAAGTCTCTAGCTGTGTCATTCTCGATGAAAGCACTGGATATGTAGTCCTGATGAATTCTAACAAGAATGAAACGCGTAGACTTACTTCCCTTGCTTTTATCGAGAATCTAATTGTAATACGTGACGTATTCTATTCTATAGCGATTAGGTCTTCAAAATGTTTATTATAAACATACAGAATATTTTCGAATATTCTGTGTCTATATTCACATATATATCGCTATTTCAGAGCATTTATTCCAATTTCTAATTTCTGCCGGACCGGCAACCGCTCTTTCAAACCAGTTCCTGTACACGGCTAAGTATTCTATAAGTCTCTAGCTGTGTCATTCTCGATGAAAGCACTGGATATGTAGTCCTGATGAATTCTAACAAGAATGAAACGCGTAGACTTACTTCCCTTGCTTTTATCGAGAATCTAATTGTAATACGTGACGTATTCTATTCTATAGCGATTAGGTCTTCAAAATGTTTATTATAAACATACAGAATATTTTCGAATATTCTGTGTCTATATTCACATATATATCGCTATTTCAGAGCATTTATTCCAATTTCTAATTTCTGCCGGACCGGCAACCGCTCTTTCAAACCAGTTCCTGTACACGGCTAAGTATTCTATAAGTCTCTAGCTGTGTCATTCTCGATGAAAGCACTGGATATGTAGTCCTGATGAATTCTAACAAGAATGAAACGCGTAGACTTACTTCCCTTGCTTTTATCGAGAATCTAATTGTAATACGTGACGTATTCTATTCTATAGCGATTAGGTCTTCAAAATGTTTATTATAAACATACAGAATATTTTCGAATATTCTGTGTCTATATTCACATATATATCGCTATTTCAGAGCATTTATTCCAATTTCTAATTTCTGCCGGACCGGCAACCGCTCTTTCAAACCAGTTCCTGTACACGGCTAAGTATTCTATAAGTCTCTAGCTGTGTCATTCTCGATGAAAGCACTGGATATGTAGTCCTGATGAATTCTAACAAGAATGAAACGCGTAGACTTACTTCCCTTGCTTTTATCGAGAATCTAATTGTAATACGTGACGTATTCTATTCTATAGCGATTAGGTCTTCAAAATGTTTATTATAAACATACAGAATATTTTCGAATATTCTGTGTCTATATTCACATATATATCGCTATTTCAGAGCATTTATTCCAATTTCTAATTTCTGCCGGACCGGCAACCGCTCTTTCAAACCAGTTCCTGTACACGGCTAAGTATTCTATAAGTCTCTAGCTGTGTCATTCTCGATGAAAGCACTGGATATGTAGTCCTGATGAATTCTAACAAGAATGAAACGCGTAGACTTACTTCCCTTGCTTTTATCGAGAATCTAATTGTAATACGTGACGTATTCTATTCTATAGCGATTAGGTCTTCAAAATGTTTATTATAAACATACAGAATATTTTCGAACATTCTGTGTCTATATTCACATATATATCGCTATTTCAGAGCATTTATTCCAATTTCTAATTTCTGCCGGACCGGCAACCGCTCTTTCAAACCAGTTCCTGTACACGGCTAAGTATTCTATAAGTCTCTAGCTGTGTCATTCTCGATGAAAGCACTGGATATGTAGTCCTGATGAATTCTAACAAGAATGAAACGCGTAGACTTACTTCCCTTGCTTTTATCGAGAATCTAATTGTAATACGTGACGTATTCTATTCTATAGCGATTAGGTCTTCAAAATGTTTATTATAAACATACAGAATATTTTCGAATATTCTGTGTCTATATTCACATATATATCGCTATTTCAGAGCATTTATTCCAATTTCTAATTTCTGCCGGACCGGCAACCGCTCTTTCAAACCAGTTCCTGTACACGGCTAAGTATTCTATAAGTCTCTAGCTGTGTCATTCTCGATGAAAGCACTGGATATGTAGTCCTGATGAATTCTAACAAGAATGAAACGCGTAGACTTACTTCCCTTGCTTTTATCGAGAATCTAATTGTAATACGTGACGTATTCTATTCTATAGCGATTAGGTCTTCAAAATGTTTATTATAAACATACAGAATATTTTCGAATATTCTGTGTCTATATTCACATATATATCGCTATTTCAGAGCATTTATTCCAATTTCTAATTTCTGCCGGACCGGCAACCGCTCTTTCAAACCAGTTCCTGTACACGGCTAAGTATTCTATAAGTCTCTAGCTGTGTCATTCTCGATGAAAGCACTGGATATGTAGTCCTGATGAATTCTAACAAGAATGAAACGCGTAGACTTACTTCCCTTGCTTTTATCGAGAATCTAATTGTAATACGTGACGTATTCTATTCTATAGCGATTAGGTCTTCAAAATGTTTATTATAAACATACAGAATATTTTCGAATATTCTGTGTCTATATTCACATATATATCGCTATTTCAGAGCATTTATTCCAATTTCTAATTTCTGCCGGACCGGCAACCGCTCTTTCAAACCAGTTCCTGTACACGGCTAAGTATTCTATAAGTCTCTAGCTGTGTCATTCTCGATGAAAGCACTGGATATGTAGTCCTGATGAATTCTAACAAGAATGAAACGCGTAGACTTACTTCCCTTGCTTTTATCGAGAATCTAATTGTAATACGTGACGTATTCTATTCTATAGCGATTAGGTCTTCAAAATGTTTATTATAAACATACAGAATATTTTCGAATATTCTGTGTCTATATTCACATATATATCGCTATTTCAGAGCATTTATTCCAATTTCTAATTTCTGCCGGACCGGCAACCGCTCTTTCAAACCAGTTCCTGTACACGGCTAAGTATTCTATAAGTCTCTAGCTGTGTCATTCTCGATGAAAGCACTGGATATGTAGTCCTGATGAATTCTAACAAGAATGAAACGCGTAGACTTACTTCCCTTGCTTTTATCGAGAATCTAATTGTAATACGTGACGTATTCTATTCTATAGCGATTAGGTCTTCAAAATGTTTATTATAAACATACAGAATATTTTCGAATATTCTGTGTCTATATTCACATATATATCGCTATTTCAGAGCATTTATTCCAATTTCTAATTTCTGCCGGACCGGCAACCGCTCTTTCAAACCAGTTCCTGTACACGGCTAAGTATTCTATAAGTCTCTAGCTGTGTCATTCTCGATGAAAGCACTGGATATGTAGTCCTGATGAATTCTAACAAGAATGAAACGCGTAGACTTACTTCCCTTGCTTTTATCGAGAATCTAATTGTAATACGTGACGTATTCTATTCTATAGCGATTAGGTCTTCAAAATGTTTATTATAAACATACAGAATATTTTCGAATATTCTGTGTCTATATTCACATATATATCGCTATTTCAGAGCATTTATTCCAATTTCTAATTTCTGCCGGACCGGCAACCGCTCTTTCAAACCAGTTCCTGTACACGGCTAAGTATTCTATAAGTCTCTAGCTGTGTCATTCTCGATGAAAGCACTGGATATGTAGTCCTGATGAATTCTAACAAGAATGAAACGCGTAGACTTACTTCCCTTGCTTTTATCGAGAATCTAATTGTAATACGTGACGTATTCTATTCTATAGCGATTAGGTCTTCAAAATGTTTATTATAAACATACAGAATATTTTCGAACATTCTGTGTCTATATTCACATATATATCGCTATTTCAGAGCATTTATTCCAATTTCTAATTTCTGCCGGACCGGCAACCGCTCTTTCAAACCAGTTCCTGTACACGGCTAAGTATTCTATAAGTCTCTAGCTGTGTCATTCTCGATGAAAGCACTGGATATGTAGTCCTGATGAATTCTAACAAGAATGAAACGCGTAGACTTACTTCCCTTGCTTTTATCGAGAATCTAATTGTAATACGTGACGTATTCTATTCTATAGCGATTAGGTCTTCAAAATGTTTATTATAAACATACAGAATATTTTCGAATATTCTGTGTCTATATTCACATATATATCGCTATTTCAGAGCATTTATTCCAATTTCTAATTTCTGCCGGACCGGCAACCGCTCTTTCAAACCAGTTCCTGTACACGGCTAAGTATTCTATAAGTCTCTAGCTGTGTCATTCTCGATGAAAGCACTGGATATGTAGTCCTGATGAATTCTAACAAGAATGAAACGCGTAGACTTACTTCCCTTGCTTTTATCGAGAATCTAATTGTAATACGTGACGTATTCTATTCTATAGCGATTAGGTCTTCAAAATGTTTATTATAAACATACAGAATATTTTCGAATATTCTGTGTCTATATTCACATATATATCGCTATTTCAGAGCATTTATTCCAATTTCTAATTTCTGCCGGACCGGCAACCGCTCTTTCAAACCAGTTCCTGTACACGGCTAAGTATTCTATAAGTCTCTAGCTGTGTCATTCTCGATGAAAGCACTGGATATGTAGTCCTGATGAATTCTAACAAGAATGAAACGCGTAGACTTACTTCCCTTGCTTTTATCGAGAATCTAATTGTAATACGTGACGTATTCTATTCTATAGCGATTAGGTCTTCAAAATGTTTATTATAAACATACAGAATATTTTCGAATATTCTGTGTCTATATTCACATATATATCGCTATTTCAGAGCATTTATTCCAATTTCTAATTTCTGCCGGACCGGCAACCGCTCTTTCAAACCAGTTCCTGTACACGGCTAAGTATTCTATAAGTCTCTAGCTGTGTCATTCTCGATGAAAGCACTGGATATGTAGTCCTGATGAATTCTAACAAGAATGAAACGCGTAGACTTACTTCCCTTGCTTTTATCGAGAATCTAATTGTAATACGTGACGTATTCTATTCTATAGCGATTAGGTCTTCAAAATGTTTATTATAAACATACAGAATATTTTCGAATATTCTGTGTCTATATTCACATATATATCGCTATTTCAGAGCATTTATTCCAATTTCTAATTTCTGCCGGACCGGCAACCGCTCTTTCAAACCAGTTCCTGTACACGGCTAAGTATTCTATAAGTCTCTAGCTGTGTCATTCTCGATGAAAGCACTGGATATGTAGTCCTGATGAATTCTAACAAGAATGAAACGCGTAGACTTACTTCCCTTGCTTTTATCGAGAATCTAATTGTAATACGTGACGTATTCTATTCTATAGCGATTAGGTCTTCAAAATGTTTATTATAAACATACAGAATATTTTCGAATATTCTGTGTCTATATTCATATATATATATATATATATATATATATATATATATATATATATATATATATATATATAAAATAAAGTTAAATAAAAGTCAAATGATTAAAATTTAGCTTCGTTTATTACTGCTATATATATTTCAGTGACAGCCATCTTTGGCTGTGACCTCTTCAGGCAGTTTGAATTAGTATGGTATAGACAAGTACATATGTTATTTAGGTGTATGATATTGTCAATACTCTGATATGCCCAGTTCCTTGCTGGGTTGTTAATTCACTGGGGAATGACTCCAGTTCCCCAGTGAATTAACAACCCAACAAGGAACTGGGCATATCAGAGTATTGACAATATCATACACCTAAATAACATATGTACTTGTCTATACCATACTAATTCAAACTGCCTGAAGAGGTCACAGCCAAAGATGGCTGTCACTGAAATATATATAGCAGTAATAAACGAAGCTAAATTTTAATCATTTGACTTTTATTTAACTTTATTTTACACTACTCCGGAGTAACCAGACCAACCTGCGCACTTCGTCGAGTGCTCCAGCCTGCATACTGAGGTGTTGGTATACAACCAACATAAACTCAAATATATATATATATATATAAAGACAGGGGGAAGAAAAAATGGCTTCACTTGTGCTTTCAACAAATTTATTTTCTTCACAAAATCCAAAAAGAATTTTTCTTAAAAAAAATTATTTTATAAATTAAGTTGTTGGTTGTTGGTTAGGTCTTAGGAGTTCTTGGTTAACGTAGGAGGTATTGTTTCGTTTTTAGAAAGACCTTTCACGCTGAGGTGCGCTTGTCAAACTGATGTGTATGTGGTGTGTTGTTCTATATATAGGGATTTAACATGTCTGTGGTGGGGGTTTCTTTTCTCCCCCTTTAATAAGTGCATGGATGTAGGTGTGTTGAAAAAGTATTCACAAACTTGACAGGTGCGATTTGCCCGTGACCATTCTCAACACAAAAGCAATGCTAAAAGCTTTTTCCCCTGAATAAAGGAATTTTTCGAGAATGACCGGGGCAGGCCGCACTTGCTACATTTCTCCCCACCCAACCCTACTCACCGTCTCAACTCATTACTGCTATGAACACTTTTTCAACACACCTACACCCATGCACTTATTAAAGGGGGAGAAAAGAAACCCCCACCACACCACAGACATGTTAAATCCCTATATATAGAACAACACACCACATACACGTCAGTTTGACAAGCGCACCTCAGCGTGAAAGGTCTTTCTAAAAACGAAACAATACCTCCTACGTTAACCAAGAACTCCTAAGACCTAACCAACAACCAACAACTTAATTTATAAAATAATTTTTTTTAAGAAAAATTCTTTTTGGATTTTGTGAAGAAAATAAATTTGTTGAAAGCACAAGTGAAGCCATTTTTTTCTTCCCCCCTATCTTAATATACCTAACTGTACCAAGGATTACACACATTTTCCAATATATATATATATATATATATATATATATATATATATATATATATGTGTGTGTGTGTGTGTAAGAATATTTTCGAAACAGCGAGTGGGGTTTGAAATTATTAGAAATGTAAGCTATCGCCGTATTTTGACTAAAGAAATTAAAGAAATTATTTAGCCTGATAGTGGGGTTAAGAACCCTCGGAGAAATGGAAAAAGATGAGTATTGACGTACATGTACGTCAATACTCATCTTTTTCCATTTTCTAATAATAATAATAATAATAATAATAATTGTTTCTACTTTTGGCACAAGGCCACAATTACCCAGTGCATTACTGGTACTTTATTTTATCGACCCCGTAAGGATGAAAGGCAAAGTTAACCTCGATAATATATATATATATATATATATATATATATATATATATATATATATATATATATATGTATATATATATATATATAAATGTATATATATGTATAATATTTATATATATATACATGTATATATATATATATATATATATATATATATATATATATATATATATATATATATATATATATAAATGTATATATATGTATAATATTTATATATATATATATATATATAAATATATATATATATATATAAATATATATATATATAAATATATATATATATATATATATAGAACAAAGAGAGTGTGGTAAGATACGATGTGGACCATAATGCACCAGAGTACTCAATACTTAGGGTAGTAGAGTGGGTAATAGGAAAAGAGTCAGGACCCCGACGGCTGAGCTCCGACCGTTTCGACAGCTAGAATATATATATAAATGTAATCTGAGTTTTTCGAATATTAATAATAACATTCGATTCGTTTTCAATTATGCAAACAAACCTCATTTTTAAAGCCATGTCAGTAGAATGAACTCTTCATTCTTGCTCTTGTGTTGGCATGTAAACAGAACTGCAAACAGTCACTGTTTATTTTAGAAAAGAGCATGTACTTTCACTAGCTCTGACAGTTGGCAGGTGAACAGTGAGCTGTACTGATGAAGGGTGATACCCAGAAACATTAGTGTCTGCAGTTCTGTTTACATGCCAACACAAGATAAATATATATATCCTTCTTCTTAAGCGTGAAATTAATAAGACTTTGTGTTTTTGCATCTCTGTGTTGGTCTTGTCTATTCTTTAACTACGCACACACACATACATATATGTTTATTCAAGTATATGTTATTAATACATATTTTATCACACACACACACACACACACACACACACACACACACACACACACACACACACACACACACACACACACACACACACACACACACACACACACACACATACACACACACACACACACACACACACGCACACACGCACGCACACACATACACACATTTATATATTTCCTTTTGCCATTCATAATTGAAAAATTGAATTGTTTGAAAAAAAAATCATGTCTATCAGAAAAAGTCAAATTGATCTTTTTATTAAATTGTAATATGAAAGTTGTTCGAAATCCTATAATTTGAATCTGTATGCTTGGAGGGAGGGGCAGTAAAGCTTATGGCTTTCACTGTATCTTCAAGATCTCCAATCACTTCGAGATCGAAGTGATTGATACCATTGATGTTGTTTAAATCTTAAGAGTTTCAATCCTTTCTCGGCTCAATTCCACCCTATGACATCCTAACAAACTTCAGCTCAAAAGGTGCTGTAAGGTTGGGTGGTGGTTGCGAAGAGGGGCCGGTATGAAGAGGCACAACATTTGCCTCAACGTGTGTACAGATCAATAGCGCTGTTGTTAGATTGATAGAACAACATTTTAAAATGAGATTGAGAAAGGCGTTTAGATTTAATGTTCTGTATATAGCATGGACGAAGCTCAATGAGTAGATAACGGAGTTGATACATATAATATATACAAATATACAGGAAATGATAGGGACGATAGTGTAAAATTACACACACATGTATACCAGGTCTGAAAACACGTGTGTACGAATGTGTGAGTTTCTATGTCAGTGTGTAGTCTATGGGTACCCTATGTGATTGTCCGTGTTCTCTCCATCTTCAGCCGGGTCTGGAAAGCATAGCGGAACTCATTCCTGAAGAGGTTAAAACTATGGATGGATTTTTAGCTTAAGACTGTTGTCTGGTGATGAAATATTAGCTAATTATATAGTACACAGAAACCATGATCTAGTTAAAGAAGGAAGGGAAGGTAAGAAGGGCACGAAAGAAGGGGAGGTAATCGTTTATCCCCCCAACACATGGTTTTTTTTTTATTTGTAGGTTAATGTACTGTGTCTAGATTAGAAGGCTATTGACATTTAATCCGATTAAACTACAGCCGACACCCGGTCAAATAGGTTAGCCACAAATCTTACTAATATGTATGTATGTATGTATGTATGTATGTATGTATGTATGTATGTATGTATGTATGTATGTATGTATGTATGTATGTGTGTGCATGTATGTATAAATGTGTATGTATGTATGTATGTATGTATGTATGTATGTATGTATGTATGTATGTATGTATGTATGTATGTATGTATGTATGTGTACGTATGTACGTATACGTACTTATGTATGTATATATGTATGCATGTATGTATGTATGTATGTACGTGTGTACGTATATGTACTTATGTATGTATATGTATGTATGCATGTATATATAAATACACTACATACATAAGTATAGAGCGTTACACAAAATGCATCATGTTATATATTTAGTTCCGATCCGTTAAAGTCATGCGGTCAAATCCCACCTTTCATTTTCCCCTGGTGGTGATGGGGAGGGGTCAATATAATAAAATACCAATCAAATGCAAGAGTTCAATATAATCGATTAACACTCTCCCAGCCAAATTTCCGGCTTTGTATGTAGCTATGTTAAAAATCATTATAATTCTATTGCATTATACACATATATATCCTGTTACTTCCTCAAGTTTATCAGGTAAAATCTATGAATATATAAATAAAAACACAGAAACACGCATACTTTCACACAAGTATTCTATTGCATCATCCGCCTAAACCAGTATTTCTTGACCTCTTCTTCCTTTTGGCCCATTTTTGGTGTCAACAAAATTTCAACCTCACATTCGTGTCAAAAAAATTTCAACCTCACATTGGTGTCAAAAAAATTTCATGTAACAGGAAATGCATTTTATTTACTAAAGCAATATGTAGTAGAAAATACATATCCTGACTAATGATTAAACTGCACCTGGTGTCTATCAGCTCGTCAAGTTGAACTTCCAAGCCTTGGTTCAGCTTCATGCTTATGACTCCTCTTTTTTCAAAAGCCCACCTATTTTCCTTAGGTCAACTCCAGGCCCATTAAAAGAAATTCCCAGGCTCACATGTGGGCCTGATGATCCACGTTGAGAATTACTGGTTTAAATTACAACTAGGCTGTGTTAGGTAGGATAAATCGTAAGTCTTTTCAAAAGCCCACATATTTTCCTTAGGTCAACTCCAGGCCTATTAAACATATTTCCCAGGTCCACGTTGAGAATCACTGATTTAAACTACAACGAGGCTGGGTTGGGTAGCATAAATCACAAAAAACTGCCACATAGGGCGCAGACACGGCAGTGTGGAGAAGGAGTTTACTTCGAAACCACGTGGTTTTCGGCTTCACTTCTACTGCGCGGCACCTTCTGTTGTACTAATCCCTTATCAGCGAAATTTGGTAAAGGGAAACTGTAGAAGCTCGCATATGTATGTTCTGGTTTTATAATTTCACAAATTTTTGCCAATAGAGAGTCGGTTTCTAACATAGACACAATACTCTCTCATTGAAATTTACACAACATCAACTAGGTAAATATGTATGTATGTATGTATGTCTGCATGCATGCATGTGTAGGTATGGATGTTATTGTATGTGTGCATGTGTATACGCTTTGTATCTGTACATGCGTATATGCAGTTATTAGATGCAAAATGTTTGGAATGTTTTACATATTTTTACTGTTTCATTAATGGATTGTACTTGTAATTTCCTAACTAGTTGTATGTATGTATGTATGTATGTATGTATGTATGTATGTATGTATGTATGTATGTATGTATGTATGTATGTATGTGCCAGCCTGCTTGTCTGTCTGTCTGTCTGTCTGTCTGTTCTCTCTTTCTCTTAATTTTGAGTTTATTTTTTACTGGCCGGTGGCAAGGTTGCAAAGTAAAGAAAATTGTGGTCGTCTCTGTCAGAAAAAGTAAAAAAACAAAAAAAAACAGAAAAAACCCCCACTGCAAGTGAGAGGTGTCAACCTGTGGAATTTTTAAATGAAAAGAATATCCACACATACATATGAACTAAGAAGATACATGCATATGTAGATGCACACGCATATACATACATACATACCCACTCACATACATACATACAATCATACATACATATATACATATATACAAACATACATACAATATCTACTTACGTATTGTGTCATCTTTAGGTACAATCTCACTTCTTTTCTCTTCTGCTTCGTAGAAAAAAATGTACTCCAAATGATTAATCCAGCGAGTATATATATGTGTACACAAAATATATATATACAGATGTGTATATATACATGTAAATAGAGGCTTTATATGAATATATTTGTATAAGAATATATATATTTATATGTGCGTGTGTGTGTTTGTGTGTGTGTGTATGTACACAGGCGTGTGTATGTATGTGTCTGTAAGTGTGTATACTTGTACGAGTTCGTATGTGTATGTGTTAAAAACACCGCTTCAACTTTGCAATATATGTATGTACAATATATGTATATATAATTAAAATTAATATATAATTAATATATAATTAAAAATGAACAAAGAATAAAAAATAAATATCTAAATCCAATTTATACGAAACAATATATGAGGAAAATTACGCCGAAAAAATACTATATTATATAATATATTGTATTATATATATTATATTATTTTGTATTATATAAATAATATTATTTAAAAAATGGCCACCCCCCACGAAAGGAACAATATTCGTACAATGCCGAATCAATTGACCCCGGTGACTAATTCCGATGTATGTCTGGCGAAGTGGTTAAAATTTACAACATAAATATGTCGTCCATTCATCGTATTCTTTGAGTCAATGCGGTAAGCCTCATTCTCGAAATCACAGAAGTACCCGCGGCCATTTTTACTTATTCAAAATTTTAAAATATATTTTTGGGGGTGGGCGGATTGGGTATGGTGTGGTGGTGGTGGTGGTGGTGGTGGTAGTGGTGGTGGTGGTAGTAGTGGTGGTGGTGGCAGGATTTTGATCTAGATAAGATATTTTTGATTATATTTGATGTACCACCTTCGTTATCACATACTTTCTTTCAGTTTGTCAGTCACCACATATCTCCCTCTCACGCATACGTAGGTGTATATATGTATATATTCACATATATGTATATATTCATATATATATGTATATATTCACATATATGTATATATTCATATATATATGTATATATATATATATATGTGAATCAACGTATATATTCGTGTATTTGGGAAACAGCTCTTCTTTTATATATTAGAAGATATGAGGAGATAGAATTAAAAAAATTGAAAATGGAAAGAAGTTGTATGTGTGTATGTATGTATGTATGTATGTATGTATGTATGTATGTATGTATGTATGTATGTATGTATGTATGTATGTATGTATGTATGTATGTATGTGAATGTATGTATGTATGTATGTATATGAATGTATGTATGTATGTATGTATGTGAATGTATGTATGTATGTATGTATGTATGTGAATGTATGTATGTATGTATATGAATGTATGTATGTATGTATGTATGTATGTATGTATGTGAATGTATGTATGTATGAATGTATGTGAATGTATGTATGTATGTATGTATGTATGTATGTATGTATGTATGTATGTATGTATGAATGTATGTATGTATGTATGTATGTGAATGTATGTATGTATGTATATGAATGTATGTGTGTGTATTCAAAAACTATAGATCCAATGATGTCGGCAAAAAATGCAGTTTTGCCGGTCAGCATTCCATTTACACTCCATCCTGACAACAGCAGGAAGACGGCTTGTAACAATAGATTGCAGGTGGATTTAACACATACACACATACACACATGCACATACACACATACACATACACACACTTATACACACACACTTACACACACATACATATGGACAGAAAGTAAAAATAAAAACAGAAGCAATCACAGCAGCCTCGTCATGATGAACACTAACAACAACAACAACAACAACAACAATAGTAACAACAACAATAAGTCAAAGAAAAGTAGCAACAACAACAATAAGAAAAAGAACAATGACAACAACAACAGCAACACAAAGAAAAAGAAGAAAAACAACAACAGCAACAGCAAAACAATAATAGCAACAAGAACAACGACAAACAACAGTAATAACAGACAACAACAACAGTAACAACAGCTACAAAAACAACAACATCGATAAAAACAACAACAATATTAAGAGCAACAACAACAACAAAGGATAAAACCCACAAGAGGATTAATTAAATCATAAATGACGGTAAACACTAATCGTTATTAGTAGCAGCGAATATTAGAGAATACACCACCACCACCACCACCACCACCATCACCGCTAGCCCCACCACCCCATCATCACCACCACCACCACTACCATCATTACCAACACTATTAGCACCACTACCACCACCACCACCACCACCACCACCACAACTGCCATCATCACCATCACCGCTACCATCGACACCACCACCATCACCACTATCACTACCACCCCCACCACCATCACTACCACCACTACCACCCCCACCACCACCACCACCATCACAACCAACGCCACCACCACAACTACCATCATCACCATCACCGCTACTAACACCACCACCACAACTACCATCATCACCATCACCGCTACTAACACCACCACCACCACCACCACCACTTCCAGAACTCTTCAGACGAAACGGTTAAACCACACACACACATACACACATGCATACATATATACATACATACATACATACATACATACACACACACACTTTAGATCAGGCATGTCAAATTGAGTGTCCCCCGATGGTCACATGGGTCGCATATGTGTTGTCTGAGGGTCACATGGGTCGCACATATGTTGTCTGAGGCCCACACACGACAACAATTGCGCACATTACAACTATTTTTTTAAATTTTATATTACGAAGATAAAACATGCTCACTCTGTAAAAACCTTTGTGCGGGCCGCAGGTGTGCCTGTAAAGGGCCGCAGGTGTGCTTGAAAAGGGCCGCAGGTGTGCTTGTAAAGGGCTGCAGGTGTGCTTGTAAAGGGCCGCAGGTGTGCCTGTAAAGGGCCGCAGGTGTGCTTGAAAAGGGCCGCAGGTGTGCCTGTAAAGGGCCGCAGGTGTGCTTGTAAAGGGCCGCAGGTGTGCTTGTAAAGGGCCGCAGGTGTGCTTGAAAAGGGCCGCAGGTGTGCTTGTAAAGGGCCGCAGGTGTGCTTGTAAAGAGCCGCAGGTGTGCCTGTAAAGGGCCGCAGGTGTGCCTGTAAAGGGCCGCAGGTGTGCCTGTAAAGGGCCGCAGGTGTGCCTGTAAAGGGCCGCAGGTGTGCTTGTAAAGGGCCGCAGGTGTGCCTGTAAAGGGCCGCAGGTGTGCCTGTAAAGGGCCGCAGGTCTGCTTGTAAAGGGCCGCAGGTGTGCCTGTAAAGGGCCGCATGTTTAATATGCCTGCTTTAGATAATCATACATATACATTTCAATACATGGGTAACGAGGAAAAAACGGCTACAAAGATAACAACGACAACAGCTATAGCAGCAGCAGCAGCAGCAGCAGCAGTAGCAGCAGCAGCAGCAGAAGCAGCAATATCAAAATAGCAACATCAGCAACCACAATAACAGCTGCAACATCATCAGCATCAACAACGAAAAATAGCAACCATCATCAACATTTCCACCTCCACCACCACCGTTACCATCGACACCACCATCACCACCACCACCACCACCACTATCACTACCACCACTACCGCCCCATCACAACCAACACCACCCCCACAACTACCATCATCACCATCACCGCTACCATCATCACCCCACCACCACCACCACTACCACCACCACCACCACCACCGCCACCATCATCAACCCCCCCCCCCCGTCCTATAGACAATTAATTAAGGTCCAATAGTCTTAATTAATCCGTTGATATATTATTTAAGTAGGGCATGATTTAATACATAGGTATATTGTGTACCTGTGTGTGTGTGTGTGTGTATATATATATGTGTTTGAGTGTGTGTGACTATCTATGTGTGTGTGTGTGTGGGTATGTGTTTGTGTGTATATATTTGAGTGTAAGTATGTGTGAGTGTATGTGTGTGAATGTGTGTGAATGTGTATATGTGTGAGTGTGTGAATGTGTGTATAAATATGTGTGTTTATGTGTGTGATTGAATGTGTTTGAGAGTATGTAGCTATCTGTGTATGTATGTGTATGTGTGTGTGTATGTAAATGAATGTGTTTGAGTGTATGTGATTATCTGTGTGCGTTTATGTGTGTGTGTGTGTAGATATGTGTGTTTATGTGTGTGTGAATGAATGCGTTTGAGTGTATGTAATTATCTGTGTATGTATGTATGTGTATGTATGTGTGTGTGTGTGTGTGTGTGTGTGTGAATGAATGTGTTTGAATGTATGTGATTATCTATGTGTGTGTGTGTGTGTGTGTGTGTGTGTGAATGAATGTGTTTGAGTGTATGTGATTATCTGTGTATGTGATTATGTATTATGTGTGTGTATTGGATTAAATGACTGACATTGTGCGCAATGATTTAGATTATTAGATTAAGAAGAACACTTGTCATGTTTTACGCAGCTGTCCTACTAACACACAACACAACTTTATATATACTACATACAGTGCTGTAGGCTACATTTTAAGTTACTATTGCTAGTCATACAGTGCTGTAGGCTACATGTTAAGTTTTTATTGCTAGTCTTACAGTGCTGCAGGCTACATGTTAAGTTTTTATTGCTAGTCATACAGTGCTGTAGGCTACATGTTAAGTTTTTATTGCTAGTCTTACAGTGCTGCAGGCTACATGTTAAGTTTTTATTGCTAGTCTTACAGTGCTGCAGGCTACATGTTAAGTTTTTATTGCTAGTCATACAGTGCTGCAGGCTACATGTTAAGTTTTTATTGCTAGTCTTACAGTGCTGCAGGCTACATGTTAAGTTCTTATTGCTAGTCATACATTGCTGCAGGCTTCATGTTAAGTTCCTATTGCTAGTCATACAGTCCTGTAGGCTACATGTTCAGTTCCTATTGCTAGTCTTACAGTGCTGCAGGCTACATGTTAAGTTCTTATTGCTAGTCATACATTGCTGCAGGCTTCATGTTAAGTTCCTATTGCTAGTCTTACAGTGATGTAGGCTACATGTTCAGTTCCTATTGCTAGTCTTACAGTGCTGTAGGCTACATGTTAAGTTCTTATTGCTAGTCATACATTGCTGCAGGCTTCATGTTAAGTTCCTATTGCTAGTCTTACAGTGCTGTAGGCTACATGTTAAGTTCCTATTGCTAGTCTTACAGTGCTGTAGGCTACATGTTCAGTTCCTATTGCTAGTCTTACAGTGCTGCAGGCTACACGTTAAGTTCTTATTGCTAGTCATACATTGCTGCAAGCTTCATTTTAAGTTCCTATTGCTAGGCATACAGTGCTGTAGGCTACATGTTAAGTTACTGTTGATAGTCATACTACATTGATGAAGGCTACATATTGAGTTCCTATTGCTAGTCATACAGTCCTGTAGGCCACGTGTTAAGTTACTGTTCATAGTATATATATTGCTGCAAACTACATGTTGAATTCCTATAGATGGTATATATATTGCTGCAAACTACATGTTGAATTCCTATAGATGGTATATATATTGCTGCAAACTACATGTTGAATTCCTATAGATAGTATATATATTGCTGCATCTGGGTGATGGTTGTAACATTTCCCTCCTGTTTTTATACCATAAAACCTGCATATTACCCAGTCTAGATATTGCTCTACTTTATCACGCCTCATTTTATATTCCTGAGGAGCTAATACTTTGCAGCCTGAAACCAGGTGGTCAATGGTTTCAACATGCTAATCCCAGAAAGTTTTACATTGAAAGACACTGGTCTTGGGCAGCCAAAATGAAGCCCCACTGTCTGCTTTTAGCCCAGAACTCCACTGATGGTAGCTACTGATGGGTTAGAGTTTGATCTACATCAGGTTCTTTTCTACGGAGAAGATACTGCCCATGCCACTGCATGGGCAGAAAGTTACGCGTTGAAAGACACTGGTCTTGGGCAGCCAAAATGAAGCCCCCACAGTCTGTTTTTAGCCCATAACTCCACTGATGGTCTAGGTTCTTTTCTACAGAGAACATAACGCCAATGCAGTGGCCTTAGTTCCCATTTAGTGCACAGTTTCCGTTGACCTTCATGTTTTTCCAAAACTTTGATGTTCTTTCCAGCATTAATTGCTGTTCAAATCCCGTCCAAGCCTACTTCGCCTTTTATTTTTACGGAGTCGATAAAATAAAGTACCAGTAAGACACTGGGGTCAAATTAATCGACTTTATCCTCCTCCATCATTATTAAGGGCGGTGGACTGGTAGTATTGTTAGAGTGCCGGACAAAATGCTTTGTAACATTTAATTATGACTCTTTACGTTCTGAGTTCAAATCCCGTCGAGGTTAGCTTTGCCTTTCATTCTCACGGGGTCGATAAAATAAAGCACCAGTAATGCACCAGGGTCGACTTAATCGACTTTCCCTTCCCCCAAAATTGTTGGCCTTGTGCCTAAATCAAGTACCATCATTATTGGATTGTTTTCTCATATAGTGTGTGATAGCGAATCACAACCAGTGGTCTTAGGTATCACTAAATTTGTATTCATCAAACGTTTATAACTTTCCTGATGACTCATGCTCTTGTCAAAAGTTAAGCCTTCCAGAGTAATGTTACAGGGTACTCAATTTCCATTTCATTTATCAAATGATCAAATTTATGGATCACAGATCCCAAGACACCTATTACTACTCGTATCACTTTCCACAATTGTGCAATCTTATATTTTAATGGGTTGTGAATGTTCTCGTTTTCCTTTACTTCATTTTTTCACTCTTAAATCAAATGGACATGAGGGGTCTATTACATTATATATCTATATTTCTGGGTTTTTTTTGTCCACCACAGTTATGTCCGGCTTATTCTGCTCTAAAACCTTATAAAGATAATTGTTTCTACTTTTGGCACAAGGCCAGCAATTATCCCAGTGCATTACTGGTACTTTATTTTATTGACCCCGTAAGGACGAAAGGCAAAGTTAACCTCGGCGGGATTTGAACTCAGATCGTAAAGGACCGTAACTCTATGCTGCAAAGCATCGTGTCCGACTCTATACCGATACTGCCAATCCACCGCCAATCGGGGTCGATAAAATAAAGTACCAGTAATGTACTGGAAATTGCTGGCCTTGTGTCAAAAGTAGAAACAATAATTGTTTCTACTTTTTGGCACAAGGCCAGCAATTATCCAGTGTATTACTGGTACTTTATTTTATCGACCCCGTAAGGATGAAAGGCAAAGTCAACCTCGGCGGGATTTGAACTCAGATCGTAAAGGGACGTAACTATGCTGGAAAGCATGGCGTCCGACCCTCTACTGATACTGCCAATCCACCGCCAATGATGATAATGATGATTGATAATAATGATTATTAGTATATTAATGTCAAAAGCAACGATTATAAGGATAATTATAATGGATAATCAGAGGAGATGAAAGGTAACCGATACATAATCAATCAAATCACTTGACTTCACAGTAATTATATAACATATATATATATATAACATATATATATATATATATATATATATATATATATATATATATATATATATATATATATATATATATATATATATATATATATAAGTATGTATATATATATATATATATATATATATATGTTATATAATTACTGTGAAGTCAAGTGATTTGCTTGATTATGTATCGGTTACCTTTATATATATATATATAAATATATATATATATATATATATATATATATATATATATATATATATATATATATATATGTATGTATATATATATATATATATGTATATAAATGTATGTGTGTATGTATATATATATATATATATATATATATATATATGTATGTGTATATACACACACACATATATATATATATATATATATATATATATATATATATATAAATGTATATGTGTGTATGTATATATATATATATATATATATATGTATGTGTATATACACGCACACACACATATATATATATATATATATAAATGTATATGTGTATGTATGCATTCATTTACGTATATATATATATATGTATCCAACTCTTGCCTTTTCTACAAGAGCCTGAGAAATAAAAAACGGACCTCCCCGGATTATTATGGGTAAATGGTGGGTAAAATAATTGTTGTGGGTAAATAGTGGGTAAAATGATTATTGTGGGTAAAGTGGTGGGTAAAATGATTATTGTGGATAGTTGTAGGTAAAATGTGGGTAAAATTGTGGGTAAAATGATTATTGTGGGTAAGTGGTGGGTAAAATGATTAATGTGGGTAAAAAGGTGGGTAACATTATTATTGTGGGTAAAATGGTGGGTAAAATGGTGGTTAAAATGGTGGGTAAAATGGTGGGTAAAATGGTGGGGAAAATTGTGGGGAAAATGATTATTGTGGGTAAAGTGGTGGGTACAATAATAATAGTGGGTAAAATAATGATAGTGGGTAAAATGGTAGGTAAAGTGGTGGGTGAAATCAAGAAAGGGAGAAATAGGGTAGGAAGTGGAGTAAAGGGGGGTAGGGAAAGAATGGGTTGGAAGATGCAGAAGTGGAAGAAGGGGAGGAAAAACATCAAGGAAAGGAAGGATAGAAAAGAGGAGGTTAAAGAAATAGGGAAAGAGAGGTTAAAAAATGGGGAAAAGTAAGGAAGAGAGGTAAAGAGGGATACGAAGTGTGAAAGTGTGGGAAAGAGGCAGAAAAGGGTGCAATGAGGGAGAATCAACACCACGAGGTCAAACACAAGACGAATAAGGTCACGTAAAGTGATATGTGTTTCTTTCACAAGAAATTTGAAGCAAAAGATACCAAGTAACCATGTAACTTCAATATCTCTTCACCATCGACTCCGGGAGAAACTCTAGGATCAACCACCAATAAACACCCTCGTGGTCAGCAAACATGATCAACTGTCCTGTATATCTATGATCAGATCTCCAGTCAGATTCTTAATCGACACAGAAGTAGAAGTCAGTGTCATCCCGGCATCTGCAAACCACCTCCGATATAGAGAGGGGAGTCAGTGGCAGCTGCCAATGATTCTACAATCAAAGCTTACAGATACCTTACTTTCCCCCTCCACAGAAGCTCACAGTAATATACATGGACATTCACCGTCGCTGATGCTCACTCACTGCTGGTCGATAATCAGGGGAGACGACTCGTCAATAGCAGTAAGTATACCTCTGTTTCTCTGGCAACATCTGCACGTGTGACTTTTCATATATCAAACGTCTCTGAGACCAAGAACGAGTGCTCGGAATTCCTTTTGAATTACCTGAAACTCATTATCATGAGATCTCCCAATCTACAACTCTCCACAGAGTAAAGCCCTACATTCCAACCACCAGTTCTCGAGTACGCAACCGTGTATGTCGTCTACCACCAGTCAAATTTGCTATTGTGAAGGTCAAATTTGACAATATGGAAGCTTTGGACATCGTTCATCGATCAAACCGTCCCCGGTCTTCCCCTCAACACGAAGCGCCAACACCCAATAGAGCTTGGCGACCCAGCAGGGATTATCGCCGTCTTAACAAAAGTACCCCACCCTACTGCTACTCCATTCTGCATATATACAAGGCTTCTCGGTCCAGTTAGCAGCGTGCTCGATTTTCTCCAAAATCTACCTCAACCGAGGTTATCATCAATTACCTGTACTAGATGATAACATGTAAATACAATTTAATACAAAAAGAAAAAAGAAAATTTAGATTGGGAAGAAAGAATGGAATGTAAAATAAGAAAATATAAAAAAAAAACGGAAAAAGAAAGATATGGCAGGGGCTCTAGTGTATATAATAGTAATAATAAATACGAAGACCAAAATCCGAAGAGGGCTTGATAAGGATTGTATATATATATATATATATATATATATATATATATATATATATATATATATATATATATATATATATAACGAAGGAATTGTGGTAAGGAACCAGATGGACCATAACGCACCAGAGTACTCAATACTTAGGGTAGTAGAGTGGATAATATATATATATGAGTGGGTAATATATATATATATATATATATATATATATATATATATATATATATATATATATATATATATATATATAGGTATATGGGTGAAAGCAGAAATTCTTTGCCTAAACTTTAATCTGTACTACTACTACTACTACTACTACTACTACTACTACTACTACTACTACTACTACTACTACTACTACTACTAATAATAATAATAATATATATATGTATATATATATATATATATATATATATATATATATATATATATATATATGTGTGTGTGTGTGTGTGTGTGTGTGCGTGTGTGTCTGTGTCTGTGTTTGTTTGTGTGTGTTTGTTTGTTTGTGTGTTTGTGTGTTTGTGCGCGTGTGTGTGTATATATATATATATATATATATATATACATATATATATATATATATATATATATAAGAAGCAAATACGATGAAATAAATATTGATTCTAAAATGTCAATACATTTCATCATTTGTAAGCGATCGGTGGAGACGCCTTATCTCATAAACAAGAAGAAATACGTTAGATTGTATAAACAAACCAACAGAATAGATTTAAATAGAATTAACAAACAGTCGTAAGATATATAAAGAGAAGTGAAACTTTATTAACTGAGTAGTTGTTTAATACCTTCCAAACAGTGTTATCAGCCATGAAAAGACCCTTGTTTTTATATTGTTTAGATAAGATATGTTTAGATAAGTCATATGAAAAGAATATGGAAAAAAAAGTTCTTTCTTTTAACACTAGATAGACTTGTAAATATAAATGTTTCATAAAACTTGAAATATAAACACGATAATGTAAAGAAACCCATGAAAGATATCTACCTGTAAATGTTTCTATAGATATATGTTATTTCATATTTCTAAAGGAAGATATGGATAGTTTGAACAGGGGGATTTTTTTTCTTGCTTACAGAAGTATTTTGTCTTAAATATGTACAGCATTTTCTGTCTGGTACAGTACTTTCTGTCAATAATTAATAGCAAGGGTGGTGGATCGGCAGTATCGGTAGAGGGTCGGACGCCATGCTTTGCAGCACAGAGTTACGTCCCTTTACGGACTGAGTTCAAATCCTGCCGAGGTTTACTTTGCCTTTCATCCTTACGGGGTCGATAAAATAAAGTACCAGTAATGTACTGGGTGATTGCTGGCCTTGTGCCAAAAGTAGAAACAATAATTAATAGCAACAATGTCGTTGACCGTAGCAATACCAAACCAAACAGACTCTCTCTATCTCTTTTTCTCTCTCTTCCTCATTCTCATTCTCTCTCTCTCTCTCTCTTTCTCTTTCTTATTCTCTCTCTCTCTCTTTCTCGTTCTCTCTCTCTCTGCCTCTCACTCTTTTTCTCTCTCTTTCACACACACACACATACACACACACACACACTCTCTCTCTCTTTCTCTCTCTCTCTCTCACACACACACACATCTTTACATACGAGCACAAAACCACATATCAAACATATATCAATGTATTCTAAAACCACTTGTAGTTGTTATAGAACACCTAATCAAGTCTTAGTGATCCGCCTCAGATCTGAGAAATGAAAAACGAAGGCCATCTAAATCTGACGTCATACCTTATAAATAAAGGCATCCCGCAGGGTGATAGCTTGTTGCCGTTGCTCTTTGTATTTTGTTTAATACTTCCCACACCAAACCGCCTGAAATCGCCCCTAGTTCTACAATATATACTTGTTTGTTTAAAGTGTTTATATTTATCTAAATACCTTCCATCTTAATTTCATATAAGAGCACTTATTACGTTTCAAACACCAACATAAATTTAAAAAGGAGTTGTATTACAAAATCTTTCAAAAATTCTTGATTATTTTCAACAGTATCTTTCATGGTAAAGAAAGAGTGAAAGAGAAAGCAAGTAAGATCTGTCCATTAACAAACAACCAGACATAACCAATGGAAAAAGAAGTTTAGATAATAAAAAAAAAAGGAGCAATGAAACTTCTTTTAAGAGTAGATTCTTAAAAAAATATTTGGTTTTGGGAAATAGAGAAGTGATTCTTGTAAACGGCAAAATATGATATGAGTGGGATTTTATGTTAATATAAAATTATATACAAAATGGAATTACGTTTATTGTAAAACAATCCAGGAATGGCAAATATGCGTTGAAACAGATAGATTGATTGGACAAACGTTAAGAGAAAACCAACATAAAATAACACAGCCATATTGATTGAGAAAGTGTAATGTGGGAAGAAATGTATGAAACCATAAAAAATAGAAACTTAATCCCAAATCTCCTGGATTTGATGAGGTTCAACAGTTTAGTACTAAGGAATCACTTACACAAGATGGCTACTATGACCAAATCAAATCATATTTATACAACTATATAGGAGCCTCTTATCCTATCTTAAATTGACAACAAAGAAAACAACCGCCTAGAACCAATAAAAAACAGTCCAAATAATGGTTTATAAGCCAGGAACAGGGCCAGCAATTTGGGATGAGGGGAAGAAGATGTCGATTACATCTAGGCCAGTACTTAATTGCTTGCTACTTTATTTTATCGACCTCTCGGTAGGATGGAGGACAAGGATGACCTTTAGGAGGGATTTGAACTCATAACCCTGAGACAAATCAATATTCAACGCTCTAACGTCTCAGCCAAACAGACTGACTTACATATATTACCCCCCCCCCCACACAGACACAGACACTGACACAGACACAGACACAGACAGACACAGACACAGACACAGACACAGACACAGACACAGACACAGACAGACACTGACACAAACACAGGCACAGACACATACACAGACACAGACAGACACAGACACAGACACTGACACTGACACTGACACAGACACAGACACAGACACTGACACAGACACAGACACAGACAGACACAGATACAGACACAGACACAGACACAGACACAGACACAGACAAAAAGAGAGTGAGCGAGAGAGTGTGAGAGATAGATAGATATATACCTAGGTAGTTATATATATATATATATATATATATATATATATATATACAGAGAGAGAGAGAGAGAGGGAGAGAGAGAGAGAGGGAAATAGAGAGAGAAAGAGAGAGAGAGAGATGCACGTAAAGTGTATGTCATAAAAGTACTCACACCACAGCACTGATGTCGCTAATGTTCCCACATGAATGAGTCAAAACCACCACCGCCACCATTTCTACTACTACTACCACCACCATCATCATCTCCGCCACCACCACCACCTCCACCACCACCGTCACCACCGTCACCACCACCAGCACCACCACCACCATCATCATCTCCGCCACCACCACAACCACCACCTCCACCACCACCGTCACCACCACCAACACCACCACCACCACCATCATCATCTCCGCCACCGCCACCACCACAACCACCACCTCCACCACCACCGTCACCACCACCAACACCACCACCACCATCATCATCTCCGCCACCACCACCACCACCACCACCGTCACCACCACCAACACCACCACCACCACCATCATCATCTCCGCCACCACCACCACCACCACCGTCACCACCACCAGCAACAACACAAACTATTAGACTTACATTACTTCAAGTACCTCCACTTCCGCCACCTCCACCACTGTTACTCCCCTCCCAGCTTCTTATTATCTCTCTACCATCCCCCACCATCTCCCTTTCTCTCCCCTCTTTCCCCCTCATTCACCTCCTTCCCCCTCTCCCCCTCTCTCTTACAATACAATGTTTACTTTGGCCACCAATCATCACCCTCAAGTACCATCTTCTCACATATTTTGTCGTCTGTCTTTTGTCTTCTCTCTTTCTTCTCTCCTTAATCTCCTTTCTATAACGTTTTATAATCACTTTGGATTACTTTCGATTCGGCGCATTGTGTGTCTGTCGTGTCTTTTCCGGTTAAGAAACAACAACAACAACAACGACAACAACATCAACAACCACAACAACAACAACAACAACAACAACGACATCATCAACAACAACAACAACAACAACAACAAAAACAACAACAACAACAACAACGGCATCATAAAACAACAACAATGACAATGACAACAACAACAACAACAACGACAACAACAACAACGGCATCAACAACAACGACGGCATCATCAACAACAACAACAACAACGACAACAACAACAACAACGGCATCAACAACAACGACGGCATCATCAACAACAACAACAACAACAACAACAACAACAACGGCATCATAAAAAACAACAACAACAACAACAATGACAACGACAACGACAACAAGACAACAACGACAACATCAACAACACAAACACGAGAAGCCTTAAAGGAACCCATGGGTTAAAGTGTTCGGTCTGGCAGTCGTAAGGTCGTGAATTCGATTTGTGCTTTGTATGTTATGTCCACTATAAAGCAAAGAGCCAGCTTTGTCATATACCGTGACCACATTGAATCTCCCTGAGAATTGCGTTAAGAGTACACATGTCTGCGGAATACTCAGCCACAAGCAGGTAAATTTCATAACAGAGGTCCAGCACACAGATATGTATGTATGGGGAAAGTTGCCTTTGAGGCATCTCGAATCGCATACGATAAAGTAAAAAGGGACGTGAGGAAGAGCATTGCTGTTGCACTTCCAGACAGCAAAGGTCCTCCTATGGCGCTGACATGCAGCGTCTGTGCGAAACTCTGCCTCAGCAAAGCTGGACTCGAAAGCCATCTTCGCAGTAATAAAGTGAGACCAGTGGTTAACTACCAGGTTGCTGTTGGAGATGCTACTCATCATGCCTGCCAAGCATGTGGTAGAGAATGTAAATCAGCAGGAGGGCTCAAACGACCTGCAACCCCACCAAGTTTACTTGGTGAGGAGGGTGATTTTGGACACCCTGCAGGACAAAAAACAAAACCTGACAAAGGACGGAAGAACTCATAAGAGTCAACGAAAGTGTGTAAATATGTATATACACATGTACCGCGTCGTTAAACCACTGGGAGTGAAGGACCCCTAGCCTTTGTCAGGGCATTCTTCTAGGAGAAGGCAACTCAGGAAACTGGGGTAACTCCGATATAAAACCTGCGGGTCAGTAGTTACCGATGATGTTGATCTTTTCTTCTTTTCGGGTTATAGCTACTGTCGTTCAGAGAGTGGGATTGGCTCAGTGCACAGTCTTTTCTCACTTTAAAAAATATCTTCACGCACAGGCATTGCACGATAGAATTAATTAATAATTATTAATAATGGTATATCGGGCAATGGCCATACTCGATAACGAGGGGGTAGCCATCATGCATGTATGTATATATGAATGTATGTTCGTAATATCTTCAATCACCATCATGGCGGCCTCAGCCAAAATCGGCTCAATAATTGATCTCCACGTAGGTCTGTCGTTTATTGTTGTTGCCAAGTCCTAGATTTCAATACCAGAATCCCTGGAGATGACATCAGGATAGGAGAGCTTGCGCCCCCTGCTATTAGGGACTGCTTGTCGTTTCCAAAGCACTAATGGGGACAGAGCCTCATAGGTGGCACGATAGCAGTGGCCAGCAAATCTTACTCTCCCTTTACGTACAACGACAGATATGCGTGGGAGGCCGGCATATTATATTTCTTTCAAGTCAGATGTCGCCAGCTTCTGTTCTGAGTGCGTCGAAGTAGGCGAGTGTAGGAGGTGTCTTCAGTAACAACATTTATAGCATCTTCAATACCACAAACTGAGGTGAAATATCCACACACACACACACACACACACACACACACACACACACACACACACACACACACACACACACACACACACACACACACACACACACACACACACGTGCGTTAATATTACAAGCAAGCAGAGCGTTGGATTGGCAGTATCGGTAGACTCGTCGGACAACATGCTTTATGACATAGGGTTACGCCCCTTTACGTTCTGAGTTGAAATCCTGTCGAGGTTAGCTTTGTCTTTTATCCTTACGGGAACGATAAAATACAGTACCAGTAATACACTGGGGGCGTTTAATTGACTTTCACATCTTCCCAAATCGTTGGCCTTGTGCCTAAATTAGAAACCAATATTAAAAGCAAGCCATTACATTGGTAGAACGACTGGGACACTCATCGTAGAAACCAACAGAGGTCCATTTATTTATATACTGACTGCAGAGAAACTAAGGCGATGTTATCCAATTATGTTGAAGATGTAATGCTTCAGTTGTATGGCTGACACTTTCAAGAAGTGTTTTGGCCACTAAATATATATTTTTTCTAACAAAACTTTGTGAATGAAATAAAATGTATAAGTTATGTAGGCGGCGTATTGACAGAGTGATTAGAAGGTCGGAGAGAGTGGTTTGTAGTATTAGTTTAGACCCGCCGAGGTCAACTTTGCCTTTCATCCTTTCGAGGTCGATATAAAAGGTACCAGTCTAGTACTGGGGTCGATTTGTCCCCTATATATCTCTCTCTT
>OZ024749.1:42582184-42587184 GCA_964016885.1 Eledone cirrhosa
TATTTTCTTGTTTTTTTTTTCGTTTTTTTTTCTTTTTCTTCTCATTCGCGTTTTGCCAGTTCCCCAGTTCTCCTCTACTCTCGCTCAATCTCGTTACCGCTCACCAAGTTACATACTGTGATGATGCCAGTGTGAAACTGTCGCAACACGTAGCTCACGTGGAAATGACGTCACTGTCATGGCCGATAGTTTTGATAAAGTGTTTTATAATGGAGGATGAGGTGGCGGCGAAGGTAAAGAAGAAGGAAACAAAAGATGAAATGAGAAATAAAGAGATAGAGAAAGTGATAGATAGAGACAGAGATAGTTAGCTAGCTAGATAGAGGGATAGAGAGATAGAGAGAGAGAGAGAGGGATAGAGAGATAGAGAGATAGAGAGATAGAGAGAGGGATAGAGAGAGTGACAATTAACTAGATAGATACATAGATAGATAGAGAAATAGAGAGATAGAGAGAGGGATAGAAAGAGGGATAGAGAGAGTGACAATTAACTAGATAGATAGATACATAGAGAGATAGATAGATATAGAGATAGATAGATAGATAGATAGAGGGATAGAGAGAGTGACAATTAACTAGATAGATAGATACATAGAGAGATAGAGAGATATAGAGATAGAGAGATAGAGAGATAGATATATAGAGAGAGTGACAATTAACTAGATAGATAGATACATAGAGAGATAGATAGATATAGAGATAGAGAGATAGAGAGATAGATATATAGAGAGAGTGACAATTAACTAGATAGATAGATACATAGAGAGATAGATAGATATAGAGATAGATAGATAGATAGATAGATAGATAGATAGAGAGAGAGAGATAGTTAACTAGATAGATAGATACATAGAGAGATAGAGAGATAGATAGAGATAAACGTGGGGTTTAGGAAGATAATATCGACACGGAAGCAAGAAGCTAAGGAAAACAACAACAACAACAACAACAACAACAACAACAAAGAACACATATACACCCCCCCTCCTAAGAACAAACAAAAGAAAACATAAAACAAAAGCAAAAAACAAAAAATGTTCAGTGAGGTGTGAATAAAGGAGACGGATACTGTCATGAGAAATCATGTGGAAAAATGAAAAAAAAAATCGGCGAAAGTTACACACTGTTACTTGTTCTCCACCCCCTCTCTCTCTCTACCATTTACCACACCTAATACTCACCTTATTCCCACCACCACCACCAACACCACTGCCATTACTACCACCACCACCACCACTACTACCACGACGACGACCACCACCAACACCATCACTGCTACCACCATCACCATCTCCTCTACAATTACCATCACCACCACCTCCACTGCTAACACGTCCAGAATTACCACCACCACCACCACCACCAATGCTACTACCACCACCACCACCACCACAAATACCACCATCACTACTTCTACCTTCACTACCACCGCCATACCACCACCACCACCACCACCACCACCACCACTACCACTACCACGTCTCCACGATATAAAAATATGAAAAACAAACAAAAAACAACAAATTCAAAACAAACACACAAATAAATAAATAAATAAACGAAAAAAAACCCCCATATATAAAACACATATATAAAATATATGATAAAATAACAAAAGCGGAATGGCGGAATGGCGGAACGGCGGAATATAAATTTCTTGTAAGAATGAAGGTAACGGTGTTAGTAATAAAAGGAGAGAGAAGAATGTTGGAATACGAATGTAGAGCATTATAGAGAGAAATAATTGGTGTGGTTGTATGTGGTGGAATATAAGAAATATTTAGGAAGGAGAGAGGAAGGAGAGGGGGGGGGGAGAGGGAGGAGAAGGAGAGAGGAAGGGGAGGGTGTTGAAGGAGAGAGAGAGGGAGGAGAGGGAGTTGAGAGGGAGAGTAAGAAGTGGAAGGAGAGAGAGAGAGAGAGAGAGAGAGAGAGAGAGAGAAATGAAGGATCGAGAGAGGCAGGAGAGAGATGAAGGATCGAGAGAGGAAGGAGAGAGATGAAGGATCGAGAGAGGAAGGAGAGAGATGAAGGATCGAGAGAAGGAGGAAGAGAGGAAGGGGCAACAAAGGAAGAAGTGAGAGAGAGAGAGAGAGAGGAAAGAGTGAGATAGGAAGGAAGAAGAGATGAAGGAGCAAAAGATAAAGGAGCGACAGAGGAAGTGTGTGAGGACATATTGGAGCCGATTGAAAAGTTCATTGGCTGACCAAGATACACTCATGGAATGACCAAATGAGATTTATTTTTAAAACATAGTCTCTGGAAAGAAACAATGCAGTTATCAATAAGAAGAGTTGAAACTAATGCTTGCAAGATTTCACAGCTTTAGCATCACTTCTTCATAGTCAGAAAGTGAGGTAGAGTTCAAGTACTGCCGAGGTCAACTTTTCCTTTTATCTGTTCGAGCTCGATAAAATAAAGTACCAGTAATACACTGGCTCGATTTAATCGACTTTCCCCTCCCCACCAAACAACTAACCTTGTGCCCATACTAGAAATCATTATTATTATTATGTGATGAGTTCAAATCCCGCCGAGGTTGACTTTGCCTTTCATCCTTACGGAGTCGATAAAATAAAGTACCAGTAATGTACTGGGTGATTGCTGGCCTTGTGCCTAAAGTAGAAACAATTATTTATTGACTTTAAGGGCGGTGGATTGGCAGTATCGGTAGAGGGTCGGACGCCATGATTTCCAGCATAGTTACGTCCCTTTACGATCCGAGTTCAAATCCCGTAATTGCTGGCCTTGTGCCAAACGTAGAAACAATTATTATTATTATGTGAATTGGCAGTATCGGTAGAGGGTCGGACGCCATGCTTTGACGCATAGAGTTACGGCCCTTTATGATCTGAGTTCAAATCCCGCCGAGATTAACTTTGCCTTTCATCCTTAAGGGGTCGACCAAATAAAGTACCAGCCATGCACTGGGGTCGATTTAATCGACTTTCCCCTCCCCCAAAATTGCTGGCCTTGTGCCTATATAAGAAACCATTATTATAAGGGCGGTGGATTGGCAGTATCGGTAGAGGGCCGGACACCATGCTTTGCAGCATAGAGTTATGGCCCTGGGGTCGATTTAATCAACTTCCCCTCCCCCCAAATTGCTGGCCTTGTGCCTATAGTAAAAATCATTATTATAACTATTAGTATTATTAAAGTCTATCTTGGTAGTGTAGAAATATGATTTATGCCCAGCTGTCGAAATGTGTAAAAAGGTTTAATAAATCAGTCGCCATATAGTTTACACACACACACATATGTATATATATATATACATATATACACATTTACACACACATATAGCCATAAACGCACATGTACACACACCTACACACACACATATATATATATGTACATATATACACATTTACACACACATATAGCCATAAACGCACATGTACACACACCTACACACATATATATATATGTACATATATACACATTTACACACACATATAGCCATAAACGCACATGTACACACACCTACACACATATATATATACACATATATACACATTTACACACACATATAGCCATAAACGCACATGTACACACACCTACACACATATATATATATACACATATATACACATTTACACACCCATATAGCCATAAACGCACATGTACACACACCTACACACATATATATATATACACATATATACACATTTACACACACATATAGCCATAAACTCACATGTACACACACCTACACACATATATATATATACACATATATACACATTTACACACACATATAGCCATAAACGCACATGTACACACACCTACACACATATATATATGTACATATATACACATTTACACACACATATAGCCATAAACGCACATGTACACACACCTACACACATATATATATATACACATATATACACATTTACACACCCATATAGCCATAAACGCACATGTACACACACCTACACACATATATATATATACACATATATACACATTTACACACACATATAGCCATAAACGCACATGTACACACACCTACACACACACATATATATATATGTACATATATACACATTTACACACACATATAGCCATAAACGCACATGTACACACACCTACACACATATATATATACACATATATACACATTTACACACACATATAGCCATAAACGCACATGTACACACACCTACACACATATATATATATACACATATATACACATTTACACACCCATATAGCCATAAACGCACATGTACACACACCTACACACACACATATATATATATACACATATATACACATTTACACACACATATAGCCATAAACGCACATGTACACACACCTACACACACATATATATATACATATATACACATTTACACACCCATATAGCCATAAACGCACATGTACACACACCTACACACACATATATATGTACATATATACACATTTACACACCCATATAGCCATAAACGCACATGTACACACACCTACACACATACGTGTCTGTTTGTGTATATGTATATGTGCAAGTGTGTGTGTGTGTGTGTGTGTGTGTGTGTGTGCAGGTCAGGCCTTTACATTGGGTTGAAGATGTCGAAGGTGAGGACTTGTGACTCTCAGCTCTCATATAACACACACACACACACACACACACACACACACACACACACACACACACACACACACACACACACACACACACACGTGTATATAAAAAGGGAGATGTGTATATATATATATATAAATAGGGATATATATATATATAGGGATATATATATATATATATATATATATAAATAGGGATATCAGCAGTATTTTTCTCCCCATTTTATCACATATATATATATATATATATGTGTGTGTGTGTTTCCGTGCTTATATGTCTATATACATATATGTATACTCACATCGATATATATATATGTATATATATATATATATATATATATATATACATATATATATATGTATACATATATATATATATATATATATAAACACAGAAATTTACCGTTCTA